>CM030362.1:175276161-175705165 GCA_017893485.1 Hemerocallis citrina | reverse complement strand
CAACTCCTCAATCAGATGCCTCTGAGTCGTAATCAAGCTGGCTAAACTGCTCTTGCGACTAAGTGCATCAGCAACAACATTAGCCTTTCCAGGATGATACTTGATCTCAGGTCGTATATCCTCGAGCACTTCCAGCCATCTCCGCTGTCTTAGATTGAGATCCCTCTGCTGGTAGATATACTTCAAGCTCTTATGATCCGTGTACATGTTCAACTTCTCACCATACACGTAGTGCCTCCATTGCTTCAAAGCAAAGATAATCGCAGCCAGCTCTAGATCATGAGTCGGATAATTCTTCTCATGCGGTCGTAGTTGCCTAGACCCATAAGCGATTACTTTACCCTCTTGCATTAAGACACAACCAAGCCCCCGATGTGAAGCATCGCTATAGACATCATACTCAACTCCTGCTCTAGGCAAAGCCAAAATAGGTGCAGTAGTCAGTCTATCCTTCAACTCCTGAAAACTCGCCTCACATTGCTCGGTCCACTTGAAGTTCACATTCTTCTTGGTCAACTCGGTAAGCGGCACAGCTATCTGAGCATAACCTTGAATGAATCGCCGATAATATCCAGTCATCCCAAGGAAACTTCTGACTTCCTTCACTGTAGTAGGCCTAGCCCAATCTCTCACTGCCTCTATCTTCTGAGGGTCAGTTGCCACTCCCTCCTTAGAAAGGATGTGACCTAGGAATGCCACTTCAGATTTCCAGAAATCACACTTGGATAACTTGGCATACAACCTCTGCTCTTCCAACTTCTGCAAAACTGCTGCCAGATGCTCGGTGTGCTCCGCCTCAGACTTGGAGTACACGAGGATATCGTCGATAAACACCACGACGAAAGAATCAATAAACGGCCTCAGAACTCTGTTCATCAAGTCCATGAAGATTGCGGGTGCATTCGTCACTCCGAATGGCATAACTAAGAATTCGTAATGCCCATGCCGAGTTCTAAATGCAGTTTTATGCACATCTTCAGTTTTCACTCGCACTTGGTGATATCCTGATCGAAGATCTATTTTGGAGAATACAGCTGCTCCTTGTAGACGATCGAACAAGTCATCAATTCGAGGAATCGGATACTTATTCTGAACAGTGACCTTATTCAGCTCCCGGTAATCGATACACATCCTCATCGATCCATCCTTCTTCTTTACCAAAAGCACTGGTGCTCCCCAAGGTGACGCACTAGGTTGAATAAAGCCTTTTCCCAATAGTTCCTCAATCTGCCGTTTCACTTCATCCTGTTCCACTGGAGCCATCCTATACGGTGCCTTAGAAATGGGTGCACTTCCCGGTTGAACAGTGATGCTGAACTCTACATCACGATGCGGAGGTAACCCAGGAAAGTCTTCCAAGAACACAGTCGGATAGTTCCGAACCACAGGAATCCCTTGCAATTCCACAGGAGTCTCTTCCTTGCGGATAGTTGCCACCAGCTTAGAATACTTCAACTTCCCTTGGAAAGTGACTTCAGGTCCACCTGGAGCCTTCACTGTCACCGTCTTGGTCTTGCACTCGATGCTTGCACTGTACACCGACATCCAATCAATGCCAATGATAACATCGACTCCCAAGATAGTCAGCTCGATCAGATCAATGCCAAAGATTCGATCCCCAATCACTATCTCGCAATCAGCATAATACCGATCAGTGGTCAAAGTTTCCCCTGATGGCGTAGCTACTGCTAAGATCTTGCCTGGAAAAATCTTCGGTTCAACTCCCAACACTTTAGCAAACTTTGGAGACACAAAAGTATGAGAGGATCCAGTATCAAACAACACCACAGCTTCCTTTCCATTAATATAGAGTTCTCCTGTTACATCATTACATAACAGTTTCACACTAAGAACGGGAAGAAGAAATGACAAAAAGAAATCACACTAAACATCAGCCCTCGTACCAGAGATGACCTGATCCGCCTCCTCAGCATCAGCTTCTGTCAAAGCAAATACTCGCCCTGACTGGTACGGCCTCTTCCCAGTCTGCTGTATTGGCACATTGTGATTGCCAGCCCGTGGTTTGAGACATCGAGATTGGTAATGTCCCACTTCACCACAGTTAAAGCAAGTGACTGCAGAAGGTCTCCCTGCATCGTTTCCAGGTCTTCCAGCTACACTGACAGCGTTCGCCCCTGTCGGTTTGAACTTCTGTGCAGATGGTTGCCCCTTGAAACTACCCGATGGCGCGGGCCTCTTCCCGGACTGCCAGTTGCTCCTCTGGTGCTGAGCAACATGGAACTGCTCCATATCCGCCTCCGTTGCTGCCGCCCTCTTCACCAGCTTATCGAATCTCCTGATACCAAGAGGTATCATGCGAGACCTCAAGCTCGGCCTCAGACCATGCTCGAACTTGCGAGCCTTCTTCGCCTCATCCATCACCAGTTCTGGAGCATACCTGGAGAGCTGAGTGAACTTAGTCTCATACTCCCTTACTGACATGCTGCCTTGCTGAAGTGACAGAAACTCCATGGCCTTTTTCTCCTGGACGTCGGAGGGGAAATAATGGCTGCGGAATTCTTCCAGAAATTCCTCCCAGCCAAGCAACAAGCCGCCCATAGTCCTCTTCATCGACTTCCACCAAACAGCCGCATCCTTCTCCAACTGCAAAGTCGCCAACTTGACCTTGCTGCCCTCCGGTGTTTCCAACACCTCGAAGATTGTCTCCACTTGCCGAATCCAGTTATCGGCCGCATCCGGGTCTGACTTTCCCTCGAACACTGGTGGTTTCATTCTCTTGAACGATTCCACTAGCTTAATTGCCTCGGGTACTGGATTCACCGGCCCCCTTCCTTGGTTTGCAACCACTGCATTCAGCGTCTGGTAAACCCTTGCAAACTCGGCCTCTAGGTCCAAACCTTCCCCATTCCTTGCTCCTCTTCTCGACATATTCTGATGCAAAAGATCCGTCAAATTCGAAGTATACAACAAGAATTTAAACCAACTTTCATTTCATTGAATTTCAAAGTTTATACATTCGAATTTAAAAAAACATTTTAACATCAGAACAGAAGAAAAAAGAAACTAGGACAATCTAATCTCTACGGGTCCTCTTCGCTGCTCGAAGTTCATCCCGCAGTTCATCCACCTCATCCTTCAGCACATCAGTCAGGTTCTTTTTCTTCTCAAGTTCCCAAATCCGATGGCTAAGAACAGAATAGTCAGCATTCCGCTTCTCCATCTGAGCCTCCAAAACTCCAACTCTATACTTCAAGGTATCCACTTGCCTCTGCAGAGAAGCCATAGCGCTACCCAGAACTGGTCCCTTTTCTTCATCGGAAGAAGAAGAATCGTCAGGTGAGTTCGGCGGTGGGGTAATCTCTCGAGATTCAGGGTACTCCTCATCATCAGAATCAGCTTGCCCGGGGTGATACTCGTCCTCAGAATCTGCCTGTCCAGGATGGTACTCTTCCTCAATAATATGCCAGTCGTCGCCTCCAGCAGGGTCGAAGTGATCAGCCATCTTAGAAATAGAGAGGAAGGAGCATAAATCATAGAGCAACACAAATGTAAGTCACTTACATTTAAATCTCTAAATCCAAACACACACTCTAATGTCCACATCTAGGGTGTCGTTCCTTATAAATTTGTACAAGTGTGAAAGCATAGAAAGCGTGGCTCTGATACCACTCTGTAACGCCCCGAATCCCAAATTACTGAATTCGAGATGTTCTACAGGATCTTTTCGCTTCCTTCACATACACTTTTACAAGGAATTTTAAAACTTTTCTTTTACATCAGAGTTTACAACACATTACATTTGAATTTACACAGCGGAAGCAAAATATACAATATTTACATAAATGAACAACAACATAATGAACTCTTTATGCATCCATTCCTCTTACATGTAATTATATCCTGCATAAAAACTGTGGGTACGTCAGTTTATTCAACCGACGATAATTATACATGGCCATCCTCTCTACGCCAGAAACAGTATAATGAATCTCATTTCTTACAAATCACAAACTTGTTCAACATAAGCATGCAAATAAGAGGGAACTTTTAATGATGTCGTGTCGTGATTGTGCACTTAAATCCTTAATGCAATTTATTTAATTAACATGACACTAATGCGCACTTGTTCGAATTCTATGCATCCCATACTACATAGGTTCGAGGGCAAGCCTCTTAATCGATCTTCATTTTTGTAGGGTTCAATCCCCCGCCATGACTTATTCTACTTCTGTAATTCCAATGAGTATCCTAGATGAATCTATGAGTACAAGCATGTATCCTGGCCCCTGGAGTAGAATTTCGCGCCATGTCTTGACTCGTCAAGCATGCATTCTGCGACAATTCAGCCTCCTCCCTGAACACACTCCTCTTGCAGTCACCAAAACATCCCACAAGCGTGACTAGAGTCCGATCATTACTGAGTTGTGCCCGCGCCATGTCTTGACGCATCAAGCATGCATTCTGCGGCTCACACACCCGCACCGTACCCTAGCTCTCATACTCATGTTTTTCTCTCACCTTCATCACCTCCACACTATGTATTTAAGTTACATTAGAATCATGAATAAAAATCAAGCTCTAGAGTTAGCCTCTCCATCAACCGGACTTATCATTTCATTTCAGTTGACCAACCTGGTCTAATTCTCAATATCATTTCATTCACTGCCGGAGAGACTTAGCTACTCTTTGTTCAATTTCAAATTCACAATATCCAATGGAGCATCATCAGCTCATGATTCATTTTAGAGTCTCACAGACTTTCTCATCATGTTTAGCCTTTCATAATTATTCATTAAATTCTCAATTCTCATTTATGATTCCCTTCACATAATTCATACAGCCATAACCAGAATCCATCAATAAAAGCATAAAGTTCATCATTACCAACAGTAAATTAACATGAATCAAATTATCGAAAGTCCACTCTGTACAGTCAACTTGGAAAAGTACCAGTCGACTTATACAGTCACATACAAATTCCTCATAAGAGCTCGGGATAGTCGACTGTTGCACTCAACCAGTCGCCTGTCCCGCAACCGTTCATATTCACTATATTATCCACATAACAGTCGACTGTTCAGTAATCGGTCGTCTGTCCTGGAGATTTCAAACAGCATAATTTCTAAGTCCAGATCAGTCGACTTGCTACACACATTGGTCGACTGGACAGATCCATTTCAATTTAAAGAGATTAATTACAGTTCTTACGTGTACTTGCATCATGATATCAATTAACAGTATATATCAATTCATGTTTCATAAACAGAGTTCCTCTTGTTCAGTAGCATTCATAGCACAATTTTCCCAGTTATTAACATGCTCTTTTAGAGAAAACTACTCTAAACATGCATTCACATTGCTCATACTTACTTACGACAATGGAGATATAAATCTCAAGTTATCATCATGGGTCTACATAAATAGAATATCTTTATTCAGGGAACTTTCAAACAGTCACATTCAGAACGAAGCACCAGTCGACTTAACACCAAGTCAGTCGACTGCGCCGACAACTTCAGATATTTATCACCTTTAGTTCTTTTTATTGGTTTACCTTCCCTCCATCATGTGTGTCATAGGGAAAAACATACATTTAATAATCACGCCATCATGGCTATTCATACACATTTTATCAGCACATTATGAAAAAGTAATGTCTCGTATCAGTCGGCTGGCTCGTATGGCAGTCGACTGTACCGACAGTCTCGCCTCAAATTTAATAGCATGTTCAAGCAATTTCTACCGCATTCAATTCACTTTTGTAACATGGTATCAATCATGACAATTATAGTATTATTCCTACGTTAGAAGTCCTGAGAAACACCCACCTTTTATGAAGAAAAATAACGAAATCCCGCAAGTCCTTCAATATAGCGCAGCACTTCTTGTTCCTTGTTCCACTCCGACTCCTCAGTAATGCTGCTTGCCTCCACAGGAAACTCCCACACAACTCACAGATACTCTCTATAATCTCAGGAAATTTTAGTGCAAAAGAGATAGGGAATAGGAGGGGGTATTTATATTAGAAGATAAATAGGATGAAGGGTTGAGATCTATTAGGGAGTTGGAGGATTAAGGGCTGAGATTGATTTGGGGGTTGTAAAAACTACCCACAACTCAGGATAACTACCCATGATCCTAGCCACTTCTCTTCCCAAAACCGGCCAAGGATTTGTGCCTAATACACGTGTACATTGAGTGCACGTGTAAGCACAAGTCACACACAAATATACCCGGAATTTAATGGAGAAAGAAATGTTACATTACAAGTTATAGAAGATAATAAGAGGGTTTAAAAATTCAATTTGGGCCAAAATAAAGAAAGTAAACAAATTAACATTGGGCTTTAAAGCAAGTATTTTATAGGGAAAAATATAATTTATTCATCATTAGCCACATGCTACACAAGCATACTATAAAAGAGAAATAATCTTTAAATATTTAGGAAAAAGTCGGGGTATTACAGAAACAGTCAAACGCTGGCCAGAAATCAACATGTTTGCTTTATTTGTTCCTAAAAGAATCTACAAATACATCTGTTTGCTTCCACACCAAAATAAGTAGCAACAGATTGGCGCCGTCTGTAGGAAAAGAAAAGCAATCCAGTCACATATCGCCGGTAAAGGTAGTTCCTAAGCCATGTCTCCGAAAGGAAAAGGGAAGGCAACGACGTCCAACCGAAGAGCCACTCCTCTTCCTCCTCCACAACTCCAAGATCTTCCTCTTCAACCCGACCAACAAGTTCAGCAACTGCAGCCTGAACAGCCTCCTCCCAGGTCCAAGGGGGCTACCCCGGGGGGTTCCTGTCGCAGCCGTCAAGGAAAACACTCCCACCATGACCACATCTCAATTCACAATCCTTCAACTGACTCTATGGCTTCTCAAAGTGTAATCCCTGTTTTTCATTTTGTGTATTTTGGAGTGTATTTTTCGTTTTGGTGTATTTTCTTTCTTGTATTTTTCTGAACCGTATATTGGAGTTGTTTTCAATATATATATTCGTTATTTCATTTTGCGCTCTCCGTGTGTGATTGGTTGTCCCTTTTGTTTCGTTCTTCGTTATTTTGGTTCTTTCTTCATTTTTGGGCTCGTCTCTTTATTTTTATTTTTCTTGGTGTTTGTGGTGGTGATAGATCGTCCTATTTTCCAACCTTTTTGTTTGAACCCTATTTGACTACCAAAGCTAAATTAAAATATCCAATCCTATTTGTATTCCTATTTGATTGCCCCAATATCCAAAACCCATTTGTAAACCTACTACTACTCCTAATACCCATTAACTCACAAACCCACAACTACCCCCTATATATATAACCCCTCACAAACCCTAAACCCTAACCCTAATTCCTCTCTCTCTCCCTCACATCAGTCTCCCTTCCTCCTTGTTTGCGCAGCCGACCCTGACCCCCAAGCTCCAGGCCGAGCACACCCCATCCTCCCTTCCCAGCCTACTTCATCCCGGCAACACCACAACCCGAGCCCCTATCTCCTACAACCAAGCCCCTCCATCCACCCTACTCCCGATCCTCTTCTCCTTGCATAACCCGACCACCTCACACCATCCCACAATCCCTCGTCTCTCTCGTGGTGTTCTCTTGTGGCCGCAAGCCACTTTTAGCATCTCGCTTTGAAGAGTTTTGTTCGTGTGGAGATTCTTGGCTCTAGTTGCTTGGATTCGTCAATTCGTGGATTTTCGTTCGTGGGTTTTGCTCCTACTCTTGATTGCATCGTTCTTCATCCCGATTTAAGGCAAGTAACTTGAACTCCAATTCATTTGTTTGATACAAGTCAAAAGTTCACCTATAGTATAGTTGGGTCTAGAGACGACTCTTGTTTGTGTTTTCCTTGATGGATGTTGTCTCTATTGTAAAAACATGACCATAGATGACTCACGATACAGTTTGGACATGAATTAACCTAGGATTTCCCCATTTTTGAATTTGGATCATGTATGTGAGATTTTTGTAAAAATTAGTGATTTGGTTGAGACCCATGTGAAATACTTGTTGTGGACAGGCTAGATACCCTAATTCATGATATTTAGAGACTTGGTAGACTCGATTTCATGTTTGGATGCGTTTGGATCAATTTTCTTGAATCTATGTTGATTTTGTTCTTAAGAGAAAAATCTGTATTTTGTCGCTGTTCTGTTTTGTTTGCTGGTTTGGACTGTGTTAGAGTCAGTATCTCAATTTCGGTATAAAACATGAGTTTTAGAAAATTTTGTCTATTTTCAAACCCCTATGACCTTTCTTGATTTTGTTTTCGTATGAGTGAGTTATGACTGTTTTAGTACAGAGGTGTCGATCTTTTTCAGATTCTGTTTTTTGGTAAATTTGATGACAAATTATTTTAAAGAACTATGCTACGTATATTATTTTGATCCAAAACTTTGGTCAGTGTTTTTTTTTTTATCAAGTTAGGGATTTTTCGTTTTGGTGACTTTTATTGATGAGTTTTATGTGATGTTTAATGCTCGTTTATGAAATCTATACTTGCTGTATTTTGCTCGCTGTTCTATAAAGAACCTTATTTTCACTATGTTTCCTTTTACTGTATGAAAAATGTCTGTGAAATGTGAAAGTTAGTATATTTTATCTATTTTCATCTCCCTTTGGCAGATTTGAATTTTGTTTTACGGCTTGTGAGATATTTCAGTTTTCGTACAGCAGTGTTGGGAAATCCAAATTTTCCAAAGTATCATTTCTTGATGTTTTCTTATTTTTGACGACTTACAAATTTTACTGGAATATTATGAAACTTTATATTTTGATTCTAGACATATAGGGGAATACCCTAGATTTTCCTTGGATTTATTTGAGAAGTTTTAATGCTGTTTTTCTGACTGTAAGTTTGTTTTACTGATTTCTGGCTGAACGTGTTTTCTGAATTCAAACCTGTTTTGAGCTATGATGTTGTGAATTACTATATGACTTACTTATGTTCGCTGGATTTGTGTGGAAGTCGATTTTCCAGATTCTTTGACGGATCTAGATTTGCATTTCTGTAGCAACGAGATTCACTGTTTTAGTACTTTACTGTCTTGCTGTCCTGAATATGAACATACACCGTTTTGCTCGTTTATGTGACTATATATTATCTTTGCATGTTTATTTGTTTCCCTGAACCTAATACTGATTATACCATATTAGTTTGACACTATTTCGTACACATTCATGCCTTTTGATGATTATAATAAAAGTAACTAAGCCGGGGTTTAAGGAAAAGATCTAGTAGTGGGAAAGCATATAAATGTGTACTTAGAAGGGGGCCCGTGTTTCCCATCTGATTATCTGTTATCTGTTATGAGATCATGCAAGATTTTGATTATCTGTTACCCAACTACATACTTCCTACGAAAGGGTGTACTTGGAGGGGGCTTAGTCCTATCTGTTGCATGATCGTCTGTTATTTGTCTGTCTGGATCTGTTATCTGATATCTGTCTGAACCCTGAGTACACGGCCCTATATGATCCCATACGAAATCTACAAACGTAACTGTCTTGAATGTAACAACCATGTGATAAAAGGATGGCACATGAAGTGCTACCTAGTTAGTAATTAATACAAGACTTATAAGAACATGACATCTGTATCCGTATCTGAAATCTGAATCTGAATCCGTTATATGTATTTGGCTATCTGTTATCTGATCATCTGATTACCCGTTATCTGTCTGACATTATCACTTGACATTATCTGTATATCTGTCTGTATGCCTTTTGACTTTGACACTTGACACATGTTAGTATACCATGCTAGGTCTGTTTCTGCTATTATTTAGATTTGTTTAGTTTTCCCATGTACTTGTATCCTACATTATAAGTGGCCCGTAACTTGCAATTGACAGGTACTTGTTTTTCTTTTTCCTTCTCCTGCAAATTTACTAATTGTAGATCAGGATGATCAGCTGCTAGATGGTATTGGCGAGATGATGTATTAGTGCTAGATTTTCTGCTTTATTATTATTAATATTTGTTGCTTGAACTTGAATAAATTGTACTTGATTACTTGGATATTTATTTGTATTTAGGCGATGTGACCCAGGATATTTGACTTGTTCAGAATTTGATTATTTGAGATTATTATATTTGGTTTCAAGTAATTTCTGTTGGTATCATGTTTCAATTATGCAACAGCTTATGGATGAAAATCATTCGCTGGGCTTTTGTCGCGTATCTGTATTCCGTATTCCTTTTTGGGAAGCGGGGCGTGACACAAAGCCCTCCCGGGCCAGATCTTCGTCAAGTAATAGTTAATCGTCAGTAGGGTGTCGACCTCCGAACTCGCTTGAATGAAAGGCGATCCCTTGAGGAAGTCCCTCAACCCGAGCGCCAGAGGGCCCCTAGAGCTTGGTCCCCCTGCAGACCAAGACCTAGAAGAACCATCTCTCCGAGGAGGTAAAGGGAGTCCCCTCCACGTTGTTGGCAAAGAAGTCATACTCCAATAAGTCAAGTTGCACCTGGAGACTACCGAGCTTGAGGGGCACCAGTGACTCAGACCGAGTTCCAAAACTTCAAAGAAGATATCTTGCGAGATCTTAATATTGCCACAAGTTAGGATCAGTGTGCGCTTAGCCCTCCCCAGGCCCCGAGTCATGTCTAGCGCACACCTAGCCCTCGCCATACTGCCACTCATGAAAGAGAGTCCCGAGGGTCGAATAGGTCCGACCAGAGGGATGACTCTATCCATCGCCGTCTCAACGAGATGGAGAGGCGCCTCAGCAGGCTCAACCGGGAAGAAGAACAGCGAGCGAGGAATTTCCGCCCGAGCAGGCCTCCTTTCTCCAGAGCCATCATGGAGGCCCCGATCCCCGACACCTTCAAGCATCCCCACTTCGAGTCATACAATGGTGAGACCGATCCTGCCGACCACATCGTGTAGCGCCCCGAATTCCTAATATGATATCTTAGAAATAGGTGGCACAATTCCCAGCATCAACTTCAAATGTAATATTAAACACAGCCAAATGCCAATAAAATTTTCAACTTTCATAACATTAATCTTTACATAGCACAGCGGAATACAATACACCTTGAATTACAAATTTCTTTCTTACAGCAATTTCTTTTACAACAATACTTAAATCATTACATCTCTTTAACTCAAGCATCCAAATCCCAAGCTACAAGTAATTTCCTGTAAAATATGAGACTAGAGATAACCCTAACTCCCAAAAACTAAAGGGGTCAGCCATAAAGGTGTGAGTGACATAAAAAAAAAACAAGCAACATAAATTAACATAAAATCTGGAATCATAAACAATGCGTACTAGAGACCAGAATAAAAGAAATACGAAATAACAAGGAAACATGATAACATCGAGTGTAGCTAGACTAAGTGTCAAGTGTAGAACATAGGAAACCACATACATGAAACCAAGTCAAGAAAACAAATTTCTATATGCTGACTCTCTAATGCGTACTTGTCGGAGTCTATGCATCCCACTCTACATAGGTCCAGTGCAAGCCCTTAACGTCTCCACATTATAGGGTTTAATCCCCCGCTATGCAACTAATTCTAACACGATGACTACTACGAGATAAAGATAAACTGTGAGTGTTAGCCCATGCCCCGGTAATTCCGGAGGTCAATCTCTATCCACAGATAATTCCGGAGACTATTTCACTCACACCTGGGAATCTTCGAGAATACCCCACACCGCAAGCGATGGCACCTAATCACATGAATACCACATGTGCGTCGCCTCGACCCCGATAATTTCGGAGATCAATCCCATACCATAGGTAATTCCGGAGACTATTTCACTCACACCTAGATAATTTTGAGGATTATCTAACACCGCAAGCCATACTGAGGTCCATAATCCATGATCTCGTTCATCATATCACCACTAGTGTCAGTCCTTATCATTTTGGTTATTTAATTACTTTACGAATCGCCTAGAGTTGGTGTACCCCACCGGACTTAACTCAATAACTGATCAACTAAAATGCCTCAACAGGTCCAAACATAAATTTCTTAACTGCCGGTATACTAAGATCACACACACACCCTCTAGAATCTCACACCCAAATATCTAAACAAAACTTCCAACATAAATTGCTCAGTTAACTCACATGAAAACATATGTTCAGTAGAAGATAAAATATAGAATGGTAAGTTATAGATTAAAAACATTTAGAGGATAAATCATTTAAAAGAATATTTAAAGATATAAAGATACATCAGTATCAATCGACTATAGACAAGCGTAAGTCGACTGTCCAGAAAGAAAAATCAATATCTTTAAGAAAATAATTTTAAGTATAGCAGTCGACTGTAAAAGGGTTATAGGTCGACTGTCCAGAACGAAAAATCCGATAATCTTTAAGAAATAGTTCTAAGTATAGCAGTCGACTGTAAAAGGTCATAGGTCGTCTGTCCAGAGAAAAATCCAACTCTTAGGGTGACATCGAAACAGAGCAGACTCAGTCGACTATAAAGATGAGTCAGTCGACTGTTCCGCGTGATAATTTAAAACTTTAGGAAAATTACAGTAGCCAGGCAGCGACGGTCGACTGGAAAGTCACACCGGTCGACTGTCGACCTGCAGACTGTAGACTTTGGATGTGCACATTTCAACCGATATGTAGTTTTACTTTATAAAAATGATTTCTACAAAAAGCATATTTCTTATATGATCAATTACAACCTGTAGGGTTTATAATAACCCACCAAACTAATTCAAAGTTACTTGAATTCATAAAAGTGGTGATTTGTTGATTTCTTCCGATTAAAACATGGATTGTGCGTATAGTCAAAAATAGAGTTTCTTAAAATCAATTATTCATTGAAATAGTTTCGTATTCAGATCCCAACCATATAAATATCAGAAATCTCAAGAAAATCCCCAATTTGGATATATTTCTTCAAACTCAACAAAATTCTCAAATTTCGATTCTCAAGACATGATCTATTGAATTCATACCTTTCTTCAAAATTTCTCAAAACTCAATCGCCATTATAACTCACAACCATAATCAATTTATAACATCACCATATCATGTTTCGTTCAACAAATGCTCAAAAGTGATAAAAGTCTCATCTTTATTAGGTTTATGCATAAAATCCATCATATTCAATCAATCCAACATTAATCCAAAAGAAATAGCCTACCCACATACAATTTCTTTCATAACCCACTAGAGTTTCACAAGATCCAATTTTTCTTCCATCCATCCAATTCATCATGTACATATTCATACTCAACCCTAAACATACTTTCTAGTAGATGAAATTCAACATCTAAGAACAATCAAAGCAATTATATCACTCGCATACAGAAAAACAAAAGAAAACGAACAAGTCACTCACCTCAAATGACGAAATCTAATAAGAAAAGTATTTCTTTCGCGAAATCCAAGATCTCCTTCTTAAATCTTCAAGAAATAATAAAACCTTTGTGTTGTGCAGCGAAAGACGGCTGCACTCCACTCTTATATGTATATATAGGCCGGAATAGGAGAATTAGGGTTTTAAACACATTTGCAAAATAACCCTTTTAAAGTATAACTTTACATAAATAGATCCCTATACTTAAAAATTTGATAAAACCAATTAAATTGATATTTAAAAGCAAGATAAACACTTTATTTTCCAGCCGACACTGTTTGGAAAGTCCAGAAAATAGTTTTGCACTTTCATCCTTCAAAATGACAATTTTGCAAAAAGATCATTCTTTTTCGTAATATTTGCAAATAGGTTTAATAAATATCAGAAAAATCTAAAAAAATTATAAATAGTCTCAAATAATAAATAATGATTTTCCACAAAATAATTTTGCCTTTTGAACTTCTCAAGAAAATATTTGCACGTGTAAATATAAATTTTCAGAAAATATTTACTAAATCCCCAAAAATCATTTTAATTCATTTATAAATATTTAAAAAAATATTTACAAATACGGGGTACTACATCACTCCCCCCTTAGAAGAGTTCTGTCCTCAGAACTACTGCTAATGGGGTCTAAAAATAAGAATAAACAAGGAATTTGAAATTTCATAAATGAACCATAATTCAAAACATTCACATAGAAGGACTTAATCAAAATTAAAAAAATACAGCTCAATCCAATAGTGCAATCATCCAAAGAAATGCCATCACATAAGCAAGGTACAATCATACAAAAAGCTCAGGAAAATCCTTCTGCATGCGATCCTCTGGCTCCCAAGTAGCCTCCTCGAACTGCTGATTCCTCCACAGCACCTTGACCATAAGTATCACTTTACTCCTAAGAACTTTCTCCCTACGGTCAACGATCTCCACAGGCTGTTCCTTATAACTCAAGTTCACCTATAGACCTTCAGGAACCTCTACCAACTGATGACTCTGATCCGGCACATACTTCCTCAACAATGACACATGGAACACATCATGCACCTGTGCCAACTCTCCTGGAAGCTCCAACCTATATGCTGTCTTGCCAATCCGCTCCACATTCCTGTATGGCCCAATATACCTTGGCGCCAACTTGCCCCCCTTACCAAATCTGATCACTCCTTTGGTCGGAAACACCTTGAGGAAAACTGCATCCCCAACCTCAAACTCCAAGTCCCTTTGTCGAGTATCAACGTAACTCTTCTGCCGACTCTGAGCCTCAACCAACCTCTTGCGAATCAGCTCAATCTGCTCTGACGTCTGCTGCACGATCTCAGGACCAAACATCTGCCTCTCACCAACCTCGTACCAACAAACAGGTGTTTTGCACCTCCGCCCGTATAAAGCCTCATACGGCGCCATCCCGATACTTGCATGGTAACTGTTGTTATAAGCAAACTCAACCAATGCCAAGTATCTCTTCCAGCTACCACCGAAATCCATAACACAAGCCCTCAGCATATCTTCCAGTACTCGGATTCACCCTCTCAGTCTAACCATCGGTCTGTGGATGAAAAGTGGTACTGAAATTAGTTCTGGTACCCAAAGCTGCTTGTAGGCTCTTCCAAAACCTTGAAGTGAACCTTGCATCCCTGTCGGAAACAATCGACACAGGAACTCCATGAAGTCTCACAATCTCACCAATGTACAACTCAACCAATTTCTCCAACGACCAAGTAATCTTCATGGCCAGAAAGTGAGCCGACTTAGTTAAACGGTCCACAATAACCCAAATCGAGTCATTGCCCTTCGAACTCCTCGTCAAACCCGTGATGAAATCCATACTAATATTCTCCCATTTCCACTCCGGAATGGGCAACAGCTGCAACAAACCTCCAGGTCTTTAATTTTCTGCTTTGATCTGCTGACAAGTCAGACACCTTGCTATGAAATCTGCCACATTCCTCTTCATACCAGACCACCAAAAGTGCTGTTTGATGTCCTTGTACATCTTTGTGACTCCAGGATGTACTGACAACAAGGTACTATGTGCTTCCTGCAAGATACTCTCTCTCAAATCTGCATTATCCGGAACACACAACCTTTCCCCCATCCATAGAACTCCATCTTGGACACGAAACTCTGATAGCTTGCCTTCTGAAACTTATTGCAACATCTTCTGAATCTCTGAATCTGATTTCTGACCTTCCACAATCCTTTCTTTCAAGGAAGGCTGTAGTCTCAACTGAGCCAAAGACAATCCTAAACCCTACAGTACTACTTCGATACCTGCCCGATCAATCTCTGCTGCCAACTCGCTTCGAGTAGTGATCAAACTTAATAAACTACTTTTCCTGCTAAGTCCATCAGCCACCACATTCGCCTTGCCCAGATGATACTTGATCCTAGGACGAATATCTTCCAATACTTCCAACCACCTTATCTCCCGAAGATTTAGATCCTTCTGTTGATAAATATACTTCAGGCTCTTGTGGTCAGTGTACATGTTGACCTTCTCACCATAAACATAATGCCTCTACTGCTTCAAGGCAAAAATAATAGCTGCTAGCTCCAAATCATGCGTCAGATAATTCTTCTTATGCGAATGCAATTGCCTCGAACCATAAGCAATAACCTTGCCTTCTTGCATCAAGACACAACCCAAACCTCTGAGAGATGCATCACTGAAGATATCAAAATCCTTCCCAGCTTGTGGCAAAGCTAAGATAGGTGCAGTAGTCAACCTCTCCTTTAACTCAAGGAAACTCACCTCACACTTAACAGTCTATGAAAATGCCACATTCTTCCGGGTCAAACCTGTCAAAAGAACTGCAATATGAGAATAACCCTGGATGAATCTCCTGTAGTAACCAGCCAAACCCAAGAAACTCCTGACTTCCTTTACAGACGTTGGCCTGGGCCAATCCTTTACTGCTTCAACCTTCTGAGGATCAGTGGCCACTCCCTCCTTAGCAAGGATATGACCAAGGAAAGCTACCTCAAACTTCCAAAACTCACACTTCGACAACTTGGCATACAAGTTATGCTCCTGCAATTTTTGTATTACCGCTATCAAGTGCATAGAATGCTCCTCCTCCGACTTTGAATACACCAAAATATCGTTGATGAAAACTACTATGAAGGAGTCAATAAATGGCCTCAAAATCCGGTTCATCATATCCATGAACACTGCTGGTGCATTCGTCAAACCGAACGACATCACCAAAAACTCGTAGAGCCCATGACGAGTCCTGAAAACTGTCTACTCACATCTTCCTTCTTGACTCGAACCTGATGATACCCTGATCTCAAATCAACCTTCAAAAATACTGCTGCTCCCTGAAGCCTGTCGAACAAATCATCAATCTGCGGAAGTGGATACTTGTTCTGAATAGTCACTCTATTCAACTCCCGGTAGTCAATGCACATTCTCATTGACCCATCATTCTTCTTGACTAACAACACTGGCGCACCCCACGGTGAGGAACTCGGCCTAACAAGTCCCTTGCTCAACAACTCCTCAATCTGCATCTTCACTTCATCTTGCTCTACAGGTGCTATCCTGTACGGAGCCTTAGAAATCGGAGCACTCCCCGACTGAACATTAATGTAAAACTCCACATCTCTCTGCGGCGGTAATCCTGGCAAATCTTCCAGGAACACCTTAGGAAAATTTCTGACAACCGGAATGCCTTTGACTTCATCTGGAATCGCCATCTTGGATACCATTGCAGCCACCTTCGGAACCTTCTTCTTCCCTTGAAAAGTCATTGCGGGACCACCTGGTGCTTTCACCAACACCTCTTTCTGCTTGCATTTAATTGTGGCATCATATATTGCCATCCAATTAATGCCCACGATCACATCCACTCCTAAGACTTACAGCTCAATCAGATCAATGTCGAATAACCTCCTGCCAATCTCAATATCACAGCCCTCATAATATTGTTCAGCGATCAATTCTTCACCTGAAGGCATTGCCACCGACAAAACCTTGCCTGGAAACAACTTAGGCTCCACACCTAAGACCCTTGCAAAGTTGGGCGACACAAAAGTATGCGAAGAACTAGTATCAAATAAAACTTTTGCCTTTATTCCGTTAACCAAAACAATCCCCTGGATCACATCTTCCAAGTTACCCGCATCCTCCTCGGTTAATGCGAACACTCGCCCTTGCCTCTGGAATTTACCTCTACCTGGACCATCCTTCCTCAACTGTGGACAATGAGACTTACAGGGGTGTATTGGATTGGAATTTGAAAAGAATTTAAAAGAATGTTAAAATCCTAGTGTATTCAATTAGGATTTTAAAGGAGTTCATAAAAGTCACAGTGTATTCAATTGAGATTCTAAATGACCCAATTTAATTCTCGGTGTATTCAATTGAGATTTTAAATGGCCCCATTTAATTCTCGGTGTATTCAAAAAATTATTGATTTTGGTAGAATTGAGAATTTGCAGGATTTAGATGGAATCTAGGGTGTGAGCTATAAATACCAGAACCCTCTACAATTCTCACCATCTCCATAGAAACTTTCAAGTAGACGTTCTTCCCTTCTTCAGTTCTTTCTTCCCACGGCTAGTTGCATCCACCTCTCTTGTGAAGGTATTGATTTATTTGTATATTTTTTTATTAGCTTGATTTTGCATCCACAGATTTTGTATATTTTTTCCCAACACCACCATCTTTCGTCATTGCCACCAAAAACCTAAAAATTATACAAGGACCGACATATTGAAAACCTAAAAAAAATTCTCCCTTGTTAGGGTGTTCACACCCAAAAAACCCCTGTAAATTCTTCATCGTCCTTGTAAACCCCTCCCGATTTCTTCTCCCGATTTCCTGTAAATTCCCAACCGAGTTACCGACCGAAGACGGTGTTGGTAGGGTTTCCGGCGACCTGGTTCTTGGCTGCATCACCGATGAGCCGGTCATCGCCGGCGAAGGCAACGCAGGAGGATGTGCTGTAGAAAAATTTGTTTCTACAAGATCTTGAAATTGCAGGGATCTTGTAAGGGGAAACATGGCCTCACTGCTGCCACCACAGCTCGTCGAGGGGGAAGGCGGTGCTAAACTTTTCCCTTTCAAAATCCTGTTAGCCGTCTCACAACCTGTTGTAGTTTAGCCATTGTTTCATTGTATATATTTTTTAAAAAAATGGAAATAAATGTACAGGAATTTTTACAAGTTTGAATGTGGAAGTAGTTATCCACTTGAATCAGTGTGTGATTTCAATCTAGGAGGGAAACCATGCCTCCTACTGTTGCTTTGGCGTCTTGTTTTAGTTATTAGCCAGCCATGGTTTGAAGAATCATAATCAGAAATTTGTTTTACCGCTGCTGCCTGTATGAACATATGTAATCTTGTGAAGTTCTAGTTGTTGCAAATGTTGTGTACTATAATGCTGATGTCTTAAGCATGTGGACTTTAGGTACTTATCATTGTATTTTCACTATGTGGAGTGTTTAATATTTACTGTTCATAATCTGATACAGTGTTCATAAATTGCAAATTTTGCAAAAAAATCAGATCACTGTAGTTTTTTTTTGACTTGCTGGAAGTATTTTGAGCCGTTCAAAGGCCGCAAATTTTGTGCCCTGTACTGTTTCATTCTATGTATAACATTTGATGTGAGATCTGTTTATGTGAGGAGCAGAGTGAACTCAGTGAAGTTATATGAAGAAAGAACACCCCGTATATCTGACTAAAGGGTTTAGTAAAATTTAACCGAATGTTGTAGTTGTAGTTGGTGCTATAGCTGGGATCCAGACTCAGATTGTTACAGATGTGGGCAATTTTCGCTTTACGTATGTTTAGCATTATATTTTATATACTAAATATTATACTGATTGGTCTACTCCCTCTTCTTCCTCTTATCTTGAAATAGAGAAAGGAAGGAATAATACACTTTGATAGCAATCACCTAAAATAATGGACTTATACAATATTTGATTATTTCATTTTTTGTATATTATATTTATGAAGGCTTTGAATAAAATCATTCATAAAATATACAGTTTAAGATATGAGAGCAAACAAAACAAAAACTCATAAAATTACTAGGATATATATAGTTGTCAACTTGTTTGCCAGTCAGTTTGAGGTCCGGATTTTGAATTTTGCTTACATCATTATGTTGTACTGAAAAGAAAAAAAAAGGGTGTATGTGAGTTGACTACAGGCATGTAATAAAAAATATATATAGTGATAAACTCATAAGCTTATACAATTCCTTCATCGAACTCCTTCAAATTCATAATAAGAATTCCTTCAAATTCATAAAGAATTCCATCAAACTATTTTAAAATCCTTATAAATCCCAGTCAAAGTTTTAGGTGAATTCCTCATAAATCCTTTAAATACTGGGATTCTCAGTTCTTTTAAATTCTTTTCAAATTCCAATCCAATACACCCCTGTTAGAATGTCCCGCCTGCCCACACTGGAAACAAGTCTGCTTCGCCAACTTAGGACACGCTGACCTGTAATGACCTGCCTCCTTGCAGTAGTAACAAGTCACTTCCTGAGTTGTGGGTGCCTTTTGCACTGAACCACTGAACTTGACTTGCTTTGCTGGGAATCCCTTCCCACTCTGACCTGATGCTGGCCTCTTATTCCTTTTCCAGGTTTCTTGCTTCTTCTGGAACTGGTCCATGTCTTCCTCTGTCATAGCTGCTCTCTTGACCAGCTTATTAAACCTCCTTATGCCCAACGAAATCATTCTCGACCTCAAGTTTGGCCTCAAACCCTACTCAAACTTCTTAGCCTTCTTCGCCTCATCAACTATAAGCTCTGGTGCATACCTTTACAGCTGAGCGAACTTGGTCTCATACTCTCGCACGGACATGCTGCCCTACTGTAGATTCAAGAATTCTATCGCCTTCTTCTCCTGAATATCCAGGGGAAAGAAACGATCCCTGAATTCTTCCAGAAAAGCCTCCCAAATCAATTGCTGGTCCCCCAAAGTTCTCTTCACCGTTTGCCACCAAACACCAGCATTCTTTTCCAACTGCATAGTGGCCAACTTCACCTTGTTGGCTGCCGGAGTTTCTGAGACCTCGAAGATTGTCTCTATCCGTCTAATCCAATCATCAGCCTCATTTGGATCAGACTGCCCCTCAAACACTGGCAGCCTCATCCTCTTGAAGGACTCAATCTGCTTGATAGGATCAGCATTAACCAATCCTGGTCCAGTCCCGTGATTCTAATTCTGGTTCTGATTCTGCACCAAATTAGCTTCCATTAGTGCATTCAAAGTCTGATACACCCTGGCAAATTCGGCCTCGAGATCAACTCCCGTTCCTTGGGAACTTCCAGTCCCATCACCATTGTTACCATTTCTGGTTCTGGGTCCAACCATTCTGAATACTGCAAATGAGGGAAAAGTTAGAGCACCACAACACGATCCATATCCACATCAATACTCTCTGGAAAGGTCACAACCATACCCCAAAAGTAAAAACATCATGTTTCAGTTCTATGTGATACTCGCTCTCTAATGTCCACACCTAGGTTATTTTTTATACCATGTTTATTATTACTATTGAAGCATGCTCTGATACCAATCTTTGTAGCACCTCGAATTCCTAATATGATATCTTAGAAATACGTGGCACAATTCTCAGTATCAACTTCAAATGTAATATTAAACACAGCCAAATGCCAATAAAATTTTCAACTTTTATTACATTAATTTTTACATAGCACAGCGGAATACAATACACCTTGAATTACAAATTTCTTTCTTATAACAATTTCTTTTACAACAATACTTAAATCATTACATCTCTTTAACTCAAGCATCCAAATCCCAAGCTACAAGTAATCACCTGTAAAATATGAGGCTAGAGATAACCCTAACCTCTAAAACTAAAGGGGTCAGCCATAAAGGTGTGAGTGACATAAAAAAAATACAAGCAACATAAATAAACATGAAATCTGGAATCATAAACAATGCGTACTAGAGACCAGAATAAAAGAAATACGAAATAACAAGGAAACATGAAAACATCGAGTGTAGCTAGACTAAGTGTTAAGTGTAGAAAATAGGAAACCACATACATGAAACCAAGTCAAGAAAACACAATTCTATATGCTGACTCTCTAATGCGTACTTGTCGGAGTCTATGCATCCCACTCTACATAGGTCCGGTGCAAGCCTTAACGTCTCCACATTATAGGGTTTAATCCCCCGCTATGCAACTAATCCTAACACGATGACTGCTACGAGATAAAGATAAACTGTGAGTATTAGCCCATGCCCCGATAATTCCGGAGGTCAATCTCTATCCACAGATAATTCCAGAGACTATTTCACTCACACATGAGAATCTTCGAGAATACCCCACACCGCAAGCGATGGCACCTAATCACACGAATACCACATGTGCGTCGCCTCGACCCCGATAATTCCGGAGATCAATCCCACACCATAGGTAATTTCGGAGACTATTTCACTCACACCTAGATAATTCCGGGGATTATCTCACACCGTAAGCCATACTGAGGTCCATAACCCATGATCTCATTCATTATATCACCACTAGTGCCTGTTCTTATCATTTTGGTTATTTAATTACATTACGAATCGCCTAGAGTTGGTGTACCCCACCGGACTTAACTCAACAACTGATCAACTAAAATACCTCAACAGGCCCAAACATAAATATCTCAACTGCCGGTATACTAAGGTCACACACACCCTCTAGAGTCTCACACCCAAATATCCAAACAAAACTTCCAACATAAATTGCTCAGTTAACTCACATGAAAACATATGTTCAGTAGAAGATAAAATATAGAATGGTAAGTTATAGATTAAAAACATTTAGAGGATAAATCATTTAAAAGAACATTCAAAGATATAAAGATACATCAGTATCAGTCGCCTATAGACAAGCGTAAGTCGACTGTCCAGAAAGAAAATTCAATAGCTTTAAGAAAATAATTCTAAGTATAGCAATCGACTGTAAAAGGGTCATAGGTCGACTGTCCAGAACGAAAAATTCGATAATCTTTAAGAAATAGTTCTAAGTATAGCAGTCGACTGTAAAAGGTCATAGGTCGTCTGTCCAGAGAAAAATCCAATTCTTAGGGTGACATCGAAATAGAGCAGACTCAGTCGACTGTAAAGATGAGTTAGTCGACTATTCCGCGTGATAATTTAAAACTTCAGGAAAATTACAGTAGCTAGGCAGCGACGGTCGACTGGAAAGTCACACCGGTCGACTGTCGACCTGCAGACTGTAGACTTTGGATGTGCACATTTCAACCGATATGTAGTTTTACTTTATAAAAACGATTTCTACAAAAAGCATATTTCTTATATGATCAATTACAACCTGTAGGATTTATAATAACCCACCAAACTAATTCAAAGTTACTTGAATTCATAAAAGTGGTGATTTGTTGATTTCTTCCGATTAAAACATGGATTGTGCGTATAGTCAAAAATAGAGTTTCTTAAAATCAATTATTCATTGAAATAGTTTCGTATTCAGATCCCAACCATATAAATATCAGAAATCTCAAGAAAATCCCCAATTTGGATATATTTCTTCAAACTCAACTAAATTCTCAAATTTCGATTCTCAAGACATGATCTATTGAATTCATACCTTTCTTCCAAATTTCTCAAAACTCAATCGTCATTATAACTCACAACCATAATCAATTTATAACATCACCATATCATGTTTCGTTCAACAAATGCTCAAAAGTGATAAAAGTCTCATCTTTATTAGGTTTATGCATAAAATCCATCATATTCAATCAATCCAACATTAATCCAAAAGAAATAGCCTACCCACATACAATTTCATTCATAACCCACTAGAGTTTCACAAGATCCAATTTTCCATCCATCTATCCAATTCATCATGTACATATTCATACTCAACCCTAAACATACTTTCTAGTAGATGAAATTCAACATCTAAGAACAATCAAAGCAATTATATCACTCGCATACAGAAAAACAAAAGAAAACGAACAAGTCACTCACCTCAAATGACGAAATCTAATAAGAAAAATATTTCTTTCGCGAAATCCAAGATCTCCTTCTTAAATCTTCAAGAAATAATAAAACCTTTGTGTTGTGCAGCGAAAGACGGCTGCACTCCCCTCTTATATGTATATATAGGCCGGAATAGGAGAATTAGGGTTTTAAACACATTTGCAAAATAACCCTTTTAAAGTATAACTTTACATAAATAGATCCCTATACTTAAAAATTTGATAAAAGCAATTAAATTGATATTTAAAAGCAAGATAAACACTTTATTTTCCAGCCGACACTGTTTGGAAAGTCCAGAAAATAGTTTTGCACTTTCATCCTTCAAAATGACAATTTTGCAAAAAGATCATTCTTTTTCGTAATATTTGCAAATAGGTTTAATAAATATCAGAAAAATCTAAAACAATTATAAATAGTCTCGAATAATAAATAATGATTTTCTACAAAATAATTTTGCCTTTTGAACTTCCCAAGAAAATATTTGCACATGTAAATATAAATTTTCAGAAAATATTTACTAAATCCCCAAAAATCATTTTAATTCATTTATAAATCTGTAAAAAAATATTTACAAATACGGGGTACTACACATCGAGAGTTTCAAAACTCCCATGATGATTCACCAGGCCTCGAATGGGCTCCTTTGCAAAACCTTTCCAGCCACGCTGAAGGGATCTGCAAAAGAATGGTACTTCCGACTGACCCCCACCTCCTTCTTCTCCTTCAACCAGTTCGTGGAGCTCTTCGTCACCCACTTTGTGAGTAGCCGCCGAGCCGAGAAGACAAGAAAATCATTGTTGGCACTAGTCAGAGGAAGGGAAAGTGCTTAAGGGACTATGTCAGATGCTTTACCACCGAGGCTCGGTCTATCGCCTCTCTTGATCAGTCGGTGTCCTCTGCTGCATTCTGACACAACATCAATCAAGCCGACCTAAAGGCATCTCTCGGTAAAAAGCTGCCCCGAGACTTCTCGGAACTCCTACCGAGGAGCGAGAAATATATTTGGGCGGAGGAAGCCCTCCTCCCTCTTGATCAAAAAGAGCCCCTGTCCGGGAACAAATAGAAGGGTCCAGGAGAAGAAGGTCTTAAGAAAATTCTGAAGGACAACAGCGGCCAGCGCCGCCCTCCTCCCCGCTTCGAAAAGTTTTCCCCTCTGAATGCCAGTGTCCCCGCTATCCTCATGGAGGTCGGCAAAGAGGGCTTGCTCCAACCTCCTCCGAAAATGAATATACCTGGCAAGAACAGGAATAGACAGTGCCGCTTCCACAGGGATCATGGCCACGCACAGATGATTGCCGAGATCTGAAAGACGAAATTGAGGACCTCATTCAAAGAGGACAATTGGTCAAGTTCTTCAGGAAGGATAGAGTAGATCCTCCGCTTCCTCGAGGGGCGAACAAGCGAGTTGAAAGACGTGTTGAGTCCCCTGACTCCGAAGCTTAAGCAGTCTTACACCTCATCCACGAAGGCCTAATGGGGGGAGAGTTGAACTCCTCCCGAAAAGCCTTCATCCGAGAAGTAAACTCAGCACAGAACCATCCTCTCCCCAAGGGCCTTGGGGTCCCTGTCACCTTTTAAGATAAAGACTTGGAAGGCATTCGAATGCCTCACTGTGATGCTCTTGTCATCATCCTCCATATAGACAACTATGAATTACATCAAGTCCTAGTCGACAATGGCAATTCGGTCAATATCCTCTTCCCAGAAGCCTTCCAAGACCTAAAGTTGTCTCGAGACTGCCTTAAACCCGCCGGCTACACTCACCACGGATTCTCCGGGGTGCCAGTGACACACGAGGGAGTTATCACCCTCGACATAACCGCTAGCAAAACCCCGGCTACCCGAACCGAACAAATGGATTTCATGATTGTTGATGCAAAGGCCGCATACAATGTCATCCTTGGCCGACCCGACCTAGCCGCTCTTCAGGACGTACCCTCAGCCTTCCATACGATGATAAAATTTCCTACCACAGCGGGGGTGGGAGAGGTCAGGGGAAGCCAAGAGACTGCCCGGAAGTGTTACATGACTTCAGTAGGGGGCCCGATCCTCTCTCTTGAAGCCCTCGTGCTCCCTCAAGGGAGCAGCCAAACCATCTCTGAGCCGGTCGATGAGTTAGAAGAAGTAGTCTTTTTGGAAGAAGACCCGACTAGAATGTTCCAAGTTAGCAAGGTCCTTCCCCATCCGGTCAAAGCCGACATTATCTGATGCATAAAGGGGAACCGTGACCTGGTCGCATGGACTGCAACCGATATGCCTGGAATCTCAGAAGAATTGCTCATGCACCACCTCAGCGTTGTTCCCAATGCTAAACCTGTCCAACAAAAGCATCGTAAGTACCAGACCGCCAGAAGGCCATCAAAGAAGAAGTAGAAAAACTCTTGGCAACTCGGTTTATCCAAGAGGTCAATTATCTCGAGTGGCTGTCCAACATCATGATGGTCAAAAAAGCCAATGGAAACTGGAGAATTTGTATCGACTTCACCAATCTGAACAAGGCCTGTCCAAAAGATCCGTTCCTACTTTCTAGTATCGATGTGCTAATCGACACCACCTCTGGTCACAAACTCTTGAGCTTTATGGACGCTTTCTCCGGATATAATCAGATCAAGATGTTCCCTCCAGATATCCCACAGACTACGTTTACAACAGACCAAGGCTTGTATTGTTACCACGTTATGCCTTTCGGGCTAAAGAACGCCGGGGCAACATATCAGCGCCTCGTCAACAAAGTCTTTAAGGAACAGATCGGACGGAATATGGTGTTATATGTGGATGACATGTTGGTAAAAAGCCTCAGGAAGCATGACCACGTGGTCGACTTGCAGGAAGCCTTCGATGTATTGTGAAGTCATAATATGAGGCACAACCCGTCTAAGTGTGCCTTCGGTGTGTCATCTGGAAAATTCCTAGGGATTATGGTTAGCTAGGGGTATAGAAGTCAACTCGGAAAAGATCCAAGTTATATTGAATATGGCTCCCTTTTCCAGCGTCAAAGAAGTGCAAAGGCTCACAGGGCGCCTCGCAGCCATATGACGTTTTCTGTTCAAGTCAGGAGAAAATGTCTCCCGTTCTTTAAGGCTCTCAGAGGAATGAAAGGCTTTGAGTGGGGGCAACTGCAGCAAGAGTCCTTTGACCAACTCAAAGCATATGTGGCCAACCCCCTGCTCCTGAGCAAGCCCAAGCCTGGGAAAATCCTCTACCTTTACCTCATCACCTCAGAACCGACCGTCAGTGTCGTCCTAGTGAAAGAAGAGGACAAAGCATAGAGGCCAATCTACTATGTGAGTAAGGTTCTAAGAGATGCCGAACTCCGTTACTCGAAGATGGAAAAGATGGCCTATGCGCTAGTCACGGCCGCTCGAAAGCTCTGCCCTTACTTCCAAGCCCACTCGGTGGTCGTTCTTACCGACCAGCCCCTCAAACAGGTACTCCACAAGCCAGAATGTTCGGGGCGCCTCATGAAGTGGTCCATAGAGCTGAGCCAACACGATATTAGCTATCAGCCCAGAACCACTATCAAGGCATAGGCCCTAGAGGAGTTCATAGTGGAGAGCACTATCTCCGACCACTGCAAAAAAGGAGAGAAACCCCCATTCTGGAGCGTATATGTTGATGGGTTCTCATGTGCTGACGGGAGCAAAGCAGGGGTCATCCTGATCGGCTCTGATGAGTTCGTTCTTCAGTACTCGCTCCACATCAATTTTCGAGCATCAAACAACAAGGCAGAATATGAGACTCATAATCGGTCTACTCCTGACATGCAAAGCTGGTGCTCAACGCATCAAATTATTCAGTGAATCACAGATGGTAGTAAACAAGGTATCGGGAGAGTACGAGGCGAGAGATGATTGCATGATCAAATATTTGGCTAATGTCAAAGAGCTGCTAGCCACTTTCCAAGAAGCTAAACTCCAAAGAATTCCCTGAGAAGAGAATGGGCAGGCAGATGCCCTCTCAAAGGTGGCTTCCTCTTCTCTCTAGGGGTTTGAACTCACCATTTTAATAGAATTCCTTTTAAGACCCAGTATCGAGGAAGGAAGCCCTGAATTAATGGAAACACTACCCCTGGCACTTGGGGAGAATTGGATGAAGCCCCTTCCCGAGTTTCTCAAAGACGGAATCCTCCCTCCAGATCCTAAAGAGGCTAGGAAAGTCAAAACTAGAGTCGAGCGATATACGCTCATTGAAAGGGTCTTGTACAAGCTCTCTTATACTCAAGTAGATGGTAGACCCTACTTGCGATGCCTTACCCCTGAGGAGGCCCAGTACGCTGTAAAAGAGGTCCATGAGCGGGTAGGTGGTGCCCATCAGGGAACAAGGTCCCTCGGCATTAAAATCCTGAATCACGACTATTTCTGACCCACACTCCTCAGCGACGCCGAACAGCACGTTTGCCACTGCGCCCCCTGTCAAAAGTTTTCAACCATTTGACATTTACCACAAGTCGAGTTGTCTTCCTTATCCAGTTCGATCCCTTTCGCAATGTGGGGAATGGACTTGCTCGGGCCCTTCCCTCCAACGTCTGGTTAGCGAAAGTTTCTTGTCATTGAATTCGACTACTTCTCCAAATGGATTGAAGCTGAGCCTTTAGCAATAATTACTGAGAACAGAGTCTGGCAGTTCTTTTGGAAGAACATTTTCTGCCAATTCGACGTCCCTCGGATCTTAGTAACTGACAATGGGACCCAGTTCACGGGGCCGGCCTTTCGCGATTTATGTGCGGATCTCGGTATCCAGCAATGGTTATCCTCAATATCCCACCCGCAATCCAACGGTCAAGCAGAGAATGCCAACCGACAAATTCTCTTCGGCCTAAAGAAGATACTAGATAAGTCTGCCAAAGGATTATGGGTCAAACAACTTCCTAATGTGTTTTGGAGCAACCGCACCAATAAGCAGACCCCCATAGGAGAATCTCCTTTCAATCTTACTTACGGCTCAAAAGCTGTAATCCCACTTGAAGTTGGCCTGCCACCTCCTCGCCTGTTAGCCTTCAATGAAGAGCAAAATTCCAACCAACTTCAGGGCAACTATGACCTCATCGATGAGATTCGAGAAAGATCCTCCATTCGTCAACATATCTATTGGCAAAAGATCGAGTAGTCCTACAAAAAGAGAGTCCGTTCACAAATCTCAAGGAAGTAGACATGGTTCTGAGAAAACTATCAATTTCTTTCCTGAGCAAGAAGGGAAAACAATCTCTTAATTGGGAAGGGCCGTACAGGATATCCAGAATTATCCGTCCTGTTGCTTATCAACTTGAAGACCCGGGGGGGAAGAGAGTACCAAGAACTTAGAATGCAAAGCATTTGATGAAATTCCAAAAGAGTTAGTTTCCATTGTTTTTACTTCCGTTTTTTTATTCATCGTTATGTAATAAAGGCTCGCAACTCAGAAGTAGTCATTTAGTCTTGCTCCTTTAAATAAAAATTTAGTTCATTTTTTCAAGATCAGTTATTGTCAAAAAATGATTGCTTCGCTCTAAGGCGTACACCCCAAGTACGACCTCTCTTAGAACGACAAGTTCGAATTCCAACACTTGGTTCGACGCCACTTTAGCCGCTTGCGAACGAGCAAGTACGAAGTAGCTCACCATCCAAAATTGCTCCTACAACTGCTGAAAACTTTTAAAATGATAAGTTCGGAGTCCAGCACTTGGTTCAACACCACTTTAGCTGCTTGCGAACGAGCAGGTGCGAAATAGCTCACCATTTAAAATTGCCCCCAACTGTCGAAAACTCTTAACCGACAAGTTCAGAGTCCAAAACTTGGTTCGAAGTACTTTAGCCGCTTGCAAACGAGCAAGTGCGAAGTAGCTCACCATTCGAAATTTCTCCCACAACTGCTGAAAACTTTTAAACGACAAGTTCGGAGTCCAATACTTGGTTCGATGCCACTTTAGCCGCTTGCAAACGAGCAAGTACGAAGTAGCTCACCAATCAAAATTGCTCCCACAACTGTTGAAAACTTTTAAACGAAAAGTTCGGAGTCCAACACTTGGTTCGACGCCACTTTAACCGCTTGCAAACGAGCAAGTGCGAAGTAGCTCACCATTCAAAATTGCTCCCACAGCTGTTGAAAGATTTTGAGTACAAGTGTTAGCAAACACTTAGAGAGACAATAATTAATCAATTAGCCAAAAAACATTGATTGTTCCGCAAGAAAGGAAAAGTTACAAGTGTTATTGGGCGAAAGGGTCTTATTACGAGATCAAAAAGGCGCAATCAATAAAACCATTGCTTGAATACTACAAATATCTTATTCCGCTAAAGTTGGGGATACAAGTCTTATTCAAGACCATACTACAAATATCTTATTCCGGTAATGTTGGGGATATAAGTCTTATTCAAGATAAAAAAAACTCCTACAAAACTACAAAGTGTCACCCTAACTCCTCCTAGGATGTGGGACACTCCTATTAAGTGATATAAGAGGGCGACGAGCGAGGTGTCGCTCCTTCGTTGTGTCCGAAGAAAGCTCTAAACCCGCGATCTGGGTCATACCATCAGGACCCATGGGTCTAGTGGCCCCTTCAACCGATGCCCCGCTAGACGAACCAGCCATGCCACTTTGAGCATCCCCAGGGTTTTGCGGTGGCATGTGTAGCGTCAGTTCATGGAACGATCAACCCTGAGCGTACTCCCCGTGCAGACAAGAAGTGCTCCTGACATTGCTTCCCTCGGAGAGTTGTTTTAAGCGAAGATTCTCCACCTCTAACTCGATGAGCCGCTCTTTGGGGGAATCATTTATCACTTTAAGCTTCAAACGAGGCACCCCGCTCGTGCTACCCCCTTGCAAAAGCTCAAAGATAGTCCTTCGGAGATGAGATGCTTCTAAACTCTTCTCAAGCACCACGTTCTTCAGGTCGTCCTTTTCTGACATCGCTGCAAATAAAGAGTGCCGAAGGAATTTCAGTTTTGAAGCTTTGCTGGCGGCCATAGAAGGATCGATCTCCCCACCCTCGGGGGGCACTTCTTAGAGAATCTCCTTAAGATGCCTCATCTCGATATCTCGATGGGCCAAGACCATTCTCAAATGACCAAGCTCCAACTCCGCTTTAGCGAGCCTCTTCTGAGATTGAGCGAGTACCAGCTTAGTAATACGGAGTTTGGCAAGGAGATGCGACATCTAACTACTCTAGGGAAGTTAACCAAATAGAGCTACAAGATAGTTCTAAGGTAAAACAGAGCTACAAGATAGTTCTGAGGTAAAATAGAGCTACAAGATAGTTCTAAGCTAAAGCTGAGCTATAAGACAGTTCTAAACCTAATAAGCTTCAAGATGGTTTTAAGTCCAAGTGTCATAAACTATGAGATAGTTTAAGGTATCGCCGCCATACACAACACTTGCACCAAAAAGAGATATTTCATTACTTAGAAGAAGGTACAAGAGCGGTGGCCAGTCCGCTATTAGGCGTCGATACAAAATACCTAGACTAAAAAGGGAATAAAAACACAAATAAGTCAGGGGTCGACCTCTTTCGAACGATCCACGGTCACAGAAGGTTCGACCATTTGTGCTTCGGTGGCGATCACTAGGGGTAGGGAACCTGGAGCTACATCTGCCTCCGTCTCGCCGCCCTCGACCTCTTCCTCCCGGTCCTCTTCTTCGTCTTCTTCACCTCCTTCAGAAACGTCGTCAAACTCGGGGAATGGATCAGGGAATAAATGCCACCCGGCACAGTTGACGTCTGAAAATTTCGCTGTGACCTCGTCTTTGGCACGGGCGTAGGCCTTCGCCATGTTCACATATAGGAACCCCTTGGCCTTCTCCATCGCTTGGTCTTTGGCCTTCTTCGCCGTGGTTATCTTCACAGCCGCGACCATCTCCTCCTTCTCCTTCGTGGCGAGCTCCTTCTCCTTCACCAACTGAGCGTTGTCTGCCTCCAGCTTGGCAACAACGGCCACGAGGAGCTCCACCCTTGAGGTCTTCATCTCGGATTGAATCCTTGATTGCTCGAGGTCTTTACGATCCTAGCCTTATCATCCCAAGCTCTCTCACTCTCGAGCTTCAGCTCCTCTCTTGCTCAGTCATCTTCTCCATCAGGTGCCCGAAGTGGCAAGTGATCTGCAAGAGAAGCAAAATCCAATCATTCAAGCGAGAAAAACACCAACACTTAGTAAAAAGAAAAAAGGTTCAAAAGTGATGGAAAACTTACCGACATGGCAGCTCGAGCGATTTCGAGCGCGTCGTCACCAACGGTCCCCGCCTCCAAGGCAGCCTTGTCCTTCGGCGTGGCGAGATGTCGAATGTCCTGCATACAAGAGGATGAATCTTTGAGGAATCCATCGAGCTTCCTGACTTGCTAGTCAGGGACAAAGATCTTCTTGTGCCCCTCAGTCGGGAACACCTCGGCTTCAGCAGTAATGGAGGGGGGACCTCCAAGGCCAAAGTTGCCGATAGAGGGAAGACCCCCGCACTAACTGAGGTTGACGGAGCTGCCGAAGTCGCCGGCTGCGAAACCGCCGTGACCTCCTTTGAGGGGTGCACCACGGCGACAACAATTTTCTCCAACTTCGGCGAAGAAATTTTCGTGACCGTCCTCTTCATCTTCTTGCTGGCAGGTGCCTTGTTGCTTAGAATTCCACGTTCCGCAAGCATATCGTCGAAATCCATTGATTCTACAAAGAAGAAAATCACCGAGGATAAGGACAAATAAAGATTTGACCAAGTAAAAAAATAGAGAAAAAAAGGGGTGCTAAACTAAAAGAATAAAACGTACTAAGGTTTATCAAGTTGAGACCCCCCCTGAAAAGTGCCTCCTCTGTCAAGTCCTTCCAATTGAGCTTCGACCGATCAAGGAGTGTTTGTACCATCTCTGTTTCCTCGGGGCTAAGAACGGGGCTCTCCTTTGCCCACTTCAAAACCTCATCGACCCAAGCAGTTGGAATATTCCACGGCTCTCGACTTCGGATCAGAAAGAACTTGTCTCTCCAGTTCTTGATCAAGTTTGGATAGCTGATGAGCCTTACCCCATGCCTCGGAGATAGATAGAACCTAAACTCCGTCTTGTGCTGCTGATGGATCTGGTACACAGTCTGCAGCACATTCAACCGGGGCTCGATGTTCGTTGCCTGACAATGGAGGATGAACCAGTTGATAAGCCTCCACACGTTCGGCATATACTGGACTGGACTGATCCGGTACCATCGCAATAGTTCGGTAACAAAAGGATGGAGCGGTAGTCGAGCACCGGCTAAGAAGGCATCGACGGGCCAAAAACACATATCTACCGGCATCAGCAAATTGGTCCTTACCCTGGGCCCAGGCAGCATCAGGTCGAATTCACTCGGGATCAGAAAGCACTCTCGAATTAACTTCAAATCCACTTTGCTAAGTATGGAGATGGTGTCATCGGACTCTAAGGTCTCTCGAGCCGCGTTCTCCTCGAAGCCCCGGCCCCGACCGTACACAATACGTTCAGCTAGATCATACGGAAGTTCTTGAACTCGATGAAGCCCGATCAAGGGCCCAGGCAGCATGCACTCCCCCATTCTTCGATCTCTCTCAACAATGGTCTCCACCACTGTCAAAGAAGTCCCTACTACGGCCTTACCCTTGTCGACTGTAGGAGCTTGACTAGAGGTTGGCTCGATGGCGACGATGGGGGAGGTCCCTTGCCCAGAAGAGATGCTAGACATTCTCTAAAAGTAAATAAAATTATTAAGAATTACCTTGATTTGACTGCTAAGGTCGGAAAAGATCGTTAGAGATAGAAAATCTTCGCTGGAAGCTCTCGCTAGGAAGTGAAAATCGCCTGAGTAAAAACTTAGAGAATGAGCGAGTGAGTGGGGGATGACGTTTTATAGAGAGGGTAGTTGGAATGCCCCCCAAGGTTAAAAGGCCGCCCGAAACTCAAAATCCTGGCCCATCTAGCACAAGACGACAAAAATGTTGGGGAACCCAAAAGACCATTGACTAGTCAACGATCAACGGTCAAAATCTCCACGTGTCGCCTTCTCGAAGCCTCTCTCGACCTCGGTAGCACTTATCGAGTGTTCTTGACACCGACGTCGTAATGGGAGAAATGGCTTTGTGTAATGCCCTTGCCCCTAGCTCAGACAATTTATACAATTTTGAAGACAAATTAGAAACTATGTAGTACAACTACCCACCACTGGTTGCCTCTCAAAAAGTGGTTAACCGAATTGGTGACTCTTGATCATAGGCTATTATATTTATATAATATTTTATTCTATTTTCTTAGAAAGTGTTACACTTTGACTAGTCAACGGTCAAAATCTCCACGTGTCGCCTTCTCGAAGCCTCTCTCGACCTCGGCAACACTCGCCGAGCGTTCTTGACACCGACGTCTTTATTGGAGAAATGGATTTGACTAGTCAATGGTCAACAGTCAAAATCTCCACGTATTGCCTTTTCGAAGCCTCTCTCGACCACGGTAGCCCTCGCCGAGCGTTCTTGACACCGACGTCGTTATTGAAGAAATAACTTTAACTAGTCAACGCGGTCAACGATCAAGTTCTCCACATGTCGCCTTCTCGAAGCCTCTCTCGACCTCAGAAAGTAGCCCTGAGCATTCTTAACACCAACGTCGTTATTGGAGAAATGGCTTTGACTAGTCAATGGTCAAAATTTCCATGTGTCGCCTCCTCGAAGCCTCTCTCGACCTCGACAAGTGGAGCCGAGCTTCTTAGCACCGTCGTCGTTATTGGAGAAATGGATTTGAATTGTCAACGGTCAATATCTCCACGTGTCGACTTCTCGAAGCCTCTCTCGACCTCGACAAGTGGCGCCGAGCGTTCTTGACACCGGCGTCGTTATTAGAGAAATGGCTTTAACTAGTCAACGGTCAACGGTCAAAATCTCCATGTGTTTCCTTCTCGAAGTATCTCTCGACCTCGGCAACCCACGCCGAGCGTTCTTGACACCGACATCGTTATTGGAGAAATGACTTTGACTAGTCAATAGTCAACGGTCAAAATCTCCACGTGTCGCCTTCTCGAAGCCTCTCTCGACCTCGGCAAGTGGCGCCGAGTGCTCTTGACACTGACGTCGTTATTGGAGAAATGACTTTGACTAGTCAATGGTCAAAATCTCCACATGTCGCCTTCTCGTATCTCTCGACCTCGGCAGCCCTCGCCGAGCGTTCTTGACACCGACATTGTTATTGGAGAAATGGCTTTGACTAGTCAACGGTCAATGGTCAAAATCTCCACGTGTTGCCTTCTCGAAGCCTCTCTCGACCTCGGCAAGTGGTGCAGAGCGTTCTTGACACCGACGTTGTTATTGGAGAAATGGCTTTGACTAGTCAATGGTCAACAGTCAAAATCTCCACATGTCGCCTTCTTGAAGCCTTCCCCGTCCTCGGCAACTCTCGACGAGCTTTCTTGACACCGACTTCAAACCTGCCACGTGTCAGCACGCCGAGGTATCGACGAGGTTCGGCAAGTGGTACCGAGTGTTCTTGACACCGACGTCAAATACACCACATGTCAACCAGTCGAAGTGTCGCTGGGGTTCGGCACTGGAGCCGAGTGCTCTTACCACTGACCCCAGTTTGAGTGAAAGGTCGCTGATCAGCCAACCATCTCCAGCCGTCTGATCATTTAGAAAATCACTCTATAATGTGATCAACGCTCCAAATTGCTCCACGTCGATAACCATTTGATTAGCCATCTGATCATTCAGAAAATCGCGCTGAAACATGATCGACGCTCCAGCTTGCGCCATTAATTCTTTTATTTTAATTATTAAATAGAATTAATTATTTAAAAATTGTGAAAAAAATGATTAAATTCAAAAAATTAATTAAAATTTCTAAAAAATAATTATAAGTTTGGGAAAAATATTTTCGAACTCCTGGAAAAATAATTATTGAATAGAATAATTAATTGATATTTTTTGAAAATTGATTGTAGCTTCACAAGTTGAATAAATGATTCGAGAAATGGTTAAAAAATTGAAAATAATCATTAGAGGATCTAGGAAATCCCACAAACAAATCCGAGTATTATACAAACCCAATTAAGTGCTGTTAAGCCCCGTGTGCGATTCTAAGGCTCCTAAGAATTCTTATAAATTCCTGTACGCCATTAAAACAAGAAAACTACTCCATAAAGGCTGTCAAACTCAGTCTTCGGGAGTGGGGGGCTCTTGATATGGCTAAAAATAGGATTAAATCGGGACCGTTCAAATCAGGCACGAATCTCAAAGCTCTCAGGGGTAAAACAGTAATTTCCACCATAAACGGGTCCGAAATGGGAACTGGCTTTCTTCAAAGCCCAATACCCCCAAAACGGATCTTTCCTACTGGGTTAGGGTGACGGCCCATTACAAACCAGCCCAGGTCATTTAAAGAGTAATTCAAATTCATGGTTATTTCTAAGAGACGATTTAAACCAAATCTCTTATCATGAAACAATTTAAACTCTACATCTCATCCAAAAACACCGGGAAGTAGAGATAAATGATTATCTCGAAACTTCTTCCAAAAGGCTACTATAAATACCCATCTATCCCCACCATAAAAAAAGTAATCAATATTTTTTCCACAAAGTGCTCTTTCATAATCTTCCTGATTACTGAATTGAGCACGGAGGGTTTGTCACCGGGATCCATCCCAATGTATTTAACATTTTGCAGGTTAACGGCAGCGGTGGGAAACAGTCAAACGCCGACCAGGAATCAATAGGTTTGTTTTATTTGTTTCTAAAAAAATTCACAAATACATCTGTTTGCTCCCACACAAAAATAAGCAGCAACACTATCTAACTTAACATGTGTAAACCGCATATTTTAATTTAAAAAGTAAAACAAACACAAAAAATAATCCACGATATCTTCCTTTTCCAAATCCCCCCTACCCCTCGGCTTCTCTGTCGCCGCCTTCTTCCTCTCCCAAACCCCACCAATTCCTCCCACCCCTCGCCTCCCTGTGCTCGCCCACCGCTCGCCTCGTAGCCGAAGGATTCAAGAGAGGCGAAGCTAGTGATTTTTCAGACCGACTTAAAAATAGATAGACGTCTAGCACGAGCAATGCATGTTAGAAACACATATGGGCTATCAATGGCCCCGAAAATATTCTCTTTTTTCCTAAGAAAATCCAAAAAATCTTAGTTTTAAAAATCTTGTTGTTTTTTTATTTATTTAATGTTTTTGTTTTCGCTATTAATTATGCATAAAGTTTTAGAGCGATTTTTATTATTTTATCACCATCATTTTAAAGTCTACAATATATTGCACAAGGCTGTACAAGCAAGCATATATGCTTGCCTCTTGCATCTTTATCACTATTGTGTTTGATTAAGAAAACTAGGAAAACGAAGTAGTTGTAGTACATTTGACAAAGTTTCTTGCTCATAAGTGGGAGAGATTACAAGTTCATTGTTGATCTTAGACGAAATTAAATTGAATGTTGGAAAATCTCATTTTTCCAATATCAGCAACAACGGCTAGATGTCCAAAAAAATGCCCCATTTCTATTATTTAATTAAATTTGAGGTTTCATTTACACAATTTGTCTTCTATTAGTTTGCTTACTTAATTATTAAAAAAAAAGGAAAGGGAGCCCCATACTTATAAGAGATGATTCCGTCCTTTAGAGCTCTTGTACTTACTCCGTAGAACCCACTATGGATGATCGACACCATTTATTTTGTTCTTTATGTCATAATATGTAAAACTATAAGATATCAAGTGGTTTAGAGATCATTTAATCTTACTTTAAGTTGTCGCAAAATGAACCGTTTTTCAACAATATAACAAATTGGCGCCATGACCGGTCTTGAGATATTCAATGTCTGGGAGAAAAATAAAATTGTGCTATTTATATACACGCTTGTATTGTTTATATATTAATGAAAATGATACTACGGGGGGTGGGGGGGCTACACCAAATACTTTCTATTCTTCATTAAACATAGTGACAACAACTCTTGCACATACAAAAAAAAAGAAGAAAAAAATCAATATCAATCACATCTCATCTAAAATAATTTCTTCCTGCAATTTTACAACCAAAATCATCAATTATATGTTCAACCACAATATTTTTCAAAATATTCTTTCAATACTTAAATTGCTAATCCATTTCACCTATCTTGAGTCATAATTGTTCGCAAATAAGATTTTAATCATTTTAATTTTGAAAAGTTTCTTTCCACATATGCCATAGTCACAGACACAATCAATGAAATCCTATAAGCAACCAACATATCCAAATTTTTTTGCAAACTCCATTATGTTAATGGAATGCTATAGTTTATCAGTTTCATATGCTTCACTTGGTAGCATTTCTTGCAATATTTGTATTCTGAAAGTAAATAATTTTCATCAATATCATATATCTCACAATGTTTCAAAGCAATTTCAAGTTGCCGACAACAATTTTCATTCAATCATCATCCATTGAAACTAACCGTGATGACAAAGAAGCTAAATATAGACTAATTTTTTTTGCATTTATTCAAATCTAGTCTTCAATTGAGAAAGAGCCATATCAACTAAAACAAAGAAAATAATCAGTTCTAAAATTTTCTTGAGCATATTGCAGGAATCTCATCAAAATGTAAAAGCCATACGTTTTACAGGAAACACGGGCTCAATTTTCATTTCAGATGCAATTTCTTTAGCATCAATCATAGTAGAAATAAATAAATTTTCGCTATATTTTTCAAAAAAAGAAACCAACCCTTCCATGTTTTTAATTGCAATATCAAGAAACATAGCTTAAGTCTGCAATTTTTTACTCACTAAGTTTATCTTGTACAAAATTTCATGCCAAATAACCAAACTTAAAATAAAATCACCTGATGCTAATTTGTCAGCATCCTAACTCACTTTATAATCATCAGAAATTTCTGCTAAGTTAATAAAAGCTTGTTTTTATTTTGGGTGCTTGATTTTTTTATTACTTCTCACTTTCAATGTGACTTTCTCGGCGTGTAGTTGACAAAGATTTCAAAGTTAATTCATCTGCATATTCAAGTACAAGATTTCATCACTTTGTTGAATTAGAAAACACATTGTAAATGGCTTGACTTGCTCCAAAAAAAGATTTTCCTCTTAGACAGAGTTTGTCATATAACCAAGTACTACATTAAGAGAATGGCAACTACATGACATATAAAATGCTCTATGATTTATGCCAAGTAACCGTTTCTGAACACCTTGGGGTTTTCCTTTCATATTATCACCATTATCATAACATTGTCCCCTCACATTATCAATATCTAAATCAGGACAGTTTAGAGCAGCTTTTAATTCATTAAAAATGCCCAATCCATATGTATCTTCCACATTTAAAAACTCTAAAAAATACTCTTCTATTTTTATTGGGCAACTTGCTACATTGATACATCTTATTATTAAAGTCATTTGTTTTTTGTGACTAGCATCAGGAGTGCAATCTAGAATCACACAAAAATATTAGGCCTCTTTAATTTTTTATTTTATAACTGCACTCTTGACACTTGATGCCAACATAGCTATCAATTCATTTTGTATTTTATAACTAAGATAATGATAATGCATATTTTTATCTTAAATTAGTCAAAATTGTTGCATCATTATTGTATCAAACTCTATTTTTCTTTTTTTCTTCGAGATTGGGTGGGTGTGAATGATTCAAGAAAACCTAAGAAGTTTCCATTAGAATATTCATATATTTTTTTCATTTGTTTCAGGAAACACGAAACTATTCATAGCTAGACGTTTCACATCAGCAATTATTCTGATCATAACTTATTTCCAATGTTTTGTATGTTTCTTGATTTTCTCATGTAATTCTTTATCAATTGTTTGATTTGAGTTCAATCTGACTCGTAGCTCAACTAAATCTCTAAAATTGATAACATATTCATAACTATTTTCATGTTGTTTAAGCTTATCCCCAAGATATTTCCAATCATTAATTTCTTCATCTGCTAATTTACTCCTAGAATGAACTTTTCCTACCACTTTACCAAAAAAAACTAAAAATATTATATCCAAATCTTTAGAGTAAACCAACCATTTTCTATCAGAAAATTCTCCATTTATTAATTTTCGATAATAAAAATTTGAGGAAAACCCCCCTGTTTTGATTATCCTTAGGAAAATTAATATTGGTTGATTTAATATGACCTTTTGTACAAACAAATCTCTCATTTTTCCATCTAAACTATCCCAAACTCTAGGATAATATATATTCAAAGACATTTTAGCTTCCGAACATGCAAGCAAATTGTTTATTTCTTCATTGTTTTCAATATTCTCATTTTCAACCACATTTGTTGTTTCTTCCATATTTTTTGTTTGATCATTTTCGTTTTCACCTTAATCTTAAACTCCTTCGTTTAACTCATTTTCAACTTGTTTTTCCGAAGAAAAATTTATTTTCTTCGAAAATTTATCTAAAGAACCTTTTTTTTGGGATTTTATCATCTCTTCTTCCATTTTCCTTTTTTTTTTAATTTTTTCATACCCAGAAGCTTGTTTCCTAGGAAACATTACTTTAATCTAGAAGTTAAAATGAAAAAAAATAAAACATTAAAGTATAGAACAATAGAACCTAGATAATGAATGTATAGACTTGCACTTCAAAAATTCTCAACTGAAAACTCTGCACTTAAATCAATTGACAAATCTGAAAATTGAAATCCCCAAAATTGGCTTTTGATCATTGTAAACGGAAAAAGGAAAAAGAAGAAAAAAGTGAGGGAGAGAGACTTACTAACTTAGTGGGTTTGTCAGAGCCTGAAAATGGAGCATCCGAGCATGGAGGTGGAGGTGGTGCTAGGGTTAGGGTGTTGGAGGAATTGGAGCATGGATGTAGAGAAGGTGATAGCCTAATAGGGTTATGGTACTGGACTGCTGGGATTTGGGACTTTGATGATGATGAAGAAAAGAAACTGTAGAGTTAATGGACGTAACATTTAGAATTCTTGGGTTTATATTGTAATTGGTTAGAGTAATGAATTTTGTACCATGCAATTGCAAATTAAACCCATTATAATAATGATTTGACCCCTGGGCCGTCACCTAGCCTGCCCTAATTGGCACCACATGATGCATGGAAAAGAAACTTCCAAACAACTGAACTTTTTGTACACGCGTGTTTTATAACATTATAAATTTAATGAACAATTTGAATCGTCTATATAAATTTTCACAAAATGAGTACAACTACTTTATATTAGGGAGATTTCCTCCTACAAATATGAGACTTCTTTCCTCTGATAAGAATAGCATTAGTGTAGCCCCCTTTAAAGAAGACCAAGTTCCCTTTCCTCTTATAAGAATAGCATTAGTGCATCCCCCTTTAAAGAAGCTCGAGTGCAATGCATATAAGGAATATATAGTTAAGTTGGAACATTTTAGAAATCAAATAGAAATTCAAAGTCGAACGAAGAGCTATGACCAAGTAAAAAAGGTTACAAGTGTTAATGCTTTCACTGTAAAAAAACAAAAACAAAACAAAAAGAAAGTTACAAAATTTTAGTTTAAAAAAGTTTTAGTAACAAAAAAATTTGGAACATTGATGATGATTAGAGAAAAGAAACTGAAGAGTTAAGGGACATAAAATTTAGAATTCCTAGGTTTATATTTTAATTAGTCAGAGTAATGAATTTTGTACCATGCAATTGCAAACTCATTATAATAATGGATTTTGGTGCCCCTTTTCTGGTTTGGGCCCTAGGCCATCGCCCAGCCTGCCCTGGGTCAGGGCAGGCCCTAATTGGCATTACACGATGCATGGAAAAGAAAACTCCAAACTGTAACGCCCCGGATCCCCGTTATCGGACATCCGTGACACAACCAGAATCTTTGCCTTCAAATGCATCTCAACACAGTAAATAACACAGAAATTTAAACACTTTTATTACCATCAGAGTTATTATATCAATAATTACAAATATCAATTTGTCCTTGAACAAGGAATACAAATTACATAACTTATTACAACTGATTACAAAGAATATTCAGGCTCCTTTTGTGAAGCTGTCAGCTGTCTTTCGGATCGGCAATCGATTGGTCATTGTCGAAAACTCTGCTGAGTGGTCTATCTGCCTCCCTGGGATTTGCCCCTTGGCATGAGCCTTCTGCTGCACGACTCTGATATTTCTACACCCGCTCGAATGGTAGGCATGTATACTGCCGTCCCACTTGGATGCCCTGCTGGACTAGCTCTTTTGCCCTCACGATCTGGTATCCGATACCTAATTAAGTCGGCACGTTAGCAATTCTACTGATGCAATGCTGATAAGAAAATAGCAATATCCAACTATCACACCCACAATTCATCTTGAATGGAAAAGATACGTGTAACCTGATTTCTTAGTGTTCATGTATGCCATGACTGGAAGTCTAATACAAAATACAGAGTACAGAACAGATGCACTTAATCTAATGTTAGCAAGACTCTGGATACACATGCATCCCATACTACATGTGCCCCAGATCAAGCTGTTTCTCCAGTTCAGGGATTTGAACCCTCGCTATGCAATGCATTCTAATTTGGTCCACTTCCTGTTCCTGATAGTATGAAAATGTTGAGGAGATATAAAAGAAATAATTCGGGGCGCTACCCCGTTGTCACCAATAATTGTTACATCGGACTCTCCTCGAAAGCTGTGACGAACTTACAGATATACGCGCAGTATATCCATTGCGCAGAAGATCCATTATGATCCATTCGTGTCCATTAACATAGAACACGACCTCGAAGGTCTAGAAAATCCCTATCCGTTGGGAAATCGACATCCCTTTCATACCATGGTACTTCAGGAATCAACAGTGCAAGATACGCACAGCAGCACGTATCCCTAATGACAAGAAGAGACAACCCCCTAGTATCACCACCTAGTGCTAACTCTCAGAATGAGTTAGATTATAGGGAATCACCCCTAACACCAATTCGGTCTTCGAGTGGCACAATAAAGGAAAACCTAATCAATGCAGTTTACTGAAAACAAGTTGTTACCCAAATCACACTCGATGTCGATTAACAATGTCAAGCCTGTCCGGTCTGTCAAAAACAACAATCATCACAGGAATCACATCCACTGATTTCCAATACCTTCACAGGTCATCGACCCAAAAACCTCGGCCCATGACCTCAGCAGGTAGTCCAATGGCGCTCAAAGGATGCAAAACAATTTGAATGATGGTAAGCCCACACATAGCCAACAATTCTGAATATTGACAGACTCAGGCATTGAGACACCAAACACAAACCGACCAGAGCTATATCCCAACTCTCTCATGTCAACCATGAGCACTAAGCACAGGAACTTGTCTAAGTTTCAAAGAAAAATCATTAAAACACGATAGCTCATGGTCACCACACTGCGGTATGTAGAGGGATCCTCATCAATTGTCTGATAAAACAGTTCAAGAAATAGCAGTAGCTGTAACCTAAGCTACGGTCATCAGAATCTAATATACTCAGAATTTCTAGAAGGGTAGAGAGATCCACTGCAATCCCCTAGTGGACGACTCCCTCACATTTTTTAAGGAACTTAAGTCCCCAAGCTAACTTAATCTCGAAGTCAAACCAAACAACGGGTTGCTAAACTTGCAACGTCCACAACTTCCAACACACAGCTCAGATTTGCTTGATACCACCCATTGTGGAAAGCTAAGACCCTGGTCTACAACTCTTCAGTTAACCATTTCCTCAAATTCAATCATCTTGACACCATAAAACTTTATACACTCTCAACTTGTACGTTCCTTCATGCACTCGCTGCATCTTTCTGATATCATAAAAGTTTGCCTACTCATCGAAACTACTTGATTCCGGATTCTATGGAAAGATGAGAGTGTCTACTACAACTTTTTAGTTGAACATATTCTCAGATTTAGTCATTAAAGTCCTCGAAAATAACAAATTCCATCAGGTGCGCAAACAGGGAAAAAGTTGACTCTTCAATAAATAGGACTTCGACTAGACTGGATCTGCCCTAGTCTTTGAAAAATCATAAATCTCAACCTACAAACTGGAATTACAAAATTCTAGTTGGGTTAGAAAGCTATGACTGCCTACTACGACTCTCTAGTTGGTCAATTTTCCAAATTCTTAACGTATAAATCTAGAATTTAACATCTTCACAGACTAGTCGATTTGCACTAGGCTGAACCTAGTTCACTTTGAAATTCAATAATAAATCAAATATAAGTCCAACGCTCATGAAATTTGAGATTCTTAATCCACACATATACCATTTCATTGTGTCCAAAATTCATATTTAGATTCATTTCATACAGTGAGTTATGACTTCTCAAACATAGCATACAATTTCAGCTGCTCTTTCAACAGGGTGTCTACTGCCTCTTACTAAACAATTTTGAAACCTCATCAAATGACCTCTAAAAATTCTAAAATTTGAGAATCATCAACTGGACTCATACAAAAAGATACTCATAAAATTTCATAGCAATCTCATGTACACCTAAGTAGTTATCGTCTTTTGAACTTCAGTCCAGTCAGCTACAGCCACCACTTCCAGACCAGTCACATTCTACAAATTTTTTGAGGCATCAAACGACCTCGGGAAATTATGAAATTTAATACTGTAGTTTTAGACACATACAAGAGTGTCCAAAAAAATTATCACCTCAAAGTTACCAACCTACACCGAGTTACAAGGTCGGAAAGACCCAGCCAAAATCCACGCAGCAGCAGCAATTTCGGCTGCTCTCTATCCAGATTTGGACCAATTGTTTGGGCTACTAAATCGCTTCCAAATATTATGAAAAAAATCATGGATACTCTACATACATATAAGAACAATTTTTCAAAATTGAGCTCAAAATTCCGAGCCATTTGGGAGCAAGAAATTCTCAAACATACCCTCACAACCATGCTTCTTAACAAGCTTTAAGAAAAAAGTTGTTCTTACCATACAACTATGTTTCCCTAGCACGTCACATGCTCATACGTGGTAACAACATCATAGCTACTACTACTACACTTCCATTTCACACCAAAAGAAAATAAATACCAAGTTTAGAGTTTAAGAGCACCCACATCTTCAAGTTGCAAGAACTCTCACTAGCTTGTTTGCTTGCTTCCTTGCTCCTTGCACTTGTATAACTTAGCCTCCTCAAATCCCCTAGTACTCTTCTCTTCTCCCCCTACTCAAAGGCTCCTCCTTTCTCTCCTTCTCCTTCTCTACCTTTTTTTGAAGCAAACAAAACAAGAAGAAAATGAATGAGAAGAAGATAGAGTGGGATGTTTATAGGAAATGGGGAGTTTGGGTTTCTTGGAGATGGGCCGGCCAAGTGTAGGGTGTGGATGGGGTGGAGTGGAGTGGATGGTGATGCATGGTGAGCTGAAGTGCCAACACATTAATTTAAAAGTTTCTTGGAAACTTCCTTGAAGCTTCATGGAAACTTCGCACTCTTTTGAAGTCAAATACACACATAACACATGGTGGATTTTCTTCACCATTGGATCTCATCAAGATCCAAGCTAAGATCATATTATGCTAGGGTTCCTAACCCTAGGTTAGGTCAAGAAACTATAGGTCACCATACCCTTAACCTTAACCTTGTGTAGGAATACAATCCATATTCAATTCAAACACTAGCTCAAATTAAAATAACCAATATATATAGTTTAAAATCTATAAAAATCCATGTTTCATAGAAATTATATTTTTCTCCCAAAACTTGTATGGTCAAAACAATCGGGACAAATTCACAGTTTAATCGAGAAGATATCCCGAGTCTGTTTTATCGGGTTCAGAAAGCTCATATATCCGAATTTCTCAATTAAAACCGATGATTATTAGAAAAATATGTAATCATGTGCAAATTCTGACTGTGCACGAATTACTATGCAAAAATATTTATATGCTAATTTGCAGGGTATTACACAAACAGCTAATTTTTTTGTACACACATGTTTTATTATATTATAAATTTAATGAATAGTTTGGATTGTCCATATAAAGTTCCAAAAGATGATTACAACTACTCTATATAAAGGAGCTTTCCTTCTACAAATATTAGACTTCTTTCCACTTATAAGAATAGCATTAGTGTAACCCCCTTTAAAGAAGCCCAAGTTCCCTTTCCTCTTATAAGAATAGCAATAGTGTAGCCCCCTTTAAAGAAGTCCGACTGTAATGCATATAAGGAATATATAGTTAAGTTGGAACAGTTAAGAAATCTAATAGAAATTCAAAGTCAAACAAAAAGCTATGACCAAGTAAAAAGGTTAAAAATGTTAGTGCAAACTAAAGAGTTAAAGGACGTAAGATTTAGAATTCCTAGGTTTATATTTTAATTGGTCAGAGTAATGAATTTGTACCATGCAATTGCAAAACCATTATGATAATGGATTTTGGTGCCCCTCTTCTGATTTGGGCCGTGGGCCATCGCCCAACCTGCCCTGGGCCAGGGCAGGTCCTAATTGGCACTACACGATGTATGGAAAAGAAAATTCCAAACAACTGAAGTTTTTGTACACACATTTTTTATGACATTATAAGTTTAATGAACAGTTTGGATTGTCCATATAAAGTTCCACAAAATGAGTACAACTACTTTATATATGGGTGCTTTCCTCTTACAAATATGAGACTTCTTTCCTCTTATAAGAATAGCATTAGTGTAGCCCTCTTTAAAGAAGCCCGAGTGTAACACATATAAGGAATATATAGTTAAGTTAGAACGGTTAAGAAATCTAATATAAATTCAAGATGAATGAAGAGCTATGACCAAGTGAAAAAGGTATTGATGCGGTTGGTTTTTGGGAAGTGTGGATGCACCAGGTGTGAGTTCTATTTGTTTGTTTAGTGGAAGGACACGGTACTAGATGGTACGCCCGACCCTCGGCAGAAAGGGCACGATCAGGTATAGAGGCGGTGATCGGATGCTCGGTTCGGTAGTGGAGGCTCGGCTCGGATCTGGGAGTCTCGTGTACCTGCACTCGGCCTAGGAACACTGGGATTGGTTCCGGTGGCAGGCTCTCTGACGGTCTAGTTAGCTTCTAAAGTAGATCAACAATAACTAGGGTTTAAGAAGGAAAAGGTTGATTACCTTTGAAGGTGAGAGAGGGCCTGGTATTTATAGGCATGCCAAACTGGTATGGACCCATTTTGGCCGGGTCTGGACTTGTATGCCCGTAGACCTGGTGTAGTAGAAGCCCATGGGGCTCAAGACTGATCTGATGAACAGGGGTGAGAGCTTTTTGAGGAGATCAGGCGGTCTAGGATGTGCTAGACCATTTCTCTCTATGTCACAAGCCCCCCACTCTTGTAGGATTGTGTAAGCTAACCGTGGAGGAGTAGTTTTGGTGGTGAAGGAGGAGCGGGGGAGTCTCCTGAAAGCATTTAGGGTCGTCGGTGAGGATGGGGTCGGCTCGGGAGCCGGAGGTCTGGTCCCCCAGTCATCCGCCTTCTGGCGAGGCGCATGGGCATGTACTGGGCCGGATGTAACCTCAGAACACCGAGGCGAGGGTGAGCCTGTGGGCTTTTTATTGAGAAAGCTACCCTGGTGCTCGACCTGACCTCGGAGCCTCGAGGGCTTAGGGGTTGGCAAGGGTGTTGGCGAGCCGGTGCGTTTTTCTGAGAAAGCTACCCTGGCGCTCGACCTGACCTCGGAGCGTCGAGCGCTTAGGGGTCGGCAAGGGTGTTGGCGAGTCTGGGGGCTTTCCTGAGAAAGCTACCCTGGTGCTCGACCTGACCTCAGAGCGTCGAGGGCTTAGGAGTCGGCAAGGGTGTTGGCGAGCCTGAGGACGAAGCCTGAGAAAGCTATCCTGGTGCTCGATCTGACCTCAGAGCGTCGAGGGCTTAGGGATCGGCAAGGGTGTTGGTGAGCCGGTGTACTTTCCTGAGAAAGCTACCCTGGTGCTTGACCTAACCTCAGAGCGTCGAGGGCTTAGGGGTCGGCAAGGGTGTTGGCGAGCCGGTCTGCTTTCCTAAGAAAGCAACCCTGGTGTTCGACTTGACCTCGAAGCATCGAGGGCTTAGGGGTCAACAAGGGTGTTGGCGAGCCTGGACTTTCCTGAGAAAGCAACCCTGGTGCTCGACCTAACCTCAGTGCGTCGAGGGCTTAGGGGTCAGCAAGGGTGTTGGCGAGTCGGTGAGCTTTCCTGATAAAGCTACCCTGGTGCTCGACCTGACCTCGGAGCGTCAAGGGCTTAGGGATTGGCAAGGGTGTTGGCGAGCCGGTGCGCCTTTCCTGAGAAAGATACCCTGGTGCTTGACCTAACCTCGGAGCATCGAGGGCTTAGGGGTCGGCAAGGGTGTTGGCGAGCCTGGGGACAAAGCCTGAGAAAGCTACCCTAGTGCTCGACCTGACCTTGGAGCGTCGAGGGCTTAGGGGTCGGCAAGGGTGTTGGCATGCCGGTGCGCTTTCCTGAGAAAGCTACCCTAGTGCTCGACCTGACCTTGGAGCGTCGAGGGCTTAGGTGTCGGTAAGGGTGTTGGCGAGCCTGGGCACGAAGAATCAGCGTGCGACGTTTTAGTTTCCTAGGAGAATTAATGACGTGTCGTTTCCCGAATTTGGTTGCGACGCTTCAACTCCCAAGGACAATTACGGTGCAACGCTTTTCCTTCCGTCGTTTGGCCTCCCTGAGGTTATAAATGCGGCTTGGAGGGGCTATATATACCCCATTCCTTCGTTGTTCTCTTGCCAGAAAAAGCGCTGGTGGCCCATGTGCTATCAGAGGTGTCTGCCGCAGGCGGACGCCCAATAATTGAACTTTAAGGCAAAGGACCTCAGACCAGTGGCTCGCCTACCGTCTCCTGTCTTCCTTTGGGTACGTGGCTCTGAAGGCTGCGTGCCCGAGGGGACAGGAGATGGGGGGTGCGCTGACCAAGTTCCATGGTTCGGGCTTTTGCTGGACGAGAGGGCCGTTGTCTGGCATTTTTTGGGTATATCAATCTGAGCCCAAGTTTCGGCTCAGATGGGTATACCTAAGAATGTTAGATTCGGTTGTCGAAGGTTCGGGATTGAGAGCCCGGGCATGGTGGCTCTCTTCCTGCCCTCAAACAATTTGGGGTTTCGGCTCTTAGGAATGTAAGTCCCGAGTTGTTCGCGGTGAGAGGAGTGCCTACCGAATCCCGGAGCTCGGGGTGCTTGCCGAAGGAGAGCGCCCTAAATCTGTAATGTAAACTTTTGGGGTTGAGTAGCTGTGGGTCATCACCGAGCGTAGTGGGTCGCAAGGCCTGAAGAGGCCAGAGCCCTGCTCGAGGTCGATGCTGAGCATCCAACCCATTGCTCGGGGATGGCAATCCTGATTCTCGAGTAGCCTCGGTTCAGTGAGCATTGTGCGGAAACCAAAGGGTCGTCTATCATGTGCCTTGATGACATCACTGTTGCGAGTTTTTAGGAGCCGTTATTACAAAATTCTAGGAAAAATTTTGCAAAAATCGAGGAGTCTCTTGGCGCTCTATATATATCCCCCACCCCACCTCCTTTTTCACTCTTCACTTTTACTCTCTCTTTCTAGAAAAAGGTGTCATCAGAGCTTCTTTCTAGAGTCTTCTGTCTTCCGTTCATCCCTCGCCAAAACCAAGCAGGTTAGTTAGTTGTTTTTCTTTAGTATGTCTAGGGCTCTGTTCGGCGCTTCGGCCTCGACTTCGAGGGAGGAGGAGGACCCCTGTACGGGACTCTCCGATTCGACATCTTGGGATAAGGACACCACGGTGTATGATGCGAAACCCCTTCGCGTTCGGAAGCCATTCATCGTAGAGAGTAGTGGGTCGGAGGAGGAGGATAACGATGCATCGGAGGAGGTGGAGGTGTTGGACCTGGTGTCAGACGAGGATGAGGAAGGAGGAGAGGGGGAAGTGTCGAAAGTTCGGAGGAAGGGCAGTCATCCTCGAGCCACTGGCCACCCATTCTCCGAAAAAGGCCAAGAAGAAGAGGCAGGCGAGAAAGAAGTGGATGATGCCCAGTAGTCCGGACAGGGCGACCCCCGCACGTGACTTGGCAACAGGCTTCTTGTCGCAACCGAGGTCGATCAGGTAGTACCCCGACGACCTTACCAATAAAATCTTGTACGGGGTTCAGCCTTCTTCACCGAACCGTCAAAAGATAAAGATGGACGCCATGCCGTCAATCCTGGAGGCAGATGATGTGGATGTCATTCGCTCGGCCTTCCATATTGGGCAAGAGTATGAGTTGATTTTTTTGAGCCCGGGTCTTCGGCCAACCGATCCTCTATCCGACTGGTATTGCATCTTCCCGGCTGATGCGTTCAGCTCCGGACTGCAGTTGTCGATCCACCCATTTATCCGAGAAGTGTTGAACTGGGCATTGTTGGCTCCGATGCATTATGGGCCGAACTCATGGAAGCAGATGGTGTGCTTCGTGCTGTATGTGAGGAGAGGAAGGTCCCTCTGAGGTTGGATGTCTTCCGGGCAATGCTAGGGATCAGCTCGTCCGGGGAGTTCGAGGGCATTTTCTATATCTCTCCTAGAATCCGGGGGAAGGTAGTCCACGGTCACCCGGATTCGATCAAGGAGTGGAAAAAGAAGTATTTCGTCGACCGGAGCAAGAAGCCTTGGGACATTCCCACTCGGTGGAATTTTTACAAACTGAAATTCAAGGTGCTGAGTCCGAAGGATCTGTCCGCCGAGGAGTGGGGATATGTCGAATGCCTTCGGAAAGGCAACAGTATAAGCTGGCTGAAGGTGACGGAATGTCATATGGCCCGCGTCGAACTGAGCCCGGCCACGTCTAGTATGTTATTTGTTTAATTTTTCTTGTTCTAGTATTCTTTTGCGCTCATTGTTCTTAATGGGTATTTTTGCAGGTATGGACCCCAAATTGATCAAGGCAAGAAGGATCGCCCTGAAGAAGCAGAAGGTCTAGCAGGGAGAGTAGGGGAAAAGAGCGAGGGGGTCCTCGCAGGCGGTCTCCGACGTGCCGATTGAGCCGAGGGCGAAGAAGGTGCGCCCTGAGTCGGGCAAGGAGGTGCTCATCCCACCGAGCCCTGGTGCGATGATAGTGACCGAGCACGCCAAGGGAAAGGTTCCTCCACTTCGGGCCGACGCTGCTGAAATCGTGGGCAATGAGATGTTGCAGCCGTGGGCCCCGGACTGGTCGATAAGGAAAGGCGACAGCTTAACCGAGGGGGCCATGGCCATTGAGGTCGCCGATAAGCTAGTGACTCCCCAGGATCGGCAGAGTATAAGCAACGAGACCATGGAGGTGGCCTACATGCGGTTGGTGCAGGCGAACGTGCTGGTAAGATCTACTAGTCCCTTTTTACCCATTTTTATACGATACAACCCCTCTTCCGACCCATCGTCTGTGTTGCAGGCTTATCTAGAGGGGGCCCAGGTGATGAAGCTTCATGAAAAGGCCCTGGCGCACGAGAGGGAGCGAGCAAACAAGTACCAGCGGGAGATGAAGGAGATGAAGATTGAGCTCGGGGGCTCTCATAAGAGGGAGCAGGAGTTGAAGGCCGAGCTCGCTTTTATGGAGAGTGAGTGTGTTCGGAAGGTGGGCTCGCTGAAGAAGCGGTTCACCGTGGAGAAGAAGTTGCTCATCACGAAGGCCCAGGATGGGGTCTATGAGAAGGCCCTCAGTCATGTGAGGTACTTCTACCCGACCATCGATCTGACTAGCTTTGATTTCGACATGGCGATCAAACCGTCGCCCAAAACCCCCGAAGGGGGTGAGCAGGACGAGCCGCCTACCGACCCGGCTGCGGACCCTCCCCTCGACCAGACCGATCCAGAGGTGGGGAATTAAGAAGTTTGCCTCCTTGTTGTTTTTGTTTCCTCTTTTTTGTATGATGAACTTGATTTATGAAAAAGGACTTTTTGTTTGGCCAAGTGTTTTGACTTCGACCGTTTATTTTGGGGAAGTGTAGCTTCGCCGAACGAACCTTCTGGCTTATTTTTGTTTGGCCAAGTGTTTTGGCATTGGAATAATGGTTGTTTTCCTCTGTTAGGTGCCAGCTCTCCTTTTCGAGGCAGACTTTCGTCGATTCGATGTGGAGTGGCTCCGGAGCAAGATCAAGATCCTAGAGTTCACTTTGGTCCGGTACCGGAAGGGGCTCGTGATCAGGACGCTGCCTTTCACTATTATCGATACAAATCCGAGGCGCTAAGTGTGGAGGCGACCAAGTTGAAGAGGGCGATGGTAGATCGCGACCTAGGCAGTGCCAGTTTTGGGCACACCATGTCGAGTGCATCGGTGCAGCGACCCTTGTCAGAGAGGCTCCTTCGGGACGTTATAGTGGAAAAGAAGATGGAAATACAGCATTATAAGACGATGCTGGGCATGTCCCGGGCAAGGACAAGCTCTTCTTCGGGAGGTCACCGAGTGGAGGGTGCTCCAGCGGCACTTATGTTATTGGAGTATACCCGGCCGGTCGATGCCCAGAGCTCCGTGGCAGGTGTGTCGACTTTGGCTGACCCCAAGGGTCATTGTGACGAGGAGGGAGGTCCCAGCCATTCGGTCAGAATCATGATATCTTGCGTCAGACCCAAGGTCTACTGAGAAGTTTCTTTTTTGCTGAGTGGAGTGGTTTGTAACATTCTTGTTCTTCCGATGGTGCTTAATCATTAAAAGAGTGTGAATAAAAAAGTTTAGTCTCCTTTTTTTGTTCTCGCAACCTGCCTTTGGGAGAGCTGCCGAGGAGATGTGGGTCGGCACCCAGTGTTCGGACTTGGGTGCCATAGTTTGAGAAAGCTACCCACGTGCTCGACATTGGTTCGGATCTGCCGAGGAGATGTGGGTCGGTGCCCAGTGTTCCGACTTGGGCGCCATAGCTTGAGAAAGCTACCCACGTGCTCGACATTATTCCGGAGTTGCCGAGAAGATGTGGATCGGTGTCCAGTGTTTGGACATGGGTGCCATAGCTTTGAGAAAACTACCCACGTGCTCGACATTAGTCCGGAGCTGTCGAGGAGATGTGGGTCGGCACCCAGTGTTCGGACTTGGGTGCCAAAACTTTGAGAAAGCTACCTACGTGCTCAACATTGGTTCGGAGCTGCCGAGGGGACGCGGGTCGACGCCATAGCTTGAGAAAGCTACCCACGTGCTCGACATTAGTTCGGATCTGCCGAGAAGATGTGGGTCGGTGCCCAGTGTTCTGACTTGGGCACTATATCTTGAGAAAGCTACCCACGTGCTCGACATTAGTTTAGAGCTGCCGAGGAGATGTGGGTCGGTGCCCAGTGTTCGAACCTGGGTGCCATAGCTTTGAGAAAGTTATCCACGTGCTCGACATTGGTTCGGAGCTGCCGATATTGATAAAGTTTATAAAAAGAGCTTTTTTACTTGAGCCTTTTAATACATGAAGAGAGGTGCGAACGGCCTTTTACACAGGGCTGGTTACAAAAGTGTTATTTACATGAAGTCAACTAAAACTCTACTTCTGCCCTTCCAGAAATTTGATCAGATGTTCGGCGTTCCAGGATCTTTTGATTGCTCGGCCCTCCATGTCCACGAGTCGGTACCTGTCAGGGCATATCACCTTGGCTACCTTGTACGGGCCTTCCCAATTGGGGGCCAGCTTCCTCTTTCTTGTGGGGTCGAAGACGGACAACTTGCGGAGCACGAGGTCTCCGGCCTCGATGTCAGTGGGGCGGACTTTCTTGTTGTAAGACCTTTCAATCCGCTGTTTGTAGATGCTCCTTCTTACGGCGGAATTCTCCCTGACCTTGGCAACGAGGTCCAGGTTGGCCCTGAGGCCGGATGAGTTGTCGGCTTCGTCGAAGGCCATGACGCGCAGAGAAGGGAGGCCGATCTCAATGGGGATAACTGCCTCCGTCCTGTAGGTTAGGTTGAATGGCGTTTCACCCGTGGGAATTCTCTTTGTAGTCCTGTGCGCCCATAGTATGCTTGGCAGTTCATTTACCCACTGCCCCTTGGAGGAACTGTCGAGGCGCTTCTTCAGGCCGTCGAGTATCTGCCTGTTCGCATTCTCTGCTTGGCCGTTTGACTGGGGATGGCATATGGCGGAGAAGCGCTGCTGGTTGCCGATGGCTTCGCAGAACCTGCAAAAATTCTGGCCCGCAAATTAGGTCCCGTTGTCCGTGATAAGGACCTGCAGGATCCCGAACCGGCAAATGATGTTTTTCCAAAAAAATTGTTGGGTTTGATGCTCGGTGATTGTTGACAGGGCTCGGCCTCGATCCATTTCGTGAAATAATCGATGGCAATTATTAGGAATTTTCTCTGTCCGGCTGCCATGGGAAAGGGGCCGACCAAGTCCATCCCCCACATGGCGACGGCATCGGACTGGCCAGTGAGTGGAGGTTCGCCTAAGGAAGACTCTTGATTGAGGAAAATCTTTGGTACGGACCGCACCTCTTGACTAGATCCTGGGAGTCTTGCAAGATTGTTAGCTAATAATACTCGTGGTTGAGGGCCTTCCGGCAAGCGATCTGCTCCCCATATGGCATCCGCCGATCCCCTCATGAAATTCTTTAAGCGCGTAGCTAGCTTCCTCATTGGCGAGGCGGCGGAGGTAGAACTTCCCGTCTGCCAGGGTGTACGAGCATTTGAAGAGGACGTCGTCAATCATGACGAACCTTTCAGCTCGAACCCTGATCCTTTTCGCCTCAGCCCGGTCTTCAGGTAGCTCGGTTTTCAGTAGGAACCTTCGGATTTGGGTGGTCCAGTCGTCCAGGCGGGCTTCGTTGTTTACACACATTGCCTCAGCGAGGTCGATGCTCGGCTTCAGGAGGACTTTGATGAGTACTGTTCGGTCGAGACCCTCGAAGGATGAGGAGGCAAGCTTTGACAAGGCGTCCGCCTGGGCGTTCTGCTCTCTCGGAACCCTAAGGACTGTGGAACAGTTGAAAGATGACAAGAGCCGCCGGACCACGGCCAAGTATTGGATCATTCGGTCTTCACGAACCTCGTATTCCCCGGTGATCTGGTTGACCACGAGCTGAGAGTCGCTGAAGGCCCTGATCTGCTTTGCACCGACCTGGTGTGCCAGGGTCAGTCCAGCAATTATAGCTTCATATTCCGCCTTGTTGTTGGAGGCCGAGAAGTTGAGGTGGAGAGAATAGAGGAAGCGATCAGGGCCTCGCAAGATGATCCCAGTACCACTCCCGGATTCACAGGAGGACCCATCGACATAGACTTCCCAGGTCAGATATGAATTTTCGTTGTTGGGCTGTTCAGAAATGGTGCATTCAGTGATAAACTCGGCGAGGGCCTGCCCCTTGATTACCATCCTTGGCTGGTAGCTGATGTCGTATTGGCTCAGCTTGATTGACCACTTGACTAAGCGACTGGAGTTCTCCGGCTTGTGAAGGACGGTCTTGAGTGGTTGGTCGGTCAGCACTTGGATAGAGTGCGCCTAGAAGTAAGAGCGGAGCTTCCGGGCGGCCATGACCAAGCATAGGCCACTTTCTCCATTCTTGCATACCTTGTCTCGGCCGGGAGCAAGACCTTGCTCACATAGTATAGTGGCTTCTGAACTCTGTCATCTTCACGGACGAGGACTGCACTGAGGGCGCTTTCTGAGGTTGATAGGTATAGCCAGAGTGGCTCGCCCAGCTCGGATTTACTAAGGAGAGGCGGGTTGGCCAGGTACTGCTTTAGTTGCTCAAACGCCTCTTGTTGAGAGGTGCCCCATTCGAAGCCCCTCTTTCCATGCAGGGCTTTGAAGAAGATGAGAGATTTCTCCCCCGATTTGGAGAGGAAACGGCCGATGGCCGCCAATCTTCCCATAAGCCTTTGGACTTCCTTGACGTTCTGGGGAGGAGCCATGTCCATTATTGCCTGGATCTTCTCCGAGTTCGCCTCGATGCCGTGCTGGCTGATGATGAACCCGAGTAATTTTCCGTACGAGACGCCGAAGGCGCATTTGGCGGGATTGAGCCTCATGTTATGTGTCCAGAGTATGCCGAAGGTTTCTTCGAGGTCGGCGACGTGGTCCTGTCCCTGCCGGCTTTTGACGAGCATGTCGTCGACATAAACCTCCATGTTGAGACTAATCAGGTCCTTGAAGATTCGATTAACAAGCCGCTGGTAGGTGGCTCCGGCGTTCTTCAGCCCAAAGGGCATAACGCAGTAACAGAATAGACCTTGGTCCGTGATGAAGGATGTCTTTGCTATGTCTGGCGGGAACATTCGGATCTGATTGTAGCCTGAAAAGGCATCCGTGAAGGAAAAAAGCTCGTGACCCGAAGTCGCGTCGATCAAGGCATCGATGCTGGGAAGGGGAAAAGGATCTTTGGGGCATGCTTTGTTCAGATCCATGAAGTCTATACAGATCCTCCAGCTTCCGCTTACCTTTTTTTACCATAACGATGTTTGCTAGCCACTCGGGGTAGCTGACCTCTTGGATAAATCGGGCGGACAATAATTTTTCTACCTCTATCTTCACCGCTTGTTGCCTCTCTGGGGCAAACTTCTAACTTTTCTGGACGACCGGCTTTGAGCTCGGAATCACGCTCAGCTTATGCATGATCAGGTCTTCGGATATCCTGGGCATATCGGACGGCTTCCAGGCGAAGAGGTCGATGTTGCGGCGGATGCAGCTGATTAGGTTCGACTTCAGATCGTCGGCGAGGGAGCGGCTCACTCGGAACCACTTCGACTCATCCTAGGCCTCGAACGAGACTTCTTCCAGCTCGTCCGCTGGTTCGGGATCTGGTTGGCTTCTTTCTGGCTGAAGCTCGACGGCATCGAGGGGAAATACGCCCCCTCCGAACGTTGTCATGTAGCAGGACCACGCAACCTCCTGATTTCCTCGGACGACATTGACCCCCTGCTTCGTGGGAAATTTCAACTTCAAGTGGTAGGACGAAGGCACAGCCGGAACGGAGCAAAGCCCGGGTCGGCCGAGAATAGCATTGTACGCCGACTTCACGTTTACTACCATGAAGTCCATTGATTCGGTTCGTCTGAGGGGAGTCGTATCCATGGTGACATCTAGGGTCACGATTCCCTCTATCACAACTGGGACGTCGGAGAACCCATGCAGGGTGTATCCAGCCGGTTTGAGCTTGTTCCGGGGCAGTTTTAGGTTCTCGAAGGCTTCAAGGAAGAGGATATTCACCGAACTCCCATTATCGACGAGAACCCGACGGACCTCAAAATTTGCCATGTCGAGGCTGACGAGAGGGCATCGCAGTGGGGAATACTGACGCCCTCCAAGTCCTCTCCTGAGAATGAGACTGGGATCAGCTGAGTCCGGAGAGACGGGAGGTCTCGAACGGCATTCACCTCTTGGACGAACGCCTTGCGGAAAGTATTAGACTCCCCTCCCATGGGTCCCTCGTGGACACAATGTAAAATGGTCTGCCCTTCGGTCCCCCCAATTTTGGGATCTCGCTCGGGATGGCGGTTCGGAGTGTGTGTGGGGGGCGAAGGCCTCCGGTTCCTTGTATCCTTTCGGTCCCTCTGGTTTTCCCTAGTGAACTCATGGAGGTATTCCCATAGGATGAGGGCCTCGATTTCTTCCTTCAGGGCCCGACACTGGTTGGTTTCGTGCCCATGATCTCGGTGGAAACAGCTGTAGAACTGTTGGTTTCGCTTGTTGTTGCTGCTCGGTCGAGGGGGTAGTCGGACGAGGCCCTTGTCCTTTATTTCTAAGAGTATGGTAGACACGTTCTGTGTCAAGGGCGTGTATCTCTCAAAACGGGGGACTGGGGGCACCCTCTTCATTCCAACCCCTTCTTTTGCTACTTTCTTGGCAGGCTCGATCTCATCGACCTTGCATTTTCCCTTTACTATGGCTTCTTTGGTGCCTTCCGGGTTTAGGTCCTCTTTCGCCCGTATGTACTTCTCGACCCGGTTGAGCAGGTCGGGGAAGTCCTGGGGAGGCTTCTTGGCCAAGGAAACCTTCAGCTGGCTGTATCGAACATTGTGCCGGAAGGCGGCTAAAGCGACCCCGGCATCGAGGGAGGAGACAGATCTTGCCCCGGCAGTGAACCTCCTGATGAAGTCACGGAGTGACTCTCCTTCCCTTTGTCAGAGGTCTAGTAAGGATACGCTTGTCTTCTCGGCCTTCCTGCTGGTTATGAAGTGAGCCAGGAAGTTGGCCTCCAGCTGGTCAAATGAGAAGATTGAACTAGGGGGGGGGAGCTTAGAGAACTACTCCCGAGCCGGACCCCGGAGGGTGGCAGGAAACGCGCGGCACAGCAGGGGATCCGAAGTGCTGCGAATCATCATGAGAGTCTTGAAACCCTCCATGTGATCAGCAGGATCACCCTCACCATTATAGGTCTCAAACTGTGGGGGCCGGAAATTTTGGGGGATCTCTGCTTCTAGGATGGGAGTCAAGAAAGGTGGTCGGGTCGGCCGGCGGCCTAGAGCAGGGTTTGGAACGCCGTTGCCGAGGTGGTCGAGGCGGTTTTCCATTTCCAGCAGGCATCGGAGCACCGCGTTTTCGCGTTCAGGGAGATAGGTTGGGTCACGAGGGTGGTTCCCTCTATCGCCCGTCCGGTGGGATTGGTTGAATGTTTCGGCTCTGGGTGCCCTGTGAATGGCCTCCATGATTTCGTCCCGGAAGCTCCGGAACTCGGCCCTTGTGATCGCACCATGATCAATCGAGTCGTGCTGGGGCGGCGGTCTTCGACCGATGCGGCTGAGCACCGACGCTCATCTTTAGAGCGGAAGTCTGGGGTGGTTTGGGGCTGAGTTGGAAGCGGCCCTGACCCTGGTCTACTCGCGTGTCGGTCCTGGATGACTCGACGAAGGTCGGGCACGATCGAGCGAGATATGCCAGGCTGGTGTCCGAGGCTAACCCTCGGATTATTCGATCCGTGAATGTCCTTGGGGACGTCCTGAAGAGGAGGACCGTCCGATGATGTGCAGAGGTAACAACTCTCCTGGGCTTGGGTCCTATGTGAGCTCGGATCGATGGGATGCCGCTGATGACGAGGTTCGGGCTAACGTCCGTACCGAGAATTTTCCACAGATGGCGCCAACTTGATGCGATTGGTTTTTGGGAAGTGTGGATGCACCAGGTGTAAGTTCTATTTGTTTGTTTAGTGGAAGAACACGGTATTGGATGGTACGCCCAACCCTCGGTAGAAAAAGCGCGATCGGGTATAGAGGTGGTGATCGGCTCGGTTCGGTAGTGGAGGCTCGGCTCGGATCTGGGAGTCTCGTGTACCTGCACTCGGCCTAGGAACACCGGGATTGGTCCCGGTGGCAGGCCCTCTGACAGTCTAGTTAGCTTCTGAAGTAGAGCAACAGTAACTAGGGTTTGAGAGGGAAAAGGTTGATTACCTTTGAAGGTGGAAAAGGATCTGGTATTTATAGGCATGCCAAACGGGTCTGGATCCGTTTTGGCCGGATCTGGACCTGCATGCCCGTGGGCCTGGTGTAGTAGAAGCCCATGGGGCTCAAGACTGATCTGATGATCAGGGATGAGCTTTTTGAGAAGATCGGGCGGTCTAAGATGTGCTAGATCATTTTCCCCCTATGTCAGGTATATATAGTTAAGTTGGAGCAATTAAGAAATCTAATACAAATTCAAAGTAAGAGCTACGACCAAGTAAAAAAGGTTTAAAAGTGTTAGCACTTTCACTGTAAAAAAAATAAATAGAAAGAAAGTTACAAAGTTTTAGTAACAACAAAAAGAAAATTTTAGTTTAAAAAAGTTTTAACAACAAAAAGAGTGAATTTGATTAATTCCGTAGTACATGTATGCATACTCTGCTGTAGATCAATTCAGCAACACTTCAATGCCCCTGCACAGGTTACAAGTTCGCGCTACCAAACTCAAATCTTCCGAATGAAAGTTTTGTATACAAATACAGGACTTCAATCAAAGGTTTGGCCGATGTGGGACTAGTTGATTAGAAATAGCCATCCTTTCCATTCAGTATAACTGTATGAGGGAGTAATGCAACCCAACCTTTGAAACCTCAAGTGATCACACTCGAAAATTCAATCTTGAGGTGAAAAATAATCTTAGTTAAATAGTCTTGACTAATTATTTTTATGCATGGCTGATAGTCTTATTACTTGTTGGTAATTTGATGAGATAACATTCTGAATAAAGGGCTACATGGTAGCCTAAATCAAACCTGATAGACCTCCCTTTACCCATCCTACCCCTAACCATATAAAGCTACAATTCTGTGATATATATATATATATATATATATAAAAAGAGAGAGAGAAAGAGATTTCTTCTATTGCAAACGCAAATATTTTGCAGACGCGTGCACACCACTTAATCAGTCATTGGCAATGACGGGTTAAGGCTTAAGGCAAAAATTTATATTTTGCCTTAAATTGTCATTGGCAATGACAGGTTAAGTGGTTTGCACGAACGTTTGCGTTTGCAATAGAAGAAACCTCATATATATATATATATATATATATATATATATATATATATGGGAAAAAGGGGTATGAGCAACTTGCTCATTTAGTAAATAAGCAATTGATGATGTGACATACATGTGATTGAAAAATCCTTAAAAGGGTTAGTTGTCCAATGTATCACATGGATGCCACATAATCAATTGCTCATTTACTAAATGAGCAAGTTGCTCATATCCCTTTTACCCTATATTATATATATATATATATATATATATATATATATATATTGAAGTAAAAGGTGGAGTGTGGCCACCTTGTTTCATTAAAGAAAGTTTAACAAAATAAACGCAGAGTACTGGGCTCAATACAAGAAATTACTAATCAGGAAAAGAAACAACATAACGCCTCCAACAAAATCCTGGAGGGTGGGACTAATGAAAGAACCAAGTCAATAAAGTAACAACATAAAGAGTATAAATAAAGATCTGGGTTCCCTCCAACACAACCCTGGAGGGTGGGTGACAGTGCACCGATCAATCCAGGGTAGGTCCAATCACAATTTCCTTGTCGTCGTACTCCTCCACCGAGAAAGCTCTGACGATCCTTAATCTAGGCCCTGATGCCGCAACTGTTGCCCAAAAGAAAATAAGGTGCATTATATAAGTTAGATTACCAGAAATACTATTACATGTCCCACGAAAGTAAAAGTTATTTATGTCTAGCTATAAAATTAATGTCGTAGTGGCGATGACGATGTAACACGCTTTTTTCATGATTTTCCTAACCGAAACAAACCTAGGACCTACCCACAACTGTTCATAAGAGTTTTGGTAAGTCGTCATGTCGAGGGCTCTAAGAACCTTAGAAAGCACAGATCTGCTCCTATAACATTCAAGAAAAAGGTGATTTCTGGAGTCTAGGTCAGCACTACAAAGCCACAGTTGGAGCCAACGTGGGTAAGTCTCTTAACGAGATTTTCTTTGATTAGGATAGAATTGTTGAGGACTAGCCACAAGAAAACTCATAACTTTCAGGGGGCTTTCTCCTTCTAGAGAATTGATGCCCAACTTGGTAGGAAATCCCTAAAGTGAATGCGGTTATAAGCAGAGCGGACAATGAAGGATTCCGACTTCTTAAGCTCCCTTGATTTCCGATCTGGGCTTTTTGAGCACCTCACACTTGAATGTGAGATGAACTCCTGCAGCATGACTAATCTTGCTTGGGATTCCTGAGTTAGGCGGGATCTGAAAAAGGGTTTCCAGGACCCCTTTTTCAAGTCTTGGCTACAGAAATGTAAGGTTGAGGGTAATCTGATAGAGGCCAGGAAAAAGTTCACATGAGGAGTGAGCTCCACACCATTTGTCGTACCCAAACTTAGTTGTGAGGCCACTACCAATGAACGATGTAACTCCACAAAGTGTTGTGAGCTTTTGAAACTCCTCTCCAGAACCACTGCGTGTAATTGTGCCACCTCATCAAACATGACAATAGAGATAAGGGCATTCTTGTGAAAGTTAACCCATAGACCGAACCAAGCATCAAAACAGTATAAAGCTCCTTTGAAGGAAATGGTTTCCCCAAACTCAGAGTAAAGTGTAATCATCATATTGTTGGATTGTACATCCCGACCTGTTCTGACCTCCAGCAACCGGGGCAATCCACCTCGCAAGGCTACAATTCAGTGGTATGTTTCATAGTGATTGTACATTTATACCAGGAAAGCATGTAATTTGGTTTGGGACCTCCCTTTACCCATCCTACCCCTTAACCGTCTAAGCTAGAATTCGGTGGTATGTTTTGTAATGATTATACCAGGAAAGCATGCAATTTGGCAAAGTTACCCTGCAAAACTTGTAAAAAAACCAGAGAGCTATATAATTTCTAGTTTGAAGATTACTCTAATTCGCTCTGAATTTCAGTGGGCACAAAATTTCCATATGGACACAATTATCATATATCAATATTTCTTAATAACCAAAGCTGATAATATGATTGTCTAAGAACCAAATGCATATTGATAATATTTGTTAATAACCAAAGTAGATAGTATTATTGTATAAAAACCAAAATGCATATTGATAGTATGATTAGATTATATGTAGACACAATATAGATCAACATCGCTACCTGTAAGCCCTATTTTCAGATTTTACTGTAATTCGTTATATTTTGATTATTGTATTTGGATTCATTTGTTATAATGTATTTTGTCTTTTCTTGGGTTCTTTTGCTCTCTCGTGATCGATCTGTGTTCTTTTGGTTGGATTCGGTTCTCTTTGCAACTTTGCTCTTCTATTTTGAGTCTGATTTATTCTTATTTGTGTTCGTCTCATCTCATTGCATTCATTTTTCTCTTTTTGGAGCAAAAACCGATACCCAGAACCCACATAATCTCAAGCCAAAATCCTAATTCTTGATCCATATATATATACCCTATTAATTAAACCCTAAAATAATCCCTCTCTCTCTCCGCCGTTTCTCTCTCCCCGATCCCTCACTCCTCTCCTTCTTCTCTCTGTTTTCGTTGCATCCCAACAAACCTACTTGTTGAAAAATGGTACATAATGTGTTTAATTATGATTTTTTCCAGTCGGTTTGTAAATTTTTTTGATCTTGAAAGGTTTAATCTCATACCTTTGTTTCAACAATGTGGTCTTTATGAGTTTTTGTCCTTAGCAAATCAACCCTACTACTACCCTCAACTCATCTATTTGTTTTATACAAATATAAAGGTTGTTCAATCGGATGATGGTAGTGAGATTTTCATCTATACTTCTGTTAAAAATAAGAAAATGAAACTCACCTCCGAAAGAATCAAGCGTATTTTGGGTTTAGATGATGAAGGGCTTGACTTAGAAGAAATTGAGATAGATGATGCCACCACTTTATCTAAAATTTATTTGCCGAATCATGGACCCCCTATGTCTAATAGGTCCATTACCCCTGTTGCAAAACTTGTTACACGAATACTATCATACAATATCATTCCCAAAACAGGAAGTTATGATCAGTATTCCATGGAGTTGCAACAAGCCGTTTATGCAATATTCGGCAAAATTAATATCAATTGGGGTCGTATCATCTTCTCTAGGCTTCATAAGGCTCATACTTCATTTCTTCCTTTTGGTGCCTTTCTTACTCAAGTCTTTTGTGCTTATGGTGTCGATCTCGATGCTGAGACCAATGTAGTAAAGCACTATGAGTCTTTTGATCGTGCAAGTTTAGCACGCATGAAGCTTCTCTCTTCTCCACCTAGGTCTCCTTCTAGGACTTCCCCTCCTGTTCCTTTAGCTACTTCAGCCCATCCGTCTTCAGCCTCTAGTTTCTCTCGTCCTCGAGCAGATTTTAATGATCCTCGCAGTATTTATCATGCTGTCAATTATATAATGGACTGTCAAGATGTTTTTGAGTCAAATATTTCTCATCTTACCCACCTGTTTACCACTCAGTTTCCTCCTCCCTCTCATGGTGGCCAAGATGAAGATGATGAAGATTGATGAGCTACTATTTTTATATTTTTTCTATGTATTTCCTACTTATTGTTGCATTTTCTATATGTTATGTAACCGTTTGAACTAAGAATATTCCCCTTCTATGTATAAATTTGTCTTTGTTTGTCATTTTGCTAAGTACTTTTTATGGTTTATTTTTTTTTCTTCCATTTTTGTTGATGACAAAGGGGGAGAAATATAGCTATAAGCTTTGTGTTGCTTTGTGTTATTTTGTGCATGTTTTAAGTAGCATATCTTTGTGCATGTTATTTAAACCTATGCATGTTGTACATTTGATATGGGAGCATGTGTAACATCTATTTCCATTATTGTAAGCTATTGTATTGTCATCATCAAAAAGGAGGAGAAAGTTGATTCTTGATTTTGATGATTACAACACAATGCAAAGTTTGTTGTGCTATTTCTCATATATTGCAGGTTGTATCAAAGTTTATCATGTATGATACACAAAGGCCTCAAAGCAAATTGATCAAGCAAGTCACAATGTTCTAATGCTGGAAAATGATCAAGCAAAGCTTCATATAAAGACAATGGCTAAAGTTTCACTCAAGACTTAAGACTCAAGTCAAGACCAAAACTTCAATGTCTTATAGTTTGTGTGTCTTGTAAAATGTAATTTTTTCTCTTTGTTGAGTCTTAGATTGATGTACAGCCTTGTCACACACACATACACTCACACATAATTTTATAACTGTGTGTTTTACAAAATCTAAAGGTCGAAACAGCTTGAACTAGATCAGTTGTTGAGTACCAGTCGACTGCCGTTAAAGATCAGTTGACTGAATCTGTACAAAACTGTCTGATCTTCTTCAAACTCTGACCAGTCGACTCATAACAGCAACCCAGTTGACTATTCAAGTCGTTTCGACAGTTTACTGATTTCAAAACTTGTATTTTCGAATTTAAAACTTTTATCCGTTATTATCCGTTGTTAAACAGTTGTAGGAACTGTTTTTACAACGTCCAGAGATTCTACTATGTAAATAGAGCCTTAGAATCACCATGGAAGAGTTCCATCCATTTTTTAGAAAAAGTTTAAGTATTGTGCTTTCAAGAAAGAAAAATGTTCAAATTCACTAACTCTTGGTTCTCTGTTTTCAGTCCAGCATAACATCGATTTTGTTTTGGACTAAATTCAGAAGTCGACCAAATAGCCACATAAAAAATCACAATCACAACAAGGCTATAGGTTGATTGTAAATAATTTTATTGTTTTTTTTTCTCTCGGTTGGAGAGTAGGGCTGTAGGATGTAGAGTCAGTTTTTCACTCTTGATGGAAGAGTGGGTTGCTCTTTCTAGTGGTGAGAGATGACTACGGGTTGGACAAGGTAACTTGGAAGAGTGGGTTGCTCACATCACCACACCTTGGAATAAAACTATCATATCAAATACCCACTGATTCACCCTGGGAGTTGTGCCAAGGCAGGTAGTTCCCACCATTTCCATGGAAATAGCAGGCGAGTAGTTTCTCGACACAATTCCAAGGTGCATCAAACTCATATCATATAATATTTTATTTTAATAACTGATATGGCTAAAAATGGGGTTAAATCGGAACCGTCCAGATGAATCACGAATCTTGAGGCACAGGGGTAGAGCGGTAATTTCACCTTCTGACGGGTCTGAAGCGGGTACTGGTTATCTCCCCCAAAAATCCACTTACCCGCGAACGGATCCACCTTAATCGGGTACGGGTTTCAACCCGCAGCAAACCCAGCTCAGAAGGGATAGAATTAGGGTTCCTGATTCATATTAATCAACGGCCCTGATTCGTGTCTATCCTTTCACCGGGATTTGGGATTAAATTCTTTATCTGATTACAGGAATATACCTTATCAGATTACATTCCTAATCTGTTCACAGGAAGAATATTCCATATCAGATCACAAGGATTACATTCCTAATCCGTTCCCTAAGATGCCTATAAGTACCCCCCACCCATCTCCATTAAGAGGTAATCAATCTTTCACCAGTTTTTACGCTCTTTCATAGTCTGCCAGATTACTGACTTGAGCGTCGGAGGGTGCGTCGCCGGAAACAACCCCGGTGTCTCGCACTTTTTGCAGGTGCACGGCGGGAACGACGATCGAGGCTCGACGGAACAGGTACACAGGTCTTTCTATTCAGTTTCCCCAAGAATCCACAAGTTCTATCTGTGTGCCCCCACACCAAATTTAGCGGCAACAGATTGGCGCCGTCTGTGGGAAGCTAACGAATAGGGACCTTTCCTCCTTCCGGTGAACAGGTTTTCTCCTGCCATGCCGCCTCGCAAAGTTAGATCTAGGGGCTCCAACCGAGCGCCCAACCCTGACCAGCAAGAAGTCCTTCCTGATCCCGCTCAGCAACAAGGGCAACTCCCTCCTACCGTGGAAGAGCCGCTCCAGCGGAACCCTCCACATCCTGATCCAAAGGGGCCTAACCCCCAGAAACAGCCTCTTCACCAAGAGAACATCTCCATCCACACCGCCTCCAGTGCCTCCATGGCCTCCCATCATCCCCGAGCCTCTGGTCGCCACAATGCCCCTCCCAAACGCCCGGAAGATGATGACCTTCGTCGCCATCTGGATGAAAAGCGGGCTCGGGGGGAAGCCTCCCGCCAGCGAGAGCAATCCCCCCGACACCGGGAGCGCAGGAGGTCCCCCGTCCGAAGAGGGAGAAAGGACTCCCCCGATCACTACCGAAGGAGGCACTCTCCAACAGGTCGGCAGCAGCCTAGGAACAATGAGGCACCCATCACCCGTGCCGAGTTCCAGCAATTCCAAGCAATGGTACAACAGGCCCTCAACCTCCGTCAGAACCCCAATGAGCAAAGGGCCCCATCCCCTCCTCCGGTCCGGAGCCCTCGCCAACGGTCCCCTTTTCCTCGACCCGCTCCTACCAATTCCAGACGCACCCCAAGTCCTCGTCGTTCTCGAAGCTACCATCGCCGCAGCCCTCGCTCCCCCTCATACGAAGACGAGTCCCGTGGCTCGGCAGATCACCGTCGGAGAGATGACACCATGAACCGCCGTCTGAACGAGGTGGAAAAACTCTTGGGACAGATAAACTGAGAAGAAGAGCTCAGGGGGAGGACCCTACGTCCTAGCCGACCCCCGTTCTCCCGGACCATAGTTGATGCTCCTGTTCCCTTCGGTTTCAAACCTCCCCAGTTCGAGAACTACACTGGGGAGACCGATCCAGTTGACCACATCGAAAGCTTTAAGACTTTGATGCTCCTCCATCAAGCTTCCGATGCCCTCCTCTGCAAAACATTCCCTGCTACTCTGAAAGGCCCAGCTCGAGAATGGTACTCTCGCCTTGCCCCGGCGTCGATATTTTCCTTCGAACAGTTTGAAACCCTGTTCATCACCCATTTCGTCAGCAGCCGAAGGGCCGAGAAGACCAGCATCTCCCTATTGCACCTCCGTCAGCAGAAGGGAGAGAAATTGAGGGACTACGTGAAGAGGTTCACAGCTGAGGCCAGAACCATCGCATCCCTCGATCAATCCGTCGCTACCGCGGCGTTCCAATCCAATATCCTCAATTCCAACCTCCGCTCCTCCCTCGCCAAGAAACCGCCGCACGACTTTTCTGACCTCCTCCTCCGCACTGAAAAATACATCCGAGCTGAGGAGGCCGAGGAACAGCCCAACTGGGAAGGAACCGCCTCCGGGTCTAAGAGGAAGGGAACGGAAGAAGAAGGACCAAAAAAGTTTCAGAAGGATAATGCTGGCCAGCGCCGACCTCCCCCTAGATTTGAAAAGTTTACTCCCCTCACCACAAACATCTCCACCATTTTCATGGAAGTCGAAAAAGAAGGGGTCTTGCCTCCAGCTCCAAAGATGAACACCCTTGCCAAAAGAAGGGATAGAGAGAAATGGTGCCGCTATCACCGGGACCACGGGCACGACACTAACGATTGCCGAGCGCTAAGAAACGAGATTGAGGCCCTTATCCAGAGGGGGCAGTTGGCAAAATTCGTGAGAAAGGACCAAGCCGAGCTTCCTCCCCAGCCTCGGGGGGCTAACAAACGTCCAGAGCGAGAAGAGACGCCAGAGTTTGAGGAAGAACGAGTCCTCCACCTCATCCACGGGGGTCCAATGGGGGGCTCCTCAAACTCTTCTCGGAAAGCTTTTATTAGAGAAGTGAACTCTGTCCGAGCCACCCCTCCTCCCAAAGGCCTCGGAGTGCCCGTCACCTTTTCTGACGAAGATCTCGAGGGTGTCCGCACCCCTCATTGTGACGCACTTGTCATCAGTCTTCACATGGCCAATTTCAAAGTCGAAAGGATCTTAGTAGATAACGGTTCCTCCGTAAACATCCTATTCCTGGATGCTTTTAAGGGGCTGAAGCTCTCCCGAGACAGACTTAAGCCCGCCGGGTATACGCTCCATGGGTTCACGGGAGTGCCGGTGACGATCGAAGGGGTGATTACCCTCGATGTCACAGCAGGCAAAACTCCTACTACCCGCACGGAGTCAATGGATTTCATGGTCGTAGATGTCCCAGCGGCCTACAACGTCATTTTGGGTCGGCCCGGCCTAGCCGCCCTTGAAGCCGTCCCTTCTGCCTATCATCTCAAAATGAAATTCCCCACTCGGGCTGGGGTGGGAGAGGTAAGGGGCAATCAGGAGCAGGCCCGCAAGTGTTATATGACTTCCACCCTCGGACCCGTCCTCTCCTTAGAAACACTCGAGATCCCCCAAGATGCTGCTCGGCCAACTTCCGAGCCGGTAGACGAGTTGGAAGAGGTACTCTTCTCGGAGCAGGAGCCGATCCGCAGGTTCTTTGTCAGCAAGACCCTCCCATCCGCACTATACGCGGATATTGTAGAATGCATCCGAGCCAACCAAGACCTCTTCGCATGGACAGCTGCAGACATGCCCGGTATCTCCGAAGAACTCTTGGTCCACCGCCTCAATGTTGATCCGGGGTCCAAACCGGTCCAGCAGAAGAGGCGCAAGTTCGCTCCCGAGCGTCAGCTCGCTATCAAAGAAGAGGTGGACAAATTGTTGAAGGCCCGATTCATACAGGAAGTAAATTATCCTGAGTGGTTGTCAAACGTAGTGATGGTGAAAAAGTCCAACGGAACATGGAGAATCTGTATTGATTTTACTGACCTCAACAAGGCCTGCCCTAAAGACCCCTTCCCTCTGCCGAGCATCGACACTCTGATTGACGCAACCTCGGGACATGAGCTCCTCAGCTTCATGGACGCTTTCTCGGGTTACAATCAGATAAGGATGTTCCCCCCGGATATTCCGAAGACATCTTTTGTGACCGACCAAGGGCTCTACTACTACAGAGTCATGCCTTTCGGCCTAAAGAATGCCGGGGCAACATACCAGCGCCTTGTTAACAAGGTATTTCAGGCACAGATTGGCCGAAACATGGAAGTGTACGTCGACGACATGCTTGTGAAAAGCATCCGAGGCGTTGATCATGTGGCTGACCTTCAAGAGGCGTTTGATGTTTTAAGAAAGCACAATATGAGACTCAACCCGAACAAGTGTGCGTTCGGCGTCTCATCAGGGAAGTTCCTCGGCTTCATGGTTAGCCAACGAGGAATTGAAGTGAATCCAGAAAAGATCAAGGCCATACTGGACATGGCCCCTCCCAGAAATGTCAAGGAAGTTCAAAGATTGACTGGTCGCCTAGCCGCCATAGGGCGCTTTCTGTCGAAGTCCGGGGAGAAGTGCCTCCCATTCTTCAAAGCCCTCAGGGGGGCTAAGGGATTCGAGTGGGGGCAACAACAACAAGACTCCTTCGACCAGCTTAAGGCTTACCTCGTCAATCCACCTCTTCTCAGCAAACCCATACTGGGAGAACCACTCTACCTCTACTTGGCGGCCTCCGAACAGACGCTTAGTGCGGTCCTGGTCAGAGAAGAAGAAAGAACTCAGAAGCCCATTTACTACGTCAGCAAAGTGCTCCGGGACGCCGAGCTCCGGTACCCGAAAATCGAGAAAATAGCTTACGCCCTAATAATGGCTGCGAGAAAGCTTCGGCCATATTTCCAGTCTCATTCGATGGTCGTTCTTACCGACCAGCCGCTGAAACAGATCCTTCACAAGCCCGACACTTCCGGCCGCCTCATGAAATGGTCGATCGAGCTGAGCCAACATGATATTACTTATCAGCCTCGGACCGCAATCAAGGCACAGGCGCTTGCCGAATTCATAGTTGAAACAACTATCCCCGACTCCGAACAAACAATGAAGGGACCGCCTGTCTGGTCGGTATATGTAGATGGGTCCTCTTGCAACGAGGGGAGCGGGGCAGGAGTCATCCTCGCGGGCCCAGACAACTTTGTCCTCCAATACTCCCTCGGGATAAACTTCAAAGCCTCGAATAATGAAGCCGAATACGAGGCACTCATAGCCGGCCTTGGGATGGCCCAAAACGCAGGGGCGCGACGCCTGCAGATCTTTAGCGACTCTCAGTTGGTCGTCAACCAGGTCCTCGGCGAATACGAAGCCCGCGATGACAGAATGGTAAAGTACTTGGCTAAAGTAAAGAGCCTCATGGCGCTCTTCGAGGAGGCCCTCATCCGAAGAATTCCGAGAGAAGAAAATGCCCAGGCCGACGCCCTGTCCAAATTAGCTTCCTCATCCCTGCAAGGCCTCGAACAAACTGTTCTGATAGAAGTCCTCCTCAAGCCAAGCATAGAGGACGAGGCTTTCAACTCCGTCGAAACACTACCACTCCCCCTCGAAGACAACTGGATGAAACCCCTCGTCGAGTTTTTAAGAGACGGACTCCTCCCAAGGGATCCGAAGGAAGCCCGAAAGATAAGGACCCGGGCCGAGCGTTACATACTGGTCGAAGGCATTCTGTATAAGCGCTCCTTCACCCAGGTGGATGGTCGACCCTACCTAAGATGCCTCTCCCCCGGACAAGCCGACTACGCCCTGCAAGAGCTCCATGAGGGCATCGGCGGAGCCCACTCCGGCTCCAGAGCCTTGGCGCGCAAAGTATTAAACTACGGGTATTACTGGCCCACTCTCCTACGGGACGCCGAACAACACGTTCGGCAATGCGCCTCCTACTAGAAGTATGCCGACATCCGACGCCTTCCACAAGCACCACTCTCCTCCCTATCAAGTCCGATCCCCTTTGCAATGTGGGGGATGGATTTACTGGGGCCATTTCCACCAGCCCCCGGACAATTGAAGTTCCTAGTCGTGGCGGTCGACTATTTCTCGAAATGGATAGAGGCCGAGCCCCTGGCTACAATTACCGAACATAGAGTCGTTCAATTCTTCTGGAAAAATGTAATCTGCCGATTCGGTGTTCCTCGGGTCGTAGTTACAGATAACGGTACGCAGTTCGCTGGAGCTGTCTTCCGAGCCTTATGTGAAGACCTAGCCATACAACACCGCTTCTCCTCCGTCTCTCATCCCCAGTCAAATGGCCAAGCCGAGAATGCCGACCGACAGATCCTCTCCGGCATCAAGAAGAGACTCGACAAGTGCTCCAAGGGATTGTGGGTCGATCAGCTGCCCAATGTGTTGTGGAATTACCGTACCACGAAGCGGACCCCGACAGGCGAGAGTCCGTTCAATCTCACCTACGGGTCCGAGGCCCTCATCCCACTAGAAGTTGGGATACCCTCTCCTCGTTTGATAGCTTTTGAAGAAGAACAGAATGCCAGGGAGCTCAGAACGAGCCTAGACTTGATAGACGAAATCCGGGAAAGAGCAGCCATACGACAACAAAGTTACCGGAGAAGAATCGAACTGGCCTACAACAAACGGGTCCGCCCAACCGACCTGAAAGAAGGGGATCTGGTCCTCCGAAAATTGGCCATCTCGTTCCCCGGACAGAAAAGCAAACTGGCCCCAAATTGGGAGGGACCATACAAAGTCTCCAAAGTGATCCGCCCCGGCGCATACAAACTAGAAGATCTTGAGGGCAGAGAAATCCCCAGGACTTGGAACGCCGACCATCTTTTGAAATACCAAGAGAAGGCGGCCACGCCTCTCTAAGTAACTCGAGATGTCGGCCCACTCCTCTCCTGCTGCTAGTAATTTTTCCTTTGTTCTTTTTTCATTGTAATAACGGCTCGCAACTTTAGAAGCAGCCGACCATTAGATATTAATAAATAAAGTTTTTTATATTTTTGATACTATCGCATACCACAGCCTTAAATTTTCTAACCACACGATGGCTCGGAGTCCAGCACTCGGCTCGACTCTTCCTCCTCGGCACGTCTATAAACGAGCCGGGGGTAGATCGCCGTTCGAAATTGCTCCTGCAGCCGTTGAATGGATCGGAGTCCAACACTTGGCTCGACTTTGCTTCGCAAGTCCGCTCCTAAGCGGACTAGAAGCAGCTCGCCATTCGAAACTGCTCCTGCATCTCTTAAATTACCCACACGATGGTTCGGAGTCCAGCACTCGGCTCGATTCTTCCTCCTCGGCACGTCTAAAGACGAGCCGGGGGTAGATCGTCGTTCGAAATTGCTCCTGCAGCCGTTGAATGGATCGGAGTCCAACACTTGGCTCGACTTTGCTTCGCAAGTCCGCTCCTAAGCGGACTAGAAGCAGCTCGCCATTCGAAACTGCTCCTGCATCTCTTAAATTACCCACACGATGGTTCGGAGTCCAGCACTCGGCTCGACTCTTCCTCCTCGGCACGTCTATAGACGAACCGAGGGTAGATCGCCATTCGAAATTGCTCCTGCAGCCGTTGAATGGATCAGAGTCCAACACTTGGCTCGACTTTGCTTCGCAAGTTCGCTCCTAAGCGGACTAGAAGCAGCTCGCCATTCGAAACTGCTCCCGCATCCCCCAAACTAAACTAATCTAACGATCGGATCTCTCCGACGACGTGACCCTACCTTTCCGACTCACCCTCGGTCGGACCAGGATCAGGAACAAAACACAGCCCTCGCGCGCCGAGCCGAGGTACCGAGTTACCGACCCTCGTATATGGCAAAAAATCACTCCGAGGCGAAGCCACCGTCAGATCGCCTCAGAAAGTGCGCAAGGGCATGATGAGCGGATCTCATTCAGCCACGTGCCCGCAAAACGACAAGATAGTGTTTTCTTGGAAAGTGGACCCGCCTCAAGATCCGTGCAAACATCAGACGCTCCTGATCGAGCCACGTGGGCGCAGCCGAGAAGCAACTACGCCTCAACAGCCACACCGAGCCTATGGCTCATAAACGCAGCGAAAAAGGAAAATTCGAGGATGAGGAGTTCGGCGAAGCGAACACCAACCTCGTGGTTCGTCTTAAGCCTACTCTAGCTGACAACCATAGCACAGATAAGAAGACAGCCAAGGGCAATTCGGATAAAACAACTCCAATTCCATTAATGAGTTGAATAAAAGTTACAAAGCGGATTACAACAAGCAAAAACTTGCAAGTAGGATTACAACACAGGGACACGACTAGCCCGTTACTTCCAAGGAAGGGGAATACTCCGTTTTAGAGACACTTTGGGTCGACGCTTCTTGACCTCCGAGCTCGAATCCAGGCCGACGAACCGGGACGCCTCCTCACCACTAGCCCTGACGGTCGCCCCTACCGAAGCACCGCTTGAAGACACCGCCACACCGCTTTGGGCATCGGCGGCTGACCTGCCAACGAGGGGAGTCCGGCTCGCCGCTTGATAGAACGTGATTCCTCGCTCGATTTCCTAGAGGGTGCACGAGGTGCTCCGGACGTTGGCCCTCACCGGCTGAGGCTTGAGCCGAGCGACTTCTTCCTCCAGCTCGACGATGCGATCTTTCAAAGTGTCATCCTTTACTATCACCTTAAACCGAGGGAGTTTCGCCGAGCCGGGGTATTCGGCGCTGTCAGAGATAACGCGACGCAAGTGGGTCACTTCGATGCTCTTGTCGACAGTCACCCTCTGCAACTCTTCCACCTTCTTCGCCAAGCCGTCCCGTTCGGCTGAAATCCGAGCCAGATCCTCTTCTCTAGTGGACAGCTCGGCCTCGACTATTCGCAGGTGGTATAGTTCAGCTAAAGCATCGCTATGCCTCATCTCCAAGCTATGAAGTATTTTCCTCGTCAAGTGAACCTCACCCTCGAGACGATCCTCCCGAGATCGTTTAAACAGCTCGGCTCGGCGCTGTTCGGCCGAAGTATTACAAGCCGGCTCGGCAATCTGAAATAAAAAAGAGGGAATTGGATACTTTTCATTCATTACCGAGCCAAACACTTAGACAAATTCCGGAGTCAAAATACTTTTCATTCAAAGGCGGTGGCCAGTCCGCAAAAGGCATTACAACGATCAAAAAAAAAAAAACAAAAAACAAAACTACAATGACTGAGGAGATCAAGGGTCCACCTTCGTCGCCACGTCTGCCACGGGTGCCTCGACGGAGGGTCCATTGACCTGGCCACCTCCCACAGTCTCTCCGTCCCGTCCTTCCTCGCCTTCGCCTTCGGCCTCGTCCTCTTCGCCTTCCTCCCCTTCGTCGTCCGAGGTCGGCGTTGGAAACAATTGATAGCCGACCCGCTCGAAGCCGGGGATGCGCTCCTGAACGTGGTCAAGGGCCAATTGGTAGGACTTCTCCATATTTTCCGCCATGTGCTTCTTCGCCTCTTCCTCGACCTCCTTCTCCACCTCGGCTCGGATCTTCGTCGCCAGAGCCTCCTTCTCCGCTCTCTCCTCGGCCAAAGACTTCAGCGCCGCAGCTAAGTCCTCGGCAGCCTTGGCGGCCTTGGCAGACTCCGCATCGAGCCGCTCCTTGGCCTTCTCCAAATCCGACCCGAGATCCGCGACCCGGACTTCCAAGGCCTCAGCCCTCCTCTGCTCGGCCTCAAGCTCTTTGACCGCCCTGACCTTCGCCAGCCTGTCCTTGTCGCTGGCGGACTTCAGCTCCTTCTCCTGCGCGGCAAACGTCTCGAGGAGGTGGCCGAAGTGGCAAGTGGCCTACAGAGATAACAATCAGTAAAACACATGCCGAGTTGCAGACTTAGAGAAATTGGCAATACACTTACCGAAACGAGTGACCGGGCGATTTCAAAGGTGTCGTCACCGACCGTCCCCGCCTTCAGCGCCGCAACATCCTTCGGGGTCGCCAAGTATTTGACAACCTGCACTGACATCTGCGAATTGCCGAGGAACCCATCATGGTTCTTCACTCGCCAATTCGGCACGAACAGCTGCTTGTGCTGCTCTGTCAGAATCTCTTCGGCGGCCTGGGTTAGGGGCGGTGCCTCGATCGACAACGCCGCATTCACATCAAAGACTCCCTCGATCACGCCAGGGACCGAAGAAGACGGGGGCTCCTCGGCGACGACCACCTCCGAGGGCGCCTCCACGGTCGGAGGAGGCGGAGGAATGCTCGAGACGACGGTAGGTGCCGGGGTCAACGAAACAGTCGCAGCCGCCCTCTTCCTCTTCTTCCCCCCGGCCAGCTTAGACCTGTCTGCCATCATGGAGTTGAAGTCGATCTTCATTCCTTCTGCAACGAGTCAAAAAAAAAAAAGAGGGGGGGGGGGCGCGAGTTAGCAGCCCGAACCAAAAACTTAAAAGAAAAATAAAAAAACGAGATGTCAGGAGCATACTCGGGTTGATGGGGCTTAGGCCGCACCCGAACAACACCTCCTCCGTCAAATCCCTCCAACTCAGTATTGGAAGGGCCATTATCCTCCTCGCCACCTCTTCCTCGGCATCAGACAAAACGGGCTCGGCGCGTGCGAAATTCGGCACCTCCACCTTCCAACGGGTCGGGATGGGCCGGATCGCCTCACCCCTCACTATAAAAAACTTTTCCTTCCAACCCTTAATCGAGTCAGGGTTTTCTACAATCTTGACTCCCTTCCTCGGCCCCAAGTAGTTTCGGTACTCCGTCTTGTGCTGACGGTTCACTCGATACATTCCTCGGAAAACCGTGAGATCCGGCTGCACCTCGGCTCGGTAGCACTGAAGCATAAAGGCGTTCACATGGCGCCATGTGTTCGGCATGAACTGGGTTGGCGCGAGGCAATACCAGCCGAGGATCTCGAGGATGAATGGGTGCAGAGGGAAACGCAGTCCGGCGTGAAAGGAGTCAACGTCGAACATGCACATGTCCGAAGACGGTAACTTAGAATTCGCTCGTATCCCAGGACCCGGAAGAATCAGTTTGTACTCCGGAGGTATAGCGAAAGCCCTTCTAACCCGGAGTAGGTCCTCCTCGGATACCAAAGTGATGAGCTCATCCGCTTCGGTAGGAAGCTCCGGATTGGGCTCTTCGACGATCTTGGACTTCCCATAGATCGCCCTCTCTAGCAAGTCCCCCTGATATTGCCGGACCCCCGAGTGACCGGACAGGACTGAAGGATACCGTCCTATCTCGCCTGCCTGCTTCGGATTTTCCACAATCACCTCCACAATGGGGGATTGGGTCTCGACCCTCCTCTTCTTCTTCCCTTTCTTCGTCTCGACCACAGAAGGTTCGGCGGCTTGCTTACCCTTCCTCCTAATCTCCAACCTCCTCCTCTCCTCGGCACTCTCGTCGCCCGAAGACGAAGCCCCACTTCCCGAATCTACTCGAGACATCTCTAGGAAAATTATTCAGACTAAGTAAACTGACCTTTTGAAGTGACGTCTACGGTCGGAGTACTCTCGCCGGAAATTGCCTGGCCCACACGACAGCTAACGGAAACGCCTTGGGGGGGAAATCACCGCTAGCAGAGCGCTTAGAGAACTAAAGTAAAAAACTTGAGATAAAAGTGAGAAGTGAGCTTTGAGAGGGAGAGTGAGCGCTTTTAACCCCTCCAAGTTGGGCCTCCTTGGGAAACGCAAAAAGCCCAATAGGGAGCCAAAGCGACAGGCGGAAGCGGAAAAAATACGGAGCCTACTCAGAGCAAGAGATCCTTAAAAATGCCAAGTCAACGTCTCGGCCACGTACAAGAAAGCCATAGGACGCTCGGGCTACATGACTCAGTGCCTCGGCCAGTCAACCTCGATGCGCCGAGCCGAGATACCGGGGTACCGACCCTCGTATATGGCAGAAAATCGCTTCGAGGCGAAGTCACCGTCGGATCTCCTTAAAGTTCGCGACAGAATCTGATGGACGGCTCAGATCGTGCCACGCCCACAAAACGACAAGATAGCGTTTTCTCGTGATCTGAACCCCATCCTCGAGATGCGCGCCATGATGGACCGCCCAGATCCAGCCACGCGTCCCTCCTTGCTGAATGCCACCGGTTCGCCCAGCCGAGCTACCGAACAGCTCAGCCGAACCTCCGAGCCACTAAGCGCCGAGGAAGGGACCGCTCAGGAAGTACCTCCTTCAAAACACACAACTTTGTGCCTCGGCCTGTCAACTTCGATGCGCCGAGCCGAGATACCGGGGTACCGACCCTCGTATATGGCAAAAAATCGCTCCGAGGCGAAGTCACCGTTGGATCTCCTTAAAGTTCGCGACAGAATCTGATGGACGGCTCAGATCGTGCCACGCCCACAAAACGACAAGATAGCGTTTTCTCGTGATCTGAACCCCATCCTCGAGATTCGCGTCAAGATGGACCGTCCAGATCCAGCCACGCGTCCCTCGTTGCTGCCTGCCATCGGTTCGCCCAGCCGAGCTACCGAACAGCTCAGCCGAGCCACCGAGCCACTAAGTGCCGAGGAGGCGACCCCTCAGGGAAGCACCTCCAAAACACTCAACTTTGTACCTCGGCCTGTCAACTTCGATGCGCCGAGCCGAGATACCGGGGTACCGACCCTCGTATATGGCAAAAAATCGCTCCGAGGCGAAGTCACCGTCGGATCTCCTTAAAGTTCGCGACAGAATCTGATGGACGGCTCAGATCGTGCCACGCCCACAAAATGACAAGATAGCATTTTCTCGTGATCTGAACCCCATCCTCAAGATGCGCGCCATGATGGACCGCCCAGATCCAGCCACGCGTCCCTCCTTGCTGAATGCCACCGGTTCGCCCAGCCGAGCTACCGAACAGCTCAGCCGAGCCTCCGAGCCACTAAGCGCCGAGGAAGGGACCGCTCAGGAAGTACCTCCTTCAAAACACACAACTTTGTGCCTCGGCCTATCAGCCCCGATGTGCCGAGCCGAGATACCGGGGTACCGACCCGCGTATATGGCAAAAATCCGCTCCGAGGCATATCAGCCGTTGGATCTTGCCAAAAAGCGCGCTCGTCATGATGGACGGATCAGATCATGCCACGTACTTCGGAACCGCCGAGCCGAAGCACCGAGTCATATGAACCGAGGTGCCGAGGCGCCGAGCCAGGGTACCGGGGTACCGACCCTCGTATATGGCAAAAAATCGCTCCGACCCATATCAGCCGTTGGATCTTGCCAAAAAGCGAGCTCGTCATGATGGACGGTCCAGATCTGGCCACGTCCACTAAACGACAAGATGACGTTTTTTGGGGATCCACGCTGAGATAGACGGCTCAGATGATGCCACGTACCTCGGAACCCTCGAGCCATCCGAGCCGAAGCGCCGACCCAACGAACCGGGGTGCCGAGACGCCGAGCCGGAGTACCGAGGTACCGACCCTCGTATATGGCAAAAAAAATCGTTCCGACCCATATCAGCCGTTGGATCTTGCCAAAAAGCGCGCTCGTCATGATGGACGGCTCAGATGATGCCACGTACTTCGGAACCGCCGAGCCGAAGCACCGAGCCATACGAACCGAGGTGCCGAGGCGCCGAGCCGGGGTACCGGGGTACCGACCCTCGTATATGGCAAAAAATCGCTCCGACCCATATCAGCCGTTGGATCTTGTCAAAAAGCGCGCTCGTCATGATGGACGGTCCAGATTTGGCCACGTCCACTAAACGACAAGATAGCGCTTTACGGGGATCCGCACTGAGATAGACGGCTCAGATGATGCCACGTACTTCGGAACCGCCGAGCCGAAGCACCGAGCCATTCGAACCGAGGTGCCGAGACGCCGAGCCGGAGTGCCGGAGTACCGAACCTCACATACGGCAAAAAAAAAGCGAGCCGAAGAACAGGAGCCACTCGATCTCTCCGAAAATCACGCTGCGCTCTGATCAAGGGCTCTGATGACGCCACGTCATAAATGGGTATTTAAAATCAATTTTAATTTATTTTAATCGTTTTATTTATTTAAAAATTGTGAAAAAATCACCAAAAATTCGGGAAAATTCACTGGAAAATCTAGAAAATAATTATAAATTCGGGGTAATATTTTCGAACCCCTGAACAAACAATTATTGCCTAGAATGTATCGTGAGGGCCCCCGGACGGCTGGTTAACACATCGCAAAATTAAATAAATAATCCGAAAAAGTAGATAAAGACCGTTGGGCACTCAGAGATGCTTAAAAACAAATTGCAACTTCCAAAAACACACTACTACCCCCTTTAAGATTCGAAACCCTCCATTTGGACTCCGATACAGCTCCGCCAGCCATTAGAACAGTTAACCTACTCCTCAAAGACTGATTGAACTCAGTCTTTAGGAGTGGGGGGCTCGTGATATGGCTAAAAATGGGGTTAAATCGGAACCGTCCAGATGAATCACGAATCTTGAGGCACAGGGGTAGAGCGGTAATTTCACCTTCTGACGGGTCTGAAGCGGGTACTGTTTATCTCCCCCGAAAATCCACTTACCCGCGAACGGATCCACCTTAATCGGGTACGGGTTTCAACCCGCAGCAAACCCAGCTCAGAAGGGATAGAATTAGGGTTCCTGATTCATATTAATCAACGGCCCTGATTCGTGTCTATCCTTTCACCGGGATTTGGGATTAAATTCTTTATCTGATTACAGGAATATACCTTATCAGATTACATTCCTAATCTGTTCACAGGAAGAATATTCCATATCAGATCACAAGGATTACATTCCTAATCCGTTCCCTAAGACGCCTATAAATACCCCCCACCCATCTCCATTAAGAGGTAATCAATCTTTCACCAGTTTTTACGCTCTTTCATAGTCTGCCAGATTACTGACTTGAGCGTCGGAGGGTGCGTCGCCGGAAACAACCCCGGTGTCTCGCACTTTTTGCAGGTGCACGGCGGGAACGACGATCGAGGCTCGACGGAACAGGTACACAGGTCTTTCTATTCAGTTTCCCCAAGAATCCACAAGTTCTATCTGTGTGCCCCCACACCAAATTTAGCGGCAACAATAACCATTCTCATATTCATCACATAATACACTTCACTTCATGTTTCACACTCATATTACACATTACTTTACTTCTCATATTCATTTCATACCGCAATTTTTTCAATTTATTCATATTAATTCACATACATAATTCCTTCACTTTTCATACTCATTCACATAACACCATATCTTCACTTTTCATATTTTATAACATAACATAATTTCTTCTCTTTTCATAGATATTCTCATAGCACAATTTCTTTGTTTTTCATATATAATCACGTAACGCAATTTCTTTACCTTCCATACTCATTTACATAATACAATTTCTTCTCTTTTCATTCTCATTCAACGACATACTTCATTTACTATTCATTTTCATTTACATACTCATAACTACTTTTCTTTAATATTCATCTTCATTCATATACACAGTTTCTTTTACTTTTCATATTCATTCTGATTCATACACTTGCTTTACTTTCTCATTTCCACTTCACATTAAATACTTTCTTTTCTTTCTCATTCACATTTCACATCATATACTTTCTTTACTTTCTCATTTTCAATTCACATTGAATACTTTCTTTTCTTACTCATTCTCATATCACATCATATGATTTCTTTACTTTCTCCTTTTCCTTTTCATTTCACATTTATTCATTTTATTAATTTGTTGACCAGTGAGCCACAGTATCCCAATATACTGAAAGCCGACAGCCCAGCAAACACATGGACCTCTGCCCCCCCCGGGGTCTTACGCGTCCAAGGCTACGTCTTCCTCCGAACCTATGCCAGCGAGGGAAACACCGCACCCCAAGTAGAACTTGGGTAATAATCACCGCACCCCAAACATAGTTTGGGTAATAATCACCACACCCCAAGTAGAATTTGGGTAATATAACACCACACCCCAAACAAATTTTGGGTAATAATTACCGCACCCCAGACAAGCTGCGTAATAACCGGGCCTCAAGCCGATAGCTTGGGCGATAAAAACACCGCACCCCAAACATAGTTTAGGTAATAAACACTGCACCCCAAGCCGGTCCTTGGGTATTAGGAGATCTAGCCCAAATCCCCAGGATTTCTGTAGGTATTGGTCAACAAAATTTAACTGTTATTATCATTTTCATCTCATCTTTTTATCTTTTTTTATCATCACATATCATCTCATCTATTATTTCAACATATTATCATATCTTTGTCATTTACCATGCTATTTATTTTCTCACTGTACCACATATATGCATAAACCATGTTATTTAATTTATAAGATTGCTACATCATATTATTACATATCATGAATACACTATATTATTTATTTTATCACATTATCATATATTATGAGTATACCGCGTTATTTAGTTTATTATCACACATTAATTTCACCTTAAACATCTTTATATCATACATATACCAACTCATTAATTTCATTATTTATCATATCACTTCTCATTATCACCCATACATCATATACATGCACCGTATTAGTCAACACATCATAATACCATATATATATCATTTGTATTTATCATCCGCATATTATACGTATATGAAACACCCAATTACTTCATATTATCATATATATATACCTAATATATCACCAATAATAGCAAATATGTCAAATCATCCAAATTCACCATACCGCACAATTTCAACTTATTAAAATTATGTATTTCCTAGCATATCTTTATCCGGCTATAACTAACACAAATCACATCGAATCAGTCTAAAATTTTATCACAACATAAACTATACCTAGTACAATCATACTCACCTGATGAACCGGCCCGAAGACACTCCTCGCTCGCCCCGTTGCCAATCAAACTTCACTTTTTGCACCTATTAAGAAAATTATCGAACCCCATAAGCTATTAACTCAAAACACATGTTATCTATCCCCCGAATTCGCATCAAACATACTCATACATCACATACAACGTACATAAACATATCAAATCAACTATTCTCTAGTCTTATAGCCAAATCCCAATTTTACCCCTCGATCGAAGGAGTTCCAATCAATATTTTATATTTTAAAGGTAAAATACCCCAAATTAACTTCTATATCCCAAGATTAACTCATATATGCATCTCGGGAATAATGTTTATTATTTGTACATATTTTCCCATAATTATCATGTTTTCATATCCATAAACTCTATTTTTACAAATTCCCAATACCGGGAAAATTCCTTATAATTGTCAAAAAATTGTTATAATTATCATAAATGCTTCTAAATTATCCCATAATATTGTACATCATCCAAAATAATTATTAGCATTCAATAAATGCAATTTCCCTTACCCTTCCTAAACTTAAACCCTAGGTTTAATAAAATTTCCATATTGTTACCAAAGAAATTGAAATCTTTAACCTTTGGCTTGTTCTACATACTCTAAACATCTTTCCACAAAGATTTTTATGAAAAGAAATGAGAAGCATACAATTTCATAAACAAAGATACAAATTGGTATACCTTCATGAAGCTCTCTTGACAAATCAACACTACCATGCTGAAGAGCATCCTAAATATTACTAGAACCCCCAAAACTTTCGGAGCTTGAAGTGAAAAAAATGGATGGATTTCGAGCTTGGTAATTGGGGAAAATGGGGTTTCTGTCAGGGGGGTTTTCGGCCAGGAAAGAACAGGGAAGAGGAGAAAGGAATGAGAGTGGCATACTTGTAAATATGGGGATTTTTAAATAGTGAAGGGGTTTGGGTTATGTGCCTAAGCCCAATTTCGCATAAAAGGCTCATTTTTAGGGTTATTTTCAACCCCGAACTCTAAAATTTCTAACTTCTTGCTAGGACCAAACAATTACTTCAAATTAGCAAATATTCCACCCTCTATTATGCACTAGTATTCAGAAAAAAATTCGAGTTAAATCGAGTTCATCTCCTCCGAGAAAATTCGTTTCAAAACTCCTATATTTTCATTTTTTCCCATTTAATTCTGAATTCCAATTTAATCATTCTAAAATAAAATAAAATTGATCAATATGATAAAATATACTCAAAATCACAAATAACAATAATATAAATCAAATATTTAGGAATTTTTAAAATTATAGATGTTACACGGTGGGTATAGATTATGAACTTGTTGTTCTAGGGTTTAACAGGTTGCAAGAGTAGATCGAATGGCAAGATGAGCTCTGAACATGCTTTATTGCAGGTTGCAGAGCAACTATGAACCATGGGTATGAGATGAGGGGTTTGACGGGTTGTAGGAGCAGTTCGAGTTGCGAGTTGAGCTCTAAACTTGCTTCATTGCAAATTGCTAAAGCAACTCCGGGCCATGGGTATGGACTCCAAACTCATCTGATAAGGAGCTTTTAATGAGTTTTTGGTGTCATTTTTAGGAGTAAGCTTGACATTTAACTCATTGTTTGCATCCAGAGAATTGTACAAGATCTTTGAAAAGATGAATGAAGAAATTTTATTTAAAGAATAACTAAGTGGCTGCTCTAGTGGTTGGCTTTTATTACATGCAGTAACCTTTAGTGAAAGCGAACTTTATTAAAACATAAAACTGAGCTGCTCTAGTGGCTGACCTTTATTACAAAGGATTGAAATTATATAGAGGAGAGGGGCATTAAGTGCCCTTGTTGAGGTTCATGAGGTCTTCCTCATTCCAAGTTTGTGCAAATATCTCCTTGCCCCCAAGGTCTTCAAGTTGATGAGCGACTAGGCAAACAACTTGGTAGCCCTTGCTTGGACTTGCCTATTTCAGAGCGAGCCTCCCCTTGTTTTACAGAGAAAAATGGAGATCTTCAAGTTTGTCAAAGTGTTTAGGCAGGACTTCTTCTTTCTGTTGAATGAGCGAAGTGGTTTCAGGCGAGGGATTCAAGTCTATTACTGTATTCTTACTAGGACGAATTTGGACCTGGCGGGAGATGGTTTGGCAGGTTTGGAAGTTCTCGGTAGGATTGTCTAGGGAAGTTGCTTCAAGCTCATTTTCGGGCTCGCGGTTACTGTGACTGCTTTTTGGCGGTAGCTCTATGACGTCGAGGAGGAGAATAGAGCCCCTCATTGTGGCGGTGTACCATACTCGTGCTGCATGTTGGCTCCTTATAACTTGGCCTTCATCTTTTGTTGTTGGGAACTTCATTTTCATGTGGTAGGTGGAAGCAACTGCATGAAAGGCCGCCAGGCCCGAATGCCAAATATGGCATTGTATGCAGCTTTGACATCTACTGCCATAAAGTATAGCGGTTCTGTACAGTGGCTAGAGGCTTTCCTGTCATCACATCAAGTATGATGATTCCTTCGATTTGAACTGGAAAACCAGAGAATCCGTGTAGTCAGTTTAGGGAAAGCTTGAGGTCGTTAAAAGTGTTCATGAAAAGGATATTTACCGAGCTGTCGTTGTCCACGATGATGCATCATACCTCATGATTTACCATGCAAAGGTTTATAACCAATGAGTCGCAATGAAGTGTTTGGACACCTTCTAAGTCCTTGTCGGAGAAAGATATTGGGTTCATTTGCCCATGGTAGGCGGGATATTGTGTACTGAGTTGACCTCCCTCACGAAGGCTTTGTAAGAGAAGTTGGAATCTTTCCCCAACGGCCCTCTATGGATGGAGTGAAGAATGACCATGTTGGATGTGGTCATCTTGAGGAGAGGACAGACTATTTCGTTCTTTTCAACTGCCATGAGGATGGTTGACCCACTTGCATTAAGGAGAGTCAACATGTTGAAGCATGGTATTGGAGGAGGATGATGTTGAGCTGCACCATCTTTCTAAAATTTACTAGGTCCTTCCTCGCTTGTATTCTTCCATTTGTTCCCAGAAGGTGGAACCTTTGGACCTTGAGGATAAAGAGTTTCCTCGGCTCTGATACACTTGTCACTCCTTTCCAGGAGCTTAGTAAAACGTTTAGGAGGCTTCTTCGTGCGGGAGGCCTTCAACTCATTGTGAGCGACGTTGTGGAAGAAAGCGGTAGCTGCCATCGACGATTCTAGAGAAAAGATGGACCTTGCCTCAATTGTAAAGCGCTTGACAAAATCTTTTAGCAGCTCTCCATCTCTTTTCTATAATTCCAATAGAGAAGCACTTGCTTTTTTAGCCTTGCGACTAGTAACGAAGTGCGCTATGAAGAGCTATTTGAGCTGGTCAAAGAAGAACATTGAATCTGGAGTAAGGCAAGAGTACCATTCCCTTGCTGATCCTTTCAAAGTTGCAGGAAATATTTGGCACGTGAGCGCATCTGTGGCATTATAAACCATATTGAGAGTTTTAAAACTCTCAATATGGTTAGCCAGGTTAGTTTCACCATCATAAGATTTAAACTGAGGAGATTGGAATAGGTGAATCAAGGATGTATTTGCTACAGGAGGTCGATTGGGGCGATTCCCTTCATGCCGTATCTGTTCCAAGCGATCCTCTACTGCTAAAATGCGTCGAAGGACTTGGTCATCCTTCTCATTGGATCTAGTTGAGTTGCTGGATTCTTCTTCTTTCGAATGAGTAGAGTGGCAGCTCCATAAGCGTCGACCCTGATCATGAGTACCTCAGATGGATTGGAGGATGTCGTGTTTGAAGTTTTCCAGTTCGGCCCTAGTGACTGGGGACTCTTGCTCTTTATTCCTCTCAAGACGCTTTCGACTCTTACGATTCGGGCTTCTTTATACATTGTGTGTAACCCCTGTTACCGATTTTACGGATTTCTATTTAAAATTCTTTCATTTTCTTAAATTATTGTATTTCGATTTATTTAATAATAAATCTTGTGATTCTTTGAACCCATTTGTTCTCATTTGATCATCGGAATTCTTTGGCTTGAACCCTGGAATTCCAGTACACCGTATTTTATTTTATTGTGTATTGAGTATTTAATTAATCTATTATATTCTTAGTTGATTTCTTATTGAATCCCAACCCAAACCCAAAACCCGTTCACCCTAATCCAAACCCGAAACCCAATGGCTTAATCCCCTATATATACTAATTAATCCTCTTAATCCCTTCATTAAAACCATAATCATCCACTTCATCAGCTGCCTACCCTATCCCATCAACTTCACCCCGACCGTCGCTGCACCTTTCCCCCCACTGTCTTGCTTCTCCACCGTCAACTCACCCTCTCCCTCAGCTGCTGCTACCTTCCGTGTAATGCCCCGAATTCCAAACACAGGTAATTCGTAGCAAATACATGATCTTTTACATCAAATTTGTATAAATTTACAAGGAATTTAAAACTTTTTATTTACAACAGCACAGCGGAATTAAATGAATACAATACAATCTACAATAATGAAAATTCTTCAATCTTGTAACAACTCATCATAGTGACTTAAAGTCCATACCAAGTCCAATCCTGCAACTAGAAAACTGTGGGCATGTCAGTTGCATATAACTGACGCAATGCTATAAAACAGTGATTCTTTAATTTAGCAAACAAAAACTTGAATACAAATAGAAAAAGTGACTATCCTAGTCGTGTCAGTGTATGATATGACTTAATGCCTAATGCAGAAATTACACTACGATGACATTAACGCATACTTATTCGGATTCTATGCATCTCATACTACAAAGGACCGAGGGCAAGCCCATATCGTACTCCTCATTATAGGGTTCAATCCCTCATTAAGAAAATTCTACTACGGTAACAAAAGCAAGGTTTAGACATTCCACAAGTACGGATTCCAGTCCCGGAATCCACCAACAAACTATACAGAATCCTCGTAGTGCGAGTATCCCACAAGTGCCGTTCTAGCCCCGGTATATATATATCTTGGAGATCTACCTCCTATCCGCCCGACTATTCATGATCCCAGAATCCACCGTCCGATCAATCGTAGTGCCGAATTTAATTGAGGCTCGTCTCACTCCGCAAGCAACTACAGTCCCAGAATCTACCGTCCGACTGGGTCTATAGTCCAGGAATTCACCGTCAGACTATATAGAAGCACCCCACTTATGTTTGCCCAAGTTTCGTCACATCTTCTTCTAGTGCTTACCTTTAAATTTAAACATGAATAATAATACCACCTAGAGCTAGTTTACTCTCCTACCGGTGTTAAACAATATACCTAGAACGATGACCCAGATTGGCCACTTCTCAAATTTCAATTATCACTCTCATCACTTTGCCGGTACTCTTGGTCTCACTTAGCCTCTAGTATCAACACAATTCATGTTCACAACATTCATGGGTTATCCTTATCCTCTTTATTCACATTTTGAAATTTCATTCATTCACATATCCAATTGTTTTCTTGTTCTCACAACTCAGTTAGTTGTATAACTAGTTTCATAGTCTTATCCAATATTTCAATTCAACATTCTCTATGTAAAATAGATGGTTTATTCACCCCACTACAAACCGCACGGGCTTTCCCGGCATTTTTTTTTGGGACTATCACAGCCTTTATAAACGCCGGGATAGATCGTAGCGGCGTTTCTGAAAACGCCGCCAGAAACACCGCTATAACGAGCGTCGGGACAGATATAGGATCTATCCCGACGTTTTTTAGAAACGCCGCTATAGCCTACATCTATCCCGGCGTTTAATTGAAAAAACGTTGGTAAAAATTGCCGGGATAGGTTATTAATTATTTTTTTAAAAAAACCACCCTATCCCTGTGTTTTTGTCTAAAAATTCTAGGATAGATATATTTTTAAAAAAAAAATTATTTTTTTAGAATTTTAAAACATTTTTTAATAAAAAATTATCCTGCATGAAATAAAATTTCTTATATATGTTATAAAACAACATAGAACTCCCCAATCCCATTCAATACAATCAATTAAATCAACATGAATACTTATCAACAAGTAGTTAGTTAAGCTCCTAAATGTTGTGTACATACGCATTAAAACAAAGAAACTATATTTGTCTACATATGCATTGATGGAGATATATGCTACAAGATCCTCAGAAATAGCCTGATGTGTCTTTGAAACTTCACCCATGATATCAGAGCTTCATTTCTCTTCATATTCCATTTGATGCTGTCTAAAGGAGTTCATCTCACAGTCTATACCCCACCTGCAAAATGACCAACATCACTAACTGCTATTTCTTGTAATAGCTACAGAAAAGAAATTCATCTTACTTACGAATTGAGATAAACGAAACACGATACCTTGCCAAGAGAGCCGAATTTTTGTGCTTCCAGAACTGGAGGAAAAGCACCGCCCATGATACGATGAATATGAAAAAAGCAGGAAGCACCAATAACTGCATTGATCTAATACAAAACAAATTATGAAGTCAAAATTTGTGCATATTCAACATATAAACAATATTTGGGGAGTTCAGATAAATCTTTTACTGATAGAAATGCATACTCGAAATCTATAATTTGAAGTGTAAGGCTCAAGAAAGCAGGGGAAAATAACCAGCGGGTGTACATCCCAAGGAAAGCAAAATAGGTGGCAATCTGCATTATCAAATGCAACAATTGAGCTAAAATAATAACAGTATTTAACAGTGTACTAAAAAACAATCATAAATAGAGAATTAAAAAATATTATGTACAAAATGTCAAACTGCTAGGTATCTTACCTTTGTCCCCGTAGTAAGAGTAAATTTCATCAATTGGTTGCCACGTAAATTCCAACCGATTCAGTGCTCAGCTTCTCAAAAGTTGTTTCCTCTTTGGTTCATCTGCATTTTACGTAGTTTTAACAACCCAGCTACAACTGAAGACTAAAAAATATGGATACAGAAACAACGCCTTCATCTTCGGAAACACATATTAAAAAATAAAATAAAATTGAAGTACCATGCATAGGAAAAACTTGTTTAACAATGTCTTCCTCTTCCATTCTTTTAAGTAATGATTCATTTCTCTGAGCATGGAGCTCGTTGCTGTCAAACCATAATGTCAAATCCGCTTCTGTTCTGTTTACCTGCAAATTGCACTACATAATTTTATTAGGAAGATGTCTGCTTTTTTAGAACGCGTGATATTTTACAAGTCAAATACATGTCATTCATGAAGTGCATAATTTGGTATAGGGAAATAGTCTATACATGCATAGCTAGTCAAAGGTCACCCATAAAGTGATAATTACTGAGTAGTAAATTTATCAGTGTTACTTAAAACCCTCGTAGAAATTTTAATTGGCACTAATTAGTAAATTCTAATCAAAATGGGGAGGCCATGGAGCACAAGGCTCAATGAAAGAAATGAGCATTTTAAGATTGGTTGCCAACCCAAGACTGAATAACTCCTACTTAGTGTCAATTCATACTGAGGAAACTACCGAGAAGAAAAAGACTTATTGTTATGCTATACGAACTTCCTCCAAATTCTCATAGAGGAAAGCAAACATCTGGAAAACAAGGAAATATGGTAAACATGCCCTAGGGAATTACACTCAACTCTGAGACCTGGATGAAACAAATAGCACAAGAAAATGCATCCCTCACAAAAATTTTAGTCGCCACAGAAAATTATGATTATTCTTGAAGCTCAAACAATTGTCAATCATTCAATCACATGTTTATCTCTACGCTCCTCTTCACCTCTCTTTCTATCACATACATGTAAGGATTAATGGCTAGACAATAAAAAAAACTTGTCTCCCGAAATGGGGCATCCTACAAATTCTCATAGAATATAATGAAGGTTCACAATCAAAGGAAAAGATGATAGAAATACTCCAAAGAAATTTCACTCAACTCTAAGATACGCAAAAGAGAATGCATCCCTCAGACAACCACAGAAAAAGGCCCTCTCTTCGAACTCCAGTAATCAATAATCACTACAAACTGCATGGGCTATAGCGGCATATCTTTCCCGGCGTTTCCACAACGCGCCGCTATAGGTATAGGAGAATTTTATTTTATAAAAAACACTCTCTCTGTAACGGCGTGTGGCAACAACGCTGCTATAGACTAATGCCGTTATATATATATATATATATATATATATATATATATATATATATATATATATATATATATATATATAACCTATCGCGGCTGTTATATATACGCGCCATTATAGGGTGTGGGTAAATAATGTTCTGAAAAGCTACCCCATTCTAAACCCCCGTCCCCCTTTTTACTTTCACCAATTTTTACAACTCTAATCCCGCTCTACTCTAATCCCGCTCTTCTTCCCGCTCTACTCTAACCCTAATCCCGCCTACTCTAACCCTAATCCCGCTATTCTTCCCGCTCAGCACACACCGCCTCCCCTCTAAACCCATCGTGTTTCTCTCTTCCCTCCCCACTCACCGCCTCACCTCCCTCGCGCGCACATCCCTCACGCCACCACCCTTGCCGCTCTCCTCCTTCGCCGCTCCTCCTTTGCCGCTCCCCCTTCGCCGCTCCTTCTCCGCTCCTCCTTCGCCGCTCTTCGATTGCCCTTACCCATCGCCGCCACCCTTGCCGTCCTCTCTCACTCCATCAATAAAGTAAGTTGGGTATTTTTTTTTATCTTTGTTCCTTTCATTTCCTTTTTCTGTTTTTAATAAAATTTTGTTTTACGTGATGTTTAAGTCTATTTTGGGTATTTTATGTTGATCTTAAATGAAGTTAGTACTTTTCCCTTATCCTAATTGTTGTAACGAGGATTAGTCTAGCAGAAAAGGTAACGAAGATTGTTTGTTTTATCTCATGTTAGATTGTTTAGGTTTTAACATTAGCTAATTTTGTTCAGTTTCAATTGTTGTAGCCTTAGGGAGACACCGAGATATGCTTGCGAATCGTGCCTTACAACCTTTTACCATATTTATCGATTTTCAATTCGTCCATATTCTAAATTTGCTCTTTTGTCAATTATATATGTTTGTATGGTTAATTGCATAATTATTTTGTATCTTGAAGCAATTTATCTTACATACAGTATAGTATGATACTCTTAGAGTCATCATGCAGTTTCATGATACTTGCATTTAGCTAACTATCTTATGATACACAATATGTATCCTGATCTGACAATTATGCTTTTTACAAATTTTGTCTCCTCGGGCCTTTCCGTACTGTGCCATAATGCCTCCCATTCTTCATTATTCTTTCCACCATCCTAACCCATAATTGGTCTTTCTCTTCTTCTGTGCTCATCAATAAAACTCCCTCAAGTATAAACCACACCAATGAATCAACATAAATTCACTTCATGTTCCTATGGAGAAAATGAAAATATGGATTAATTGAATAGAGGCACTGCAATCTCTGATGAATTTCATATCTTCATTGAACTCAAGTTTGTGTATTTAAGGGCTGTTCTTTCTAAGCATAAACTTCCATGAAGAATACAACACAATTTAAGTTTCGAGTTTTGACAGACACTAATCGAGAAGTTTTAGGTGTATAGTGAGTCAAATTATCAGTTTTCGCGAATTAGTATAACTTTGGTTTATTAATTAGGAGTCAATAATGCAACAAGAAAACGTGACATGGTGCACATTAATCATGGTGCGTTCTATCAATTTGTAATAGGCCAAGTGAACAAAGTCTTTCATAGCCCAACACCGAAATGAATATGTCAATTTGAATAAGTCATGCTCTCAATAGGTAGTATACTAAAGGAAAAACATGTGCCTTGTATTCTAGTAATAATAACAATAGATATGGGAATATGACAAGAATAAATAATTAAAGGGGATTTTATCTATGCATTCATTCATCAAAAACAGTTTATTAGAAAGTAAACGTAAATTAATGTTTATCACTTTGAAGTGCAAAAGCCAAGTACTATAATTGGCCTATTTTTTATTCGAAACTTAACGTAAATTAAATATTTTAGTATTAGCATATCAAATGATTGTAGTGTAAATAAATAATTATTTATTAAGCTTCCTTAATAAATTCTTCAACATTTTATATAGATGAAAAAGAGGTAACTACATTTTTGATTTAAGAAAAAATGGCCTGAATTTACCAACATTTATAGGGTGAGTGAAAAGAGAGGAAGGTTAAGTCATTCCTTGTTAGTTGTTAGTATTATCTTGGTGGAAAGAGACTAAAAACAATATGCATTTTAATTTATTAATTTTATATTTCAGGTTGAATCATATTTTTCAAAATGGATAAAAGTTGGATTAATAAGTCACGATTATCCAAGGAGTATAGGGATGGTTTGAAAGATTTTATTAACTTTGCAAAGAGAAATTCTCCAGACCCAAACTTAATTTTGTGTCATTGTGTTCGATGTTCAAATTGTGATTTGAGAACATGCGATGTAGTTGAGACACATGTGATTTGCAATGGTTTTTTACTGGGGTATACAAACTGGTTTTGTCATGGAGAGTCTGCTCAGTCAGTTTCAAATGGTCCAGTTGTACAAGAAGACGAATCTTTATTTACAAGTAATCAAAGTACTGTCGATGAGATGCACTCTTTAGTGCGAAATGGTATGAGATTTCATAACTTTCAAGTCCACACAAACAATCCAATCAACCAAGTTTGCGATGAGCCAGCAGAAACATTTGTTCATGATGGTGGGGTGGGAGATGAAATGTCTGGTGAAGAAAGTAATAAAGAATTTGAAGCCTATAATAAGTTGTTGAAAGATGCAAAGACTCCTTTATATCGTGATTGCACTCAGTTTACAAAGTTTTCATTCATTGTTAGACTATTCCAGATTAAATATCTAAATGGATGGTCTGCAAAGTCCTTCAACTTACTTCTTGAATTGTTGAATGAAGCTTTTCCTGAAATCCAAATCCCAAAATCATCCCATGCCATAAAAAAATTTCTCAAGCATTTTAATTTAGGGTATGAGAAGATGGCAGCATGTCCATATGATTGTATGCTGTTTAGGGGGGATAAGAAAGTTCTCGAAGAATGTGAAGTATGCGGTACTTCAAAATGGATACAAACGCCAAATGAAGATGACCAAACAAATGAGCCAGTTACAACAACTAGGAGAAAGAAGCTTGCAAAAATACTACGTTACTTCCCTTTAATTCCTCTGCTGCAAAGATTGTTCAAGTCCTCTAAAACATCTTCTGATATGAGATGGCATGCGGAAGGTCGCAAGAATGATGGGATTCTTAGGCACCCGGCTAATTCTGCATCTTGGAAAAAAATTGATGAAAGATATCCCGATTTTGTTGAAGATCCTCGGAATGTGAGCTTGGATTGGCCAGTGATGGTTTTAACCCATTTAGGCAAATGAGTAGCACCTACAGCATATGGCCCGTTGTATTATTTCCATATAATCTTCCCCCTTGGTTGTGCATGAAACAATCATCATTCATTTTGTCCATGATTATTCCTGGACCAAAAAGCCCAGGAAATGATATAGATGTGTATTTGCAGCCATTGATTGATGAATTATCCCAATTGTGGGAGGGTGTTACAACTTATGATGCAACATCTAAAGAAAGTTTCCGTCTCCGAGTTGCGTTGACTTGGACAATAAACGATTTTCCTGCATATGCAAGCTTATCTGGTTATAGCACGAAAGGATGCTATGCTTGTCCATGTTGTGCTGAGCAAACGGATTCAAAGTGGTTGTATAAAGGCAAAAAGTTTTGCTACACGTGTCATAGGAGATGGTTGTGTGACACACATATTTTTAGAGCAGAAACATCGATATTTGATGGTACCGATGAGTGGAGACATGCTCCAAGAGCTTTGTCTGGGTCAGATGTGTTAAGGCGACTAGAAGGCCATCAATTCACTTTTTCAAAGGATCCGGCAGTAATTAAAGCATCTAAGAAGCGGGCTAGAGAAGAACAACATGAGAACACCGATTTATGTGATGCGGATGAGTGTGACAATCATGTTGATTCAGGTTCATGAAAGAAGAGGAGTATTTTTTTCCAGTTGCCGTTTTGGGAGTACACCTTACTACGTCATAACATAGATGTGATGCGTCTTGGTAAAAACATCGGTGAAAATATTATAGGAACAATTATGGGGGATGATCGGAGGACGAAGGACAATTTTAAGTCTCTCCTTGATTTAGTAGAATTGGGCATAAGGCATGAGTTGCATCCTGAAGAATTACCCAATGGCAGAGTACGACTTCCTCCTGCAATCTACTCAATGTCAAAAATGGAGTTGGAGATATTTTGCAATGTTTTACAGCAGCTTAAAGTCCCAGATGGCTATTCATCTAATATAGCAAGATGTGTAAATTATAAGGAGAAGAAGTTGCAGGGTCCAAAGTCACACGACTACCATATACTGATGAAATATATCCTTCCTGTGGCTCTGAGATCTTCAATGTGTGAGCCAGTCACTTCTGTCCTGAAAGATATATGTAGCATATATAAAGGACTTTACTCTAGAGTGCTACGTGTTGAAGATATTGACAAATTGGAACAACGTGCTGCCTTGACACTTTGTGAAATGGAGAGGATATTTTCTCCATCATTCTTTACTATAATGGTTCACTTAGTAATCCACCTTGCCGATGAAGCAAGAGTTGGTGGACCAGTACATTACCGATGGATGTATCCCATTGAGAGATAATTCTTCATACGTCATTAAACCAATATTTTGTTAGTTCTTTTATGATATTCCTCCATACGTTTTGTAATCCAGATATACTTGTTTAGGCACCTTTACCGACTTAAGGGTTATATTAAAAATAAAGCTTATCCAGAAGGCTCAATTGCAGAAAGGTATCTTTCAGAGAAGTGCTCCAATTTCTGTTCAAGGTATCTCCATGGTGTGGAGACATGTTTTAATAGACCAAGGAAAAATCCAGACACTTCAAACCTCAAAGGAGCTAAATATCTCTTCCAGACCGCTGGCACTACTTTCGGAAAAATTGATGCATTTGAGTTAGATGACTTAACATGGGAACAAGTACATCGATATGTGTTGGATCATAGTGCATCATGTGAGCCATATTGAGTGTAAGTTGAATTTGGATTAACATGAATTTATTGCTCAAAATTAGGAAGTAGTAAAAGATTTTTAATATCCATTCATTTTATGTTGTTCCAGCAAATATATCAGGATAATGAAAAGAAGGCATAGACCAAAAACATTGAAGCCACGGGAGCAACATAAGTTAATGAATGAAAAATTTCACAAGTGGTTTGAAACTCATGTAAGTCACCATCCCGTGTCTTAGATGACTGTATTTTTTAAAGTTTAAGTTTTATGCTAATATGATTTAGTTTGTAATTTTAGGTTTCTTCGTTGGGTGATGATGAGGTGACATCTGAAATAAAGATTCTTGCCAAAGGTCCCTATAAAATGGTTAAAAGATATAATGGATACATATTCAACGGCTTCAGATTTCGTACTCAGGATCGTGAAAGAAATTTGAAGTCTCAAAATAGTAGCATTGTAGTTACTTCAAAAACTAGAAGCTATGCCTCTAAAAATGACACGAATCCTGTAGACGGAGATGTTGACTATTATGGGGTACTCACAGATATAATAGATTTGGATTATTACGGGCATTTTCGAGTAGTCTTATTTCATGGAGATTGGACTGGGTTAAATAACATGAAAGTGGATAAGCTTGGTTTTACAATTGTAAATTTTGCACATCTAATTCACACTGGGACACACATTAGCCATGAACCATTTGTGTTTCCATCTCAAGTGCTCCAAGTTCACATCATTCAAGACCCAAAGTGCCAAAATCATACGTGGCACTAACTATGCAACCAAGAGATTTATTTCAACTGAAGGACGATTCAGATGATGATGATGCTGATGTTATGAATAATTTTACTGCTACCAAGTTCCCTACATTTGATGTAAACATTTTTTATTATAGTAGTGGCCCTACGTGGCTACGTACGGATGGAGAAGAGGGTGACATATTTGACGATATTTGTTGATATAGTTTCTTAAAATATTTCTTGTTTTTGTATCAGTTCAATTGAGTACTAATCATTTACAAATTAATGGTATATTGTGATAATTTGTGATTTTTATAAATTTATGTTAAATGACTTGTCTCAATTTATTGTTTCATGTATATTTCCTTAAATATTCATTGTTTCATGCATATTTCCTTAATTTTAATTTTATGGTTTTTATAATGTTCTGTAAACAGGTGACAGATGGCTAGAAGAAAAAGGAAGGTGGTCACGATTAGGCAGGAGGAGCTGGTAGATCCTCTCAGCATGGGACCATCGACTAAGCACCCTACAGGAGAAAGTGGAGGTGCAACGCATACAGATGACACTACAGTTGACGTCGGTGAGGATAGCACACCCACCACTGTGAGGAGGAGAGGATCAACCAAGATGAAGGATGTATGGAAGCTCCCGAATGATGAGAAGATATTAGTGAGCAACAATCCAGTCGGTCAGCCGACTGGAGATGGCGGGAGCAAGCTCAGTAAATTTTGCGGGGTAATAGCAAGAAATTCTCGGATCCTTCCCTTAAGCTACGAGACTTGGTCAAAAATTCCAAAAACACCAAGGAGGAAGCGTTCTCTGTTATTAAGATATTCCTAAATCATCTAATGTCTTTCCTGTTCAATCATACATGTTTTGCTTCCACATTTTGGATGGACACAGGATAATATTTAGTTTGTTTTGATATGAAAATTTCAGTTCAAGAACCGATTATCTTTATGCTAATTGAGACAGTAGGGGTAATAAGTTTGATTTGTTGATAAGATTAGGAACATGATTAAAGAAATTTGCTTAAAGAGTCGTACATAGTTTTATCTATCATATTTGGCTTATAATAATAAACTAGGAGACCTGCACAAGATTGTATTGATATGTTTGAGATATGATCAACTACGCAGTAGGTTGCGAGCATTGACTGTGAAGTGAATACTTTGTCTGGATGCAATCTTCATTGTATCCTTATAAAATTATGCAAATCATATAATTTATGCATGGCGTGCAATATGAATCCAACTGTTATGTCATACCTTGTGTATTCTGGAAGCAAGTATTATTAAGAGTGTCATCAGAGCTAATATATATGTTTGCACCACAGTGTGCATCTTTTAAATTCACAGGTCCGGCTACCATTAAAATGTTCTTATACATGTGAATTTAAAGAACATTCACAAAACTGTATGATAATCCTGATTTTAAGCGTAGTAACATATCCAATTGCAAGGATTTGTTACTTCCTGATAGTAACATATCAAACTGTATGATATATCCTGATTTTAAGCCTAGTAAAATATCCAATTGCAAGGATATGTTACTTCCTGATAGTAACATATCAAACTGTATGATATCCTAGTTGATCATATCTCAAACATGTCAAACTGTATGATATCCATCTTGCAAAACTGTATGATATATCCTGATTAGATATTACTGCACTCATAGTATATCAAAACATAGAGAAGTGCATTGAAGTCGAGCATATGAAAACATTTCACCTGACAATTTAGGTGTTAATGTTATATAAAGAAACATACATATAACTGGGGGGATACATACATCTGTATGAAGAACCTTTTCTGGAATTAGGCGGTTATTTCTGTCACCTAAGCCCAAATTCCCATACCGACCCCAGCCCCATCCATAGAGCTCTCAATCTTCCGTAACTGCAGCTGTATGCTCAGCACCAGCAGCAATCATTTTGACAGGAAGTCCCTAATGATGACATAAAAACCCATGTTCATGCATTTGTAACGTAAACTGTACACCGGGCGCATCATATAATCATATGTGATTTTGAGGAAAAATAGATTCTGATTAAAGTTAGTGACAAGAAAAGTGATTAAATGTGGTTCAAACATTGCATCTAGTAATGGAATAAATATAAAGGTCACAAGGTAAACATTTAAATTAAAAAAATCAAAGATAAAGTAGTCAAATGCAGCACTACCCTGTCTAAATGCCAAAGCTGATAACAGATAATGGTGATTTTAACAGATAAAATTTTACAGTATTCAATCACAAGGAAATATCTGACTTCCAAAGAAGGTTACAAATTAACATAAACTGAAGGAACTTTTTAGCATTTAATTTACCATCCCTAGACATTTTTTTATACCATTTAGATTCTAATTTAACATAAATTTCTTGATTCAGATGTATCAAGAAAAGTAAGAAATGGACATCTTGTTACTGATGTCAAGTACAGATATAAAAGTGAAAGACAATATAAATTGTACTGGCAAAAAAGGAATAAAAGTAGTGGGCAACAAGCAGTCAAGCACAATGAGGATGAAACAGAACATGGATTCATACCATGTATCAGAATTTCCAATTCCTATGTTTATACTAGACCTAATTTTGGTACTAGGATTTGCTATTACTAAGTTTATACTAGACCTAATTATTTGATTGAATACTAGACCTGATTATGATATCAGGATTTGCTACTTAATTCTGAGAAGATAACATGGTGAACAGGTTTAAAACATTAATAAAAATTGTGTGCTGAAATATTTGGGAAAATTTTGTACCCAGGCAGAAAACTAGATCCTAATCATGGTTGTTCACATAGTTGTTTTTGTGAGTCTAATTCCTCACAGAGCAAATATGATTTTAGAGGTTCTGAGCATACATTGGGATATAACATGTTCATTTTTGCAAGAGTAGAGAAGGCACGCATAATAATTTGCTGATATAACATGTTCAATCAAGTAAACGATCTCTACTGCATACATAATGTTTTGCTGATATAATGTTTTACCTGCATCTGCTTGTCCATAAAGCGAATCTACTTCTATTTGAAGATCATGCACTCCAAATGCATATTTAACATGGTTTTTGTTTTCCACATATTTTAACAGATTCTATCTTTGAATGTAAGAATTGTCATGGTGTATGAACTATTGGATATGTTACTAGGCTTAGAAAGTATATTCTTGGAAGTAACAAATCCTTGCTTCCAGAATCTTGGAGTGTTAAAAATGTTCTTATATATGTGAATTTAAAAAACAAAGTGCATGGATGATCAGGTTTACTGTTACCCTGCTTGTTTTATATTTTTTATATATGATGTGATATATCATAGGAAATGTTTATATCATAAAAAACTACATTTTCCTGTATATATATATATATATATATATATATATATATATATATATATATATATATGATTAATGTTATTTTGTAGCAAAAATTTTCTTACGCTGATGTTGTTAAAGGATGGGTGGATAAATCGGTCTCTAAGAAATGGAGGGACTACAAGAGCTTCCTAAAAGGAAAGTACTATGTGCCAGAGTGGACTGAGGCTGAGAATGCGAGGGCGGTTCCCGTAGGTGTGACACCATAAGATTGGCAATTTCTTGTCAATTTTTGGAGAAGTGAAACGGGAAATGTATATACTAACGCAACTTCCGTCCTTTTGTATTTTATTGATGATATATTTTCATTGATGTTGCGAATTATAATCATTAACAGAGAAAGGCTGACATCGGCATAAAAAGTCGAAAGATGTTGAAACTGAAGTACACTACTGGGAGCGCCAGCTTTGCGGTAGTTCGAGATGAGCTGGTAAACTACGCTTCAAATTTTTTTTGAAGTCTTTTTATTATAGTTATATACAAGTCAGGAAAACTCTTAAGATTAATTATGGGATGGAACTTGCCTTTTCTCAATCTACACTATAAGCTTTTTTGATGGTTCTTCTTTAACGAAATTCAAGAGTGATATATATTTAAGGTAACAAACACTCGTGCAGCTGACCAATAGACAGTTCACACTAATACTTTCATATATATGATTGGAATTACTCTTCGTTAATGAAGCATATGATGCCTATGATATTTACTAGATTTTTAGTATAGGACTGAAAAAGTGTCCAAGAAGGAAGCTAGAAATTATCTTTTCCTATTAGATATTGCTGTGAACAAAAAAATTGTGACTAAAAAGTATTGTTAACAAAAGGGTGTTGAAGAAAAAATGTTTTAACTTGAAATCTTAATGAGGAAGCAAAAACACATTTTGAATTTGATCGACTATGTTCAGGTTATTAAGTAACTGAAGATGTCAATTTGTTAACAAAAGCGAGTATTGTTAACAAAAGGGTGGCTCAATTTGCTGTAACTGAAGATGTCAGTTATTAAGTATCACAAAATCACTATTTCAAATGATAATAGTGTTCAGGTTTGTGTAAAGAAGTGACAATATTATAAAGTGTGCTGATATCTTTATCTTGAACTAGATGAACTAGTCGTAATCACTGAACAACCTATCTTTATTTATAGACCTGTGTATGAACTATTTGATGGTTTGGAGCCTTCAAACTAGTTCATTTAGTGTTCATAAATCATTAACATACTAACATAAGCATGAAAAATACGAATTTAGTTTAACTTGATTCATGAATCAGAAGACCCCAAACCATGGAATTCTTATTTACAAACAGGTATCATAAAACATATATCAAGATCAACAGTGCCCACTGATTTGGATGTCCATTGAGACAACTGACCATAAGGATTTATTTGAAGTATTTTATTATAGTTCTAAATACTGAACTTACTTGTATATAGGAAGCATCAAATGAGGGAGAGAAGATCGGCGATGTAGATTTTTTTGAAACTACCCACACGGGTAAGGATGGAAAATTTACGGATGACATGGCAGCCGATATTGTGGTAAATAAAAAGCTTTCAAATTAATTTCAATTTGGTATTTAATCTTTTCAATAAAATAATTTTGAAAATAAAATTTCTCTTTGTTATCTTTTGCAGAAAGATGCCAGAAAGAAGATTGAGGAAATGTCATCTTCTTCTTCCGCCGATCCATTGACGCTACAGTGTCAAGTTCTCTCCGAATTGAGGGGACGCGAGCGTCCCAGCCATGTGCGTGGGATGGGGCTAGGACCAACACCCACCAGCATCTTCGGTTCTCGTACATGTTCTTACACTGGGGCCGGGCCCACACAGGAAGATGTTGATCAGCTAAAGGCAACAGTAGCACGTCTGGAGGCAGTAATGGTTCAAATGGCGACGTTAGTCCGGCAACAGTCACAAAGAATTCCAACTCAAGCACCGGTTAGTATTCTACAACTAAATACCCACTTTTAACTAATTTAAATTAAATAAGAGTCAACGTTAGTACTGCACATGTTTAAAATTTTATTAACTACCATATGCTTGTTAATGTTCTTGGTTCTCTCTTATACAATAAGCATGTAGCAGAGACAACCTAATGTACTACATGCAATTATTTCAATTTACAGTAAATTGCTCGTAAAGCTTACCTATAGCTAGATTACTGTTATCAGTGAATTGCTCGTAAGTGAGATATGAAAATTTTCATTGCATATGTTTGGTCAAGTCTTCTATATGTTGGAGCATACGTATCCCCCTTACCTTTTAGACATTTTCATGTACATGCATTTTTTATTTATTTAAGTTTTCTGGATCAACATTTGATACAAACTGGACTACATATTTTTTTTTTATAGTAATTTTTAAAATTTTGACAATTTTATTTCATATGTGCAGTCATATGTTAGTATTCTACATAATATATACGTGAATGATTTGTAGGCCAGGTATTTAACAATTTGGAAACTTGATCAATAGTTGAACGTAATTTGTCGAAAAAATTGAAATTATTAAAATTGAATTAGGGTCTTTGAAGCCTGGGAAAAATATCAAATTTCTAATGGGCGAGGAAAAGGAAAGATACAAAAAAGGTGGAGCAAGTTATTAATGGAGGCTTACAAGATCTAGTTAAAAGGAAAACAGAGGCTCTGGGACATTGCAGTGAAAATAAGAATATATTGCAATGCTGTAATTGGTGTAAAGACAAAAAGAATCTGATGTGAGTAATACAGAGAATCTGATGTTCTTTTCTAGCTCATATGAACCAAAGACCTAATGCTACACAAAATAAAAATAAACATCCGAAAAGAAATAAGAATAAAACAATCCAATTGGAGTTGGGTCTCTTGTAAAAACCTGTATGTAGACAAATTACTTTCGAACTGAAACATGTTAGGTTACATTTTTTTTTTATCTTTGAAATGTTCATCTGTTTTTGTTTAAATTTTTAATACTATATTACTTAAAAAAGTTTTATGTTGATGCATGAGAACTAATTTCATTGGCATTTGCAAAGCATGCAGATAACTAGCAGGTTCGTTTTAGAAAAAAAAGATAGTGGACTTAAAATATGCAGTGGGAACACGATACTTGGTAGAGAAACTTGAGCACATATATCATATATGATGATGAGATGACGAACCTAAGGGAGATTTTAGTGGTACTAGAAGGAATGTGTAGCAAGAGTGATTTGGATTCGGATAGATCTCACCGTAAATAATTTTTCAGTGCAACCAGGTCGGGATGTTGTTTCATTAGCTAAGAATTTACACAAAAATATATAAGAATTACTTTTGAAAAACATTTTGAGGTAAAAAATTACTTTTTTATATAGCTAAGACTACATGCACTTGTTTAAGAAGTACATATCTTTCTTGAATGGGTGGTTTTCTTTTTACTAATAGTTATATGTAGTAGAGACAACTGCAGTCTCTACTAACTGCAGCTTCCTTGGCTAACTGCAGTCTCAAAATCCAAACATGAAACATTTAAATTTTATGGTCTTTTTGTATCATTATCATTTATACAGTTATTTATTTCTCTGTATATGTGTATGTGTATGTGTTGCCTCTCATATCCATTACTTTACTGAAATATTTATGTTTTTTCTACAGGGCCAGTGTATTCCATCGGTTTCCAGTCACGCACATACACTAGGGCAAAATAACGATGGAATTGGAAGCAACAGCGGGCCACACGAGCAGACTCCCCTACTGTAGTTTGTCGAATTTGGACTTTTTAAAAATGTTTTGTAGGAATTATATCTATGTTTTGTAATAACTAAGTGTTGTACAACATATACATTTGATACTCGTTGTATGACAGTTTATATGTGTTACATATTTTGTTTTCTATTGAGTTATTTTTTGTGATGTGTGACTTTTGGTTCTTGATTATGATATTATTGATTTACCTGATTTGCATTTAAATTTAATATGATTACATGTATTTGTAATATGCGATTAATTACTGGTTTTTTCAATTGAAAATTTTACAATAAAATGCCAAAAAAAATTAAAAAAAAAAAAACTACCTATCACAGCATTTACCAAGAAACTCCGCAACAGGTACTACAGCTTTTGAGTACCCTCTATCGCGGCATTGGACCAGCGCCGCGGCAGGGTACCAATGCTAGCTTTTTAATCGTGGTGCAGTCCCGGCGTTTGGAAAAAGCGCCGCTATAGCTATTTTTTTTCAAAACGAAACGCTCTTGTAACGGCGGTTTAGCAACGCTGTTATAGGTGGACACCCTATAGCGGCGGCGTCCGAAAATGCCGCGATAGCCTATATGGCTATAACTACGCACGTTCTAACGGTGCTTTTAGCGGCGATTTCAGAAGCGCCGTTATGAGCTATAACGGTGCCAAAAAATGCCGCTATAGCCTTGTAAAAGTGCCGCTATAGCCTGTGCGGTTTTTAGTGAATTGACATTTATGCATAAATTAAGATTATCCTTGTAATATAAAGTACAGTTAATTAATAAGCAATTTTCGGATATTGGTCACTAAAAAACTCTTATTAAAGTACTTCACAAGTTGTGGAACATACATAAATTCATAGCTTTTATGATAATAATTAAAAGCTATTAAAGTACGAGTAATGCTACATCCACTACCCATTTCACTACATTTCTCTTCACTACCTTAGGTGGCACACTCCAATAGGTAGGAGAAGATAGAGTAGGTGGAAGAACTCTCCAATAGGAGTATGCCACCTAAGGTAGTGAAGAGAATGGAGTGTAATTGGTAGTGGCTAAAGCATTACTCTTAAAGTACTCCTCAATTCATAAACTCTGTTATTAAAGTACTCCTCAATGATTTCATCCACAAGACTTCTCCATCAGAGTAGGGTAGATTCAGCAATGAATATAAAGAAATTAGATATAACCTGATACATATAGCTATAGGCATACCTTGGCAGCAAGGATGAAGATATCATTTGTCCCTGAAGAGAGCGACAAACATATCAAAAGGGAATAAGATTCATGTATCATTTTTGGGTTCCTATCCCGGCATTTTTCGTAAAAACACCGGTACAGACTGCCCATTTCGGCATTTGTTATAAACACCGGTAAAAAACGGCGGGATAGAGTAGGCTAAAAATAGGACTACTCTATCCCGGAGTTTCTTACAAACGCCGGGAAAAAAATGCCGGAATAGATGTTACGGTTTGTAGAACCCCCTTCTAATAGGATTCTCAGTTGTTGTAATTACATTCCATGGATTTTTTTTCTAAACAATATAATATTCAACTTCCAATTTTATTCGTTAACAAACTCAAATTAAATCTAGAACGAGTTTAATCCAAATGATATAACTTTTAAAAAACCTCTAGTCAAAATAATCAAAATTGTCTTCTTAATCAAAATGTAAATTAGTATTTATCTAGTTCCAAACTCAATTTTATATTCAACTCAGTCCTCAAATTTTTTCCTTAATTCACATATTAAATCTCATAATACAATTCTAGTTCAAATGCTCAAATTTATTTCCTAAGTTCAAACATATATTACCATTTATTTATTTTCCAAATAAAACTAATTCTTTATAATCAACCCAATTTCAATTATTCTCTTTAATTCCCCTTTTAAATCTAATAGTACAACTCGAGACAAAATAATAATAAAATGTCTCTTATCCAACTAAATTACCATTTATTTTATCCCAAAATATCTCAGCTTTATATTTAACTTATTTCTAAAACTTTCCAATAATCTATACTTTAAAATCCTTTAATTAAAACTCAATTTATTAATAATAATAATAATAAATAGATCCCCCCCCCCGGCTCGAACCCGCGCGTAACCAGAGGCGCCAAAAGCCCCTTCATACGCTGACCAAGAAGCCAAACGCAACAATCGATCATAACTCCATTAAATACTTTTTATTCCAACCTTGTGTTCCTCAATTATTTTTAATCTATTCGTATAACTTCAAAGTTTCTTCTTCTTTAAATACTTTCATGATTATTGCTATACATAGCACCTCTAAAATTTCCAGAACAAAAAATCTCTCTAATTCAATATATTTTAACTTGGAAATTATTTAATCAATTTAGATACAGCAATCTTTAACCCTTACAGTTTGTTCCCCATTGATTCAAATTAGACTACAATTTGTTATAAAATTATAAAGTTAGTATGAATGCCTTGCCAATTATTATAGAGTTAGGAAAAATACCCATACCCCCAATCTACATGCAATCTACATGCCATTCTAACATAAAGTACTCAATTTTACAAATTGCGATGCATACTCAATTTCACATATACAATTTAATCATGGTGTGGCAAAATCTAACATGAACCAACATTCATGACTTAACATACATGAGCAACCACACATGATATTAACACACAGGAAACCTTACGAAAATTTATTTTAAAAGCATGACAAATCAATTTTCACATTGTATCTTCAATTATTATTCATCTAGTCTATTCAATCTAGCATGCATTCATACTCAAATTAATTCACCAAACACATTCTAGATCACACAAAGCAGTTATCTAACCATTACATGCATCAAAATAACTAAATATGAAATTAAAGAGACACCCACCTCAAAAGTACTCCTAGTAAGTATGAACTCCTAAAGAAACCATCAAGTCGCCTCAAAATCCGAGCCCAAAGAAAGAATAAAAAAATTCCCCAACAACCAATTTTGGCAACAAACATCAAGGTGTAGTGAATATTTATTTGTTCTTTTTTTGTCTCTTTGTTGATTAGAAAGGGGTTTGGGGTTATAAAAGAATTAATTAATAAGTTTTTAATTAATCTCCCACTAATTCTAATTAACTACTCACTAATAAAAAAAACCATCCACTTACTCAACTCACCCCTCCACTCACATCCCGGCCAACCATCCAAGGGTGAGAAAGCATGTGCACGTGAGTGCTACGTGTGTGCACACAATTAAGAGTTTTTATTTAAATTAAATGCATATGTTATAATATGCAATATGTATTTAATAAAACTAGTTTAATTTAATTATAATTAGAGTTTTCATGCACACAAAAAAAATAACCACACACACCCATCATATATTTTATTTTTAAAAAAAACCCAACCAATATGTGCACTGCAAACACGTGCGTCGCACGTAAAAACAAATATTCAAATACGAAATAGATTTGATTAACGGGAAAATATTTATAAATATTCAAAATACAACATACAAAAATTACATTTCATTAATTTTATATATACAACAATGTAATTAACATGCACGTAGAAAACACGTGCATTGCATGTATAGAAAAATATATTTGAGTCCAAATTGGAGAAAATAAAATTTCAATTTATAAAAAAAATTCGAACAAATAAAATAAATAAATAATTGAAATACGTAAAAATTTTATAATATTACACGTAAGAATATACGTAATCGACACGTGTATTGAAAGCACGTGCAATGCACGTAAAATTAGAATATTAAATATTTGAGTTTAAAATTTAAATTCAAATACATAATTGAATTCGAGAGAGTGAAAAATATATACATAAGAATCGAAATATGAAACACATAAAGAATATTTATATTAAAATACGCTGCGGATATTACCCGTAACGGTACAAAATATACGTGCGCAATACACGAGGGGCGAAATTGTCATCACTCAATTTTGTGGGGTGTTACACTCCCCCCTAGAATAGTTCTGTCCTTAGAAATTACTAGGGTAAAAGTTGTATTTTATACACACCAAAATAATCAGTATTGTATATAGAAAAGTCACCAATACTAAGAAAATAATTGTAGTATAAAGATTTGTAAAGTGAAAAACAAGGCAAACTCATATAAGGAAATTATCCGTATCAAAGTGAATAGGAACGAGACACAAGAGTGTTAGAAAACAACATGGTAAATTGGTAAGAGTAAAGGGAAAATTAGATGCTTAAAAAAGAGTATAATAATCAAAATAATAAAAGTTATAAAAAGTAGTATGACAGGAGTAAAATAAAATGAAAGTATGAAAATAAATAAGGAAGGAAAGAAGAGTGTAAGTGCAAAGGATAAAAGCATTGGTATTTTATAGATAAATTATAATGCAGTAGGAAAAATTTGAAAATAGGTTGAGGGCATTATGGAATGTCAGGTAGCTAAAAGTAATGATAATAAACAGAGCAGCATGATAACAAAATATCGAGACATAAAACAAACAGATAAATAATTGAGAAGGTCATAAAAATTTAAAGTAGTTAGCAGTAGCTAATAAGAATTACGGAAAGGGAAGTTAATCAAAGGAAAACGGAAAGGATAAAATGGTTAAAAGCATAAATTAAACTAGTATATACTACGAGATAAAAAAAAGTAGCAATTTAAGAGGAGAGCATTGGATGAAAAGTTTGAAAAATATACGAACATGAAATTTAGTTAAGAGTATAAACAATATAAGATAAAAGTAATTTTTGTATATCAAGTTAATATCATAAAATAATTCGTAAAGTAAATACAATAACTATATATACGATTTAAAAATTAAATATTTAGAATACTGGTTGGTATATATATCAAAATATTTTCAAATTGTCAAGTATAGCAAGAAACTAGCATATAGTATTATATACACAATTAAGCGTAAAAGCAACAATATTGTAAATATGAAATCTATAAGCAATCGAAGAAACAAAATGTAATAGTGGTAAAAGTAACGATATATTACTGAAATAATATATAGAATTGATTGTACAAGAATAAAATGCAGTAGTAAATAAAAGTATAAATTATAAAAGTCATATTATATGAGTAACAAATAAACATCAGACTAGTTAGTGATACAGTATAAAATAAAATGAAGTGGTATAAAAATACTAACATTTGTAAGGATAATATATACAAAATACTAAGATAGCAGATTAGTTAATAGTAACCATCAATAATATGAAATAATGTACATAGGATAGATATAGAAATAGGTATAGACAATAAGGTAATTAATTAAAAAAATTATGCGTTATAAATAGTAAAGTTGAAGTTGTATAGGCTAAGTTTTAAAACATAAAAAATGGTATAAATTAGTAAAAAAAAGAATGGAGTAGTGGTAAGTAGTATATATAAAACTGAAAGTGGAGATTATTAAAGTAGAAAAATCTCTTTTGTTGTGGGTTCGCCTCGTTGATGTCCAACTGTAGACTTGTCTCTTTGACATCTAGTTACAGATTTGCCTCCACGACATCCGGTTGCAGTCTTCCTTCTGAACATTCGGTTGCAGACTTTGCCTCACCGACATCCAATTGTAGTTTGCCTCCACTGATGTCAAGTTGCAGATGTTTCCTCTCGACATCAGGTTGCACCAAAACGGCAATGGAATGATGTAATCTTTCATATGTACTTGGATATTAAATGCTTAATAAAGTATGAGGTCACATTTTGAAATTTGTGATATAAAAATAGATGTAAAAGCTGGGATGGTAAGAGGAGGAAATGAAGTAGAAAATTACGACTATAAAATATTAAAATAGAAGTATATATTATAAACATCGAATATATAAAATTAGCAGTAAAGAAAAGGATTTATAACATTAAGACAAAGATAGTATAAAGTATATTTGCATGAGCTTAAATACAAATGAGAACAATAATCATGTAGTGTAGTAAACATAAATAATTATATATAAAAATATACACTAGTGTGTAATTGGATTAGTGTAAAATGATATGTATAGTTTGTATGTTGAAATACATGATATATGTAGAAATCAGTGGAAAGAATATGTAGTAACCAAGAATGTAAAAATATAAATACTGAGTGTACATAGTACGTTAGAGAAGAATAAAACGACAAAATTAATAAGTAGCTATTAATAGTAAAAAGTAAATATAACAAAACAAACTAGCAAATACTATGTAATAACAATAGTATCGAATATAGGCTATAAAACAAAAAGTAGGAAAAGAAGGTTTATAATGTGTAGAACTATGTCATATTTATATAAGTAAAAATATTACAATCTTGTTAAAAATATACTGAAATATATAAGACAATATAAGATAATGGAAAAATATAGTATCGCAAAATCAAATCATATATAAAATGAATGTACATAAGCAAAAATCAAAAATTTTAAAAAATATAGTAGAAATAATAATAAAAGAAAATATTAGGTGCAATAATAATTTAATAAGTGGTAATTTAAAACTTAATAAAATACGTAAAGTAATAGGAAATGTAAACGGATAAACATAAAGGCACATAAAAACACGAAGGACAAAATTTTAAGACTGAAAGACAGGTAAAACAAATTTAAAAGATCAATACTAAGGAAGATAGATAAAATTATAAATATCCAAGTGAATTAATAGTATAAGAAGATAATTCTTTGGAAAAAAATATTAAACGTTAAAGATGAAAAGTAATACGAGGAAAATCCACAACAATTTTTTAAAGAGAAAAATTAGTCTATGTATAAGGTATCATGAATGTAGGTTCAAACTAACCATAGCACTCGTGATACAAAGGAAAACATCCTTGTGTACAATATCACATTAATGTATACGAGGAGAGTATCATGAATGCAAGTTCGATAACTTCATCATTCATGACTCCAAACTGACACTCACACTTATAATGTCCACCCTAATTGTGTTTTTCTTATAATTTTGTACTATTTGTTGAATTCGGCTCTGATACCACTGTGTAACGCCCCGAATTTCAAATACAGGTAATTCATAGCAAATACAAGATCTTTTACTTCAAATTTGTAAAAATTTACATGAAATTTAAAACATTTATTTACAACATGTTCTTTACAATAGCACAGCGGAATTAAATGAATACAGTACAATCTACAATAATGAAAATTCTTCATTCTTATAACAACTCATCATAGTGACTTCAAGTCCATGCAAGTCCAACCCAGAAACTATGAAACTGTGGGCACGTCAGTTGCATATAACTGACACAATGCTATAATACATAGATTCTTTAATTTAGCACATACAAACTTGAATGCAAACAGTAAAAGTGACTATCCTAGTCGTGTCAGTGTATGATATGACTTAATGCCTAATGCAAACAATACACTACGATGACACTAATGCATACTTGTTCGGATTCTATGCATCTCATACTACATAGGTTCGAGGGAAAGCCCTTATCGTACTCCTTATTATAGGGTTCAATCTCTCGTCATGAAAATTCTACTACGGTAACAAAAACAAGGTTTAGACATTCCACGAGTATGGATTCTAGTCTCGGAATCCACCATCAAACTATACAGAATCCTCGTTGTGCGAATATCCCACAAGTGCCGCTCTAGCCCCGGTATATATATATATATATATATATATATATATATATATATATATATATATATATATATATATATATTGGAAATCTGCTTCCTATCCGCCCGACTATTCATTATCCCGGAATCCATCGTCCAACCAATCGTAGTCCTAAATTTAATTGAGGCTCGTCTCACTTCGCAAGCAACCACAGTCCACGAATCCACCGTCCGACTGGGTCTATAGTCCAAGAATCCACCATCAGACTATATAGAAGCGCCCCACTTACCTTTGCCCAAGTTTCGTCACATCTGCTTTTAGTGCCTACCCTTAAATTTAAACATGTATAATAATACCACTTAGAGCTAGTTTACCCCCCTACCGGTCTTAAACAATATATCGAGAATGATGGCCCATATTGGCCACTTCTCAAATTTCAATTATTACTTTCATCACTTTACTGGTACTCTGGGTGTCACTTAGCCTCCATTATCAACACAATTCATGTTCACAGCATTCATGGGTTATCCTTACCCTCTTTATTCACACTTTGAAATTTCATTTATTCACATATCCAATTATTCCCTTGTTCACACAACTCAGTTAGTTGTATAACTAGTTTCATAGTCTTATCCAACATTTCAATTCAACGTGCGTCGCTCGTAAAAACAAATATTCAAATACGAAATAGATTTGATTAACGGAAAAATATTTATAAATAACCGAAATACGACATACGAAAAATACATTTCATTAATTTTATATGTACAACAATGTAATCAACACGGACATAGAAAATACGTGCATCGCACATATAAAAAATATATTTCAGTTCAAATAGGAGAAAATGAAATTTCAATTTATAAAATGAATTGGAACAAATAAAAAAATAAATAATTGAAATATTTAGAAATTTTATAATATTACACGTAAAAATATACGTAATCGACACGTGTATTGAAAACAAGTGCAATGCACATAAAAACAGAATATTAAATATTTGAGTTAAAAAATTAAATTCAAATACATAATCGAATTTGAGATAGTGAAAAATATATATAAACCATCGTTGTCTTCTTGCTGTTGTGTCGCTGTCTCCTTGCTACGAGTTACTGTCCACCCATGCTCGTTGTCGTTGTCGTTGCCGTTGCCTTCGCACTGTCGCCTCTCTCGTTCCTTCCGTCGAATGCATCGTAATCATCGTCGTATAAAGGCAAGTCCTCTTGAACCAACTCTTTGCTCTAGTTCAAGAATTAATTTGATCTCCGCAAGTAGTCCTTATTTCATTTATCGTATCTCTTTTTGCTTGTTACCCTTTAAAGAGGTTATTACGGATTCATCGGCGAAACCAAATAGTAACTCTCTTTTCGCGCCTTATCCTTGACTCAATCCTAAGCTATGGTATCCATCATCATATGCATACACTACACGAACATAAACTAGGAACACGTTATGTAGAAGAAATAATAATTTGAATGTATTTTGGTTATATATGATGCTATAACTAGATTCGTGATTTAATGCAATAGTGATTATAATTTTTTCATGTTAACAGTAGAAATCCATCCTAATTATTGAGTATAAATGCTAGTTCATTTCTTGTTATATGTATATGTGGATTAATTATCATGATTGTTGCATAGGAGTACATTTTGTTGTTACCATGCTGGTTATACAATCTTGTAATAAATTTTTGACCCAGTTTCTGTTATAATTAATTTAAAATTTCTAAATGAAAGTGATATCCCTTTGAATATAGTTTTTATAAAAATTGACAGATCTGAATTCCTATTTGTAAAATGTAAGTTATGCTATTTTAAATACTGCTAGGTTTTTAATTCCAGATTTCTGTTCAGAACATATCGACATTACTTGTTATTTTAAAATAGTGTATTATCAGTAAAATGAAAATTTAAGATAAACTAGGTTGTTACTAGACATGATTAGGAGTCACTTTGAAATTTTTATAAGATTAATTGATGAATTTGCAGACCCGTTATATATATGAGAACATGACTCTAGGTTGTTGCCCGAGCACTAGTTCAGTAAAGAACCAGACTTTTGACCTAGATGCAGATAATATTGTTTAGAACTTATTAAATGAGAGTTGTATCGCTTTGTATCTGGAATCCAGACCATTTGATAATTTTACAATCCGACATACAGATTGCAAGATATTTAGATTCTCGTAGTATAACATTTGAATTTTAGAATACAGTCTGAAATTATATTACCATGTTTAATTAATTGAAACAGTAGATTAAATTAATAATTTAGACCTAAGATAAATTGTGTTGTTGCTAAACATTGTTAAGAACTAAACTATTGTTTTTATAAGATTTTAAAATGAATTTACTGATGTGTATAATTTTTATATAAATATTTGTACTCATTTACTAACAAAAATTGCTTGTATTCGTCTATCTCATTAATAATTTATCTTATTTTCATAGATTTCAGTTAATTAATTATTTTTTAAGGAATAAGATTTTTGATGCAAAAAGGTGGAGTTTTTTGGTAAAAATCATCAAACAAAACAAGGAGAGTGATTGATTAATTTTTATTGTTTTAGTGAATTTGAATTTGTACAATTTGGCAATGTGAAAAACAAAATAGAAATTCTAATTGCCAATAGAGGGTGAAAATGAAATAAACAAATTTAAAAGGGTTTAATTGAGCTAATGTGATTATTCGTTAGTTTAATTAATTTAAATTAATTAATTTTATTTTATTTTAATTCTAAAATCTGATTTTATTTTGTGTGTATGCAGCACGTACTTCAGGAAGAGAAAGAGAAGAAAAAGTAGCAAGAAATAAAGAGAAAATTACATAAGGAGATAATTAAATGAAGAAGAGGGGGTTTTCTGCAAAAATAAACCATAATTCTCACATCCGTGCCCCTATAAATACAACAGCAAAAGGAGAAGAGAGGGGACACACGCTTACGAAGAAGACGGCTGACTTCTCTATATAATAAAAAAAACAAATATATATATATATATATATATATATATATATATATATAAGAGTAGAGAAAGACAGATGAGCTGTCTCTGTAGGTGCGGTGTTCAAGACGAGAAGGAGAGAGAGAGATAGGCCGTGAGGGCAGATCTGTGCTGACGTGAGCGCTCGATCTCAAGGACGAAGTCAGCGGCACAGTGCTCAAAGACGAAACAGAGAGAGGCAGACATGTCTCTGTGTCGACGTCAGCTTGACATTAGCGGGCATGCGATTCAAGGTAGAAACAGGACAGAGAAGAGAGAGAAAGAGAAGTGCTGACTGTGCTGGCTCGGAAATCCAGGCTTCACTTTGCAATTTTTTTTATTTTTTTTATTTTACAAAACAGTTCTTTCTGTACATCTTTTCGCTTTACCTAATTCTATAATGCAATCCAAGTCAGTATTTGATAGTTGCAATTTTATTATGAACTAAATTTTATTTTTCTAGGGCTTTGATGTAGCCTAGTTTTGAGAACACAAATTTTAAATTCCATATTATTTTTCTTTTTTTTTTACGGTTGTGTGTTTGATAATGCTTACACTTGTTTGGCCAACTATTGTATGATTTATTGGATCGTGGAGAGACCGAGAGGTAATTTATGATTTAGAACTATAAAATTAAACACCATTGATTGAGTGAAATTAGAGATGATATACCGCGATTGATATGACTATAAAGAAATCCATAGAACTTAATGAGTCTTCAATTAATTAAATTTGCATAGAGATATGACAAACTGTTAGTTGGAGATATTTTTTGTGTTGTTTGAGAGAAAGCATTGATTACTTAGGGGATTTTGGTCTACAACTTGGAAAAATAATCTTTTTATTCACATGGAATTATAAATTGTGTGGGATTTACTAGGTTAAATCAAAAGCACTAGAATTAGTTTTGTAATTAATAAACAACAAAATTTCATATTCCGCTCCTTTTTAATTAATTTAGTTAGTTCTTTAGATTAATTTAATTTAGTTGCTTTCTTTATTGAATTTTGATTTTCCAAATAGTAATCAATTTAGTAATTTCGGTACTCGATAAAATAATTAGTCATTGTGGGTTCGATACTCTTTTCACTTATCTATACTACTTGTTGCGATTTTGTAAACTTGCAAATATTCATATCAAGTTTTTTGGCGCCGTTGCCGGGGATTAATTATTCTTTTATTTATATTAAAAATTGCTAGACTGTTACTAGTTTGGATTTTTATTTTTATTTTAGTTTTCTTTTTTTTTTCTTCCCGGAATTAGGAGTGTATGCCCAAATCTAAACCATTGGAGCCTACACTTTTTGACCCAGAGATTGAGAGAACCTTACGACATATCAAAAAGAAGAAGAAAGAAAACACAACATTATCTTTATCTATGGCGAACGAAGAAAAGAACAAAGCTTTGAGGGATTATGCAATGCCCTCAGTCAATGGAACATCAAAAGGCCTGCAATTGAAGCAAACAATTTTGAAATTAAACCAGCAATTATTCAGATGATTCAACAAACTGTTCAATTTGGAGGACTAGCACATGAGGATCCTAATGTTCACATTGCAAACTTTCTCGAAATATGTGATACTTTCAAACATAATGGAGTTTCCAATGATGCTATCCGATTGAGACTCTTTCCTTTTTCACTTAGAGAGAAGGCAAAAATTTGGTTGAATTCTTTACCGCCAGGAGTCATTACAACTTGGGAGGGCTTAGCACAAAAATTTATGGCAAAGTATTTCCCCTCCAGCAAAAACAACAAAACTAAGGAATGACATCACTACATTCACTCAATTCGAGACCGAGTCATTATATGATGCATGGAAGAGGTACAAAGAGCTATTGAGAAAGTGTCTTCATCATGAACTTCCAAAGTGGCTACAAGTGCAAACATTCTATAACGGTTTGGGAGCTACTAATCGATCCATGGTAGATGCAGCACTGGAGGTGCACTTGTGAGCAAAACTCATGAAGCAGTCTATGAACTTTTAGAGGAGATGACATCAAATAATTACCAGTGGTCTTCAGAGAGAACAATGCCAAGAAAAGTGGCTAGAGTTTTTGAACTTGATCCTATTACTACTTTAACTGCACAAATTGCTACTTTATCTAAACAGTTAGGTAATATGAATGTTATTGCTATTCAAACTAATATAATTTGTGAACTTTGTGTAGGAAATCATTCAAGTGCAGATTGCCAAGTGGGGAACCCTTTTGCTCAATCAAATGCCGAACAAGCAAATTTTGTGTCAAATTTTCAAAGACAAAACAACCCTTATGCAAACACATCCAATCTAGGATGGAGAAATCACCCCAATTTTTCTTGGAACACTAATCAAGAAGGAGCTACCACAACAAAATTTTCAACAACAAGAAAAGAAGCTAACACTAGAAGAGATGTTCATGCAACACATGTAGAAGACTGAGCAATACATGCAAAAGACAGATGTGGTAATCCAAAATGTTGCAACTTCAACTTCAGCTTCAATTCATAATCTTAAGGTTCAAATTTGTCAAATTTCAAATATTCTTAACGAAAGAACGGCAGGAACATTACCTAGTAACATAGTAGTCAATCCAAAGGAGCATGTCAAATCAATAACACTTAGAAGTGGGACAACAATTGAGCAGCCACAAACCAAAAATGCCGAACAAAATGTGGTTGAAAATCAAAGTGAGAACGAGCAAAGAAAGGAGGAACAAATGCAGCACAAAGCAGTTTCAATCAATTTCGGGGGAGTTTAATTCTAACACTTATCCTAATTCTCCTTATGATCCACCTATTCCTTTTCTACAAAGACTTAAAAAGAATAAGCTTGATAATCAGTTTTCAAAATTTTTAAATATTTTCAAGCAATCACATATTAATATTCCTCTTATTGAAGCTTTAGAACAAATGCCTAAATATGCTAAATTTTTGAAGGATATTTTATCAAACAAGAGGAAGCTGGAAGAGCATGAGATGGTGATGTTAACAGAAGAAAGTAGTGCAATTTTACAAAAGAAGCTGCCACCTAAACTGAAAGATCCAGGGAGTTTTACAATTCCTTGCACTTCTGGAAATTCTTCTTTTCATAAAGCACTATGTGATTTAGGAGCAAGTATTAATCTTATGCCATATTCTGTTTTCAGGAAATTAGGTATTGGAGAAGCAAAGCCTACCACAATTTCCTTGCAATTGGCGGACAGATCTATCAAATACCCCAAGAGGGATCATTGAAGATGTTTTGGTGAAAGTAAACAAGTTCATATTTCTAGCAGATTTTATTGTGCTTGACATGGAGAAAGATGAACAAATACCTTTGATTTTGGGGAGACCTTTTCTTCCCACAGGGAGGACATTGATTAATGTACAACAAGGGAAACTTATTCTATGGGTTGACAACGAGCAAGTAACTTTTGATGTATTTAAATCCATAGAGCTTCCCTCAGAAGTTCATTCATGCTTTCAAGTAAGAGAAGCCATAGGAGAGACACATTGGGATGAAATTGCTAAATTACCATTAGAAGAATGCTTAAAAACTTCAGAAACACTTGAATCAGAAAATGAAGAGATCTTGGAATGTGATAAAGATACACCACTCATTTCCCCTTCACCACACCAACTCGAACTTAAACAACTCCCATCTAGTTTGAGGTACGCATTTTTAGGCCAAAACTCCACTTTTCCTGTTATTATTAATGTTTCTTTGAATAAATTTGAAGATGAGAAGTTGTTGAGAGTTTTGAGAGAACATAAAACAACCTTGGGATGGAACATTTTTGACATAAAGGGGATTATTCCTTCAATATGCATGCATAAAATTTTAATGAAAGATGATTTTAAGCCTATAGTGTAGCCACAGCGAAGATTAAATCCATCAATGCAGGAAGTGGTGCGTAAGGAGGTCTTGAAGCTTTTAGATGCAGGTATCATTTATCCAATTTCAGATAGTGCATGGGTAAATCGTATACATGTTGTGCCAAAGAAAAAAGGAATAACTGTAGTGAAGAATGACAATAATGAGCTTATACCGACAAGAACAGTCACGGGATGGAGAGTGTGCATAGATTATCGAAGACTAAACGATGCAACTAGAAAGGATCATTTTCCATTATCCTTCATTGACCAGATGCTAGAAAGACTTGTAGGCCACTGATACTATTGTTTTCTTGATGGGTATTCGGGGTACAATCAAATCGCAATAGCACCAGAAGATCAAGAGAAAACAAACTTTACTTGCCCATATGGAACTTTTGCATATAGAAGGATACCTTTTGGTCTTTGCAATGCCCCCTCCACATTTCAATGCTACATGATATCCATTTTTTCGCATATGGTTGAGAAGTTTATTGAAATTTTTATGGATGATTTTTTAGTTTTTAGTTATTTATTTGATAATTGTTTATCTAACTTAGCTTTGATTTTGCAGCGTTGCAAGGAAACAAACCTGGTCTTGAATTGGGAGAAATGTAACTTTATGATGGAAGAAGGGATTGTGTTAGGCCACAGAGTTTCCTTTGAAGGAATTGAAGTGCATCGTGCTAAAATTGATGTCATTGAAAAACTACCACCACCAACTAATGTCAAATGAGTGAGAAGTTTCTTGGGTCATGCAGAATTTTATCGACCATTTATAAAAGATTTTTCTTTAATCACTGAACCTCTTTTCAATCTTTTGAATAAAGATACACCTTTTGATTTTACCCATGATTGCTTGCATGCTTTTGAAACATTGAAAAAGAAATTGATTTCAGCACCAATAATTATTGCACCACATTGGAATTTGCCTTTGAATTAATGTGTGATGCTAGTGATGTGGTGAGAGGTGCTGTTTTAGGGCAAAGAAAAAAAAAATCCACACCATTTATTATGTAAGTAGAACTTTGACAGAAGCACAACTTAATTATGCTACAACTGAAAAAGAATTATAAGCTATTGTGTTTGCTTTTGACAAATTTCGATCTTATTTGATAGGTTCAAAGGTGGTTGTGTACATGGATCATTCAGCTCTCATATACTTGCTTGCAAAGAAGGAAGCCAAACCAAGATTACTTTGCTGGATGTTGCTCTTACAAGAGTTTGATGTGGAAATCAAGGACAAGAAGGGTGTGGAAAATATGGTGGCCGATCATTTATCTCGCATTGAGCCTAAAGATGAAAACAAATTGCAGGTTACACAAATCAATGAAGAATTTTCAGATGAGTATTTAATGACGATACAAACTCCTCCATGGTATGCCGATATAGCTAATTAGTTGGTATAAAAAATTCTACCTCCTGAAATTACTTATCAACAAAAGAAGAAATTTTTCTCTTACCTAAAATATTATTTTTGGGTGGAACCTTTCTTATTTCGCCATTGTGCAGATCAAGTAATAAGGAGATGTGTACTCGAAGAGGAGATGGAAAGCATACTCAAACATGGCCAAACATTGGAAGTTGACGGTCATTTTAGTGGAGCAAAAACAACAACAAAAATTTTACAATCAGGATTTTATTGGCCATCAATTTTTAAGGATGCTTTTAATTTTGTTAAATTATGTGATCATTGTCAAATGGTAGAAAATATTTTTAGGAAACATGAGATGCCCCTAAATAATATTTTAGTGATTGAATTTTTTGATGTTTGGGGGATAGATTTTATGGGTCCTTTTCCATCTTCATTTTCTAATAAATATATTTTGGTTGCTGTAGATTATGTTTCCAAGTGGGTGGAAGTTGCTGCCTTACCAACCAATGATGCAAGAGTGGTAGTGAACTTCATTAGGAAAAATATCTTTTCACGATTTGGAGCTCCAAAGGCAATTATTAGCGATGGATGAAAACATTTTTGCAACCGTCAATTTGATGCTTTACTTGCTGAGTATGGAGTTACTCATCATGTGGCAACACCATATCATTCTCAAACAAGTGGTCAAGTGGAGGTTTCAAATAGAGAGTTCAAGCGTATACCTGAGAAGACAGTGAATATGTCATGAACAGATTGGGCAAGAAAAATAGATGATGCATTATGGGCATATAGGGCGGCATTTAAAACACCAGTTGGAATGTCCACATATAGATTGGTGTATGGTAAAGCATGTCACTTACCGGTGGAACTTGAGTATCGTACTTATTGGGCAATAAAGACACTTAATTTTGACATGAAAAATGCTGGTGAAAAAAGAATGTCGAAACTAAATGAGATGGACGAGTTTCACAATGATGCTTATGAAAATACCAAAATCTATAAAGAAAAGACTAAATGATGGTATGATAAGCATATTTTGTGAAGAACATTTAATGTAGGGGAGAAGGTATTGTTATTCAATTCAAAACTTAGAATTTTTTCAGGAAAATTGAGGTCTAGGTGGTCGAGACCAATTGTCGTGACAATTTTTTTCCATATGGAGCCATTGAGATACAACATGAGAAAAAGGGGACATTCAAGGTAAATGGACAACGGTTGAAGCCATATATGGATGGGGAATTTGGCGAGCAAAAGTTGAGCATCGATCTAGCAAACCCTTATTGAGAGATGGAGAAAGTGGTTGATGACTTTAAACTTAGCGCTTCTTGGGAGGCAACCCATGTTTTCTTTTACTACATTTAGTTTTGATTTTTCTTTTAGTTTATTATAATTATAATTTTTGATTTTATTTTGTAGGATTGCATGAGTTTGAAAGTCACCGAGTGGAGCTGTTTTCTACACCTTCATTGATGGCTATTTTTGAGCAGGATGGAGTCATAATTTGGAAAAGTGTTTCAAAGAGCGATTGTAGAAAATTGTCTTAGCTTTCCAGAACAAAATGAATTAGGCTATTTGGACTTCTACGACTCCAAATATCGCTGAAACAATGAACGTCGTGCGTGCAGAATTTTAACACGAATCAGGAGAGAAATTCTGAACTTTTTGCATTCTTTTTGTTTTTCTTTTTTCCTTTCCCATTGAGGACAATGTGTTATTCAAGTTTGGGGGAAGGGGTACAAAGTTATTTTTTATTTTATATATATTTGAAAGAAAAACAAAACAAGAAGGGATTGCAATTGGGCTCACAATTACACTTTTGAGTCCTTTATCGTGCTAAAGCATTGAAATAATTTTTTTAGGATAGATAATTGCTTATAAAGCAAGATTAAGCATACTTTTTTACTTTAGGATTATTGAATTTCAAAATTTCTTGAACAATTGTGACAGTCATGTGATTATACATAAAAAAAATGTGATACTTTTTCTTGTGATTATCCCATTTGATTTAGTCCTAAAAAAAGTTTAAGTAAATAGAGTAATAATGAAAAAAAAATTTATTGAATAAAGTCTATCTACTCCAATGTTTTGAGTTTCTTAGTAACTTGGGGTATTCATCACCAATGTTTACTTTTACGTCAAACGACAACTTGAATATGAGTATGCAAAGCACTTTAAGTTTGTGACTTGTTGAGTAACCAGGTGAATTCATCACAAATATTTGCATTCGCGTCAAAAGACAAGTGACAACTTAGAGAAGAGACCAAAAAAAAAAAAAACTTCTAGTTTGCTACTCGGTTTGTAGTAGTGAGAAGGGGAAATCACAGATGAAGTTTTTACATACCAGAATTACATTAATTGCATGACAAATATGATTGGGCTGGGAATTATAAATGAATAATTGTACTAGAGAAAGTGGGTATACTTAGTTTTACTTTATTTGCTATTGTTTATATTTTTAATTGAAATTTTGATGCTTGCATGATGAGATCTCTTAGTGTGATGTGTTGAGCTATTATTGATTATTATTTCTTTATTCATGATTATATTTTTTGCTTGAGGACAAGCAAAATCTTAAGTTTAGGGGTATTTGATGTGTATAATTTTTATATAAATATTTGTACTTATTTACCAATAAAAATTGCTTGTATTCGTCTATCTCGTTAATAATTTATCTTATTTCCATAGATTTCAGTTAATTAATGATTTTTTGAAGGAATAAGATTTTTTATACCAAAAGGTGAAGATTTTTGGTAAAAATCAACAAACAAAACAAGGAGAGTGATTGATTAATTTTTATTGTTTTGTTGAATTTGAATTTTTACAATCTGGCTATGTGAAAAACAAAATAGAAATTCTAATTGCCACTAGAGGGTGAAAAAGAAATAAACAAATTTAAAAGGGTTTAATTGAGCTAATGTGATTATTTGTTTGTTTAATTAATTTAAACTAATTAATTTTATTTTATTTTTAATCCTAAAATCTGAGTTTATTTTGTGTGTATGCAGCACATACTTCAAGAAGAGAAAGAGAAGAAAAAGAAGCAAGAAATAAAGAGCAAACCACATAAGGAAATAAATAAATGAAGAAGAGAGGGTTTTCTGCAAAAATAAACCCTAATTCTCACATCCGTACCCCTATAAATACAACAGCAAAAGGAGAAGAGAGGGGACGCATGCTTACTAAGAAGATGGCTGACTTCTCTATATAATAAAAAAAAATAACAAAAAAATATATAAGAGAGTAGCGAGAGACAGAGGAGTTGTCTCTGTGGGCACGGTGGTCAAGACGAGCAGGAGAGAGAGAGACAGGATGTGAGGGCAGATCTGTGCTGACGTGGGCGCTCGATCTCGAGGATGAAGTCAACGGCGCAGTGCTCAAAGACGAAACATAGAGAGGGGGACGGGTCTCTGTGCTGATGTCAGCATGACGTCAGCGGGTGCGCGATTCGAGACAAAAATGGGACAGAGAAGAAAGAGAAAGAGAAGTGCTGACTGTGCTGGCTCGGAAATCCAGGCTTCAGATTGCATTTTTTTATATTTACAAAACAGTTCTTTATGTACATCTTTTCTCTTTGTCTAATTCTATAATGCAATCCAAGACAGTATTTGTTACTTACAATTTTATTATGAACTAAATTTTATTTTTCTAGGGGCTTTGATGTAGCCTAGTTTTGAGAACACAAATTTTAAATTCCATATTTTTTTTCTATTTTTTTTCATGGTTGTGTGTTTGATTTTTGTACTTAATGCTTACACTTGTTTTGCCAACTATTGTATGATTTATTAGATCATGGAGAGACCGAAAGGTAATTTGTAATTTAGAACTATAAAATTAAACACCATTGATTGAGCGAAATTAGAGATGATTTACCGCGATTGATGTGACTATAAAGTAATCCATAGAACTTAATGAGTCTTCAGTTAATTAAATTTGCATAGAGATATGACAATATGTTAGTTGGAGATATTTTTGGTGCTGTTCATGAGAAAGCATTGATTACTTTGAGGATTTTGGTCTACAACTTGGAAAAATAATCTTTTTATTCACATGGAATTATAAATTGTGTGAGATTTACTAGGTGAAATCAAAAGCTCTAGAATTAGTTTTGCAATTAATAAACAATAAAATTTCAGATTCCGCTCATTTTTAATTAATTTAGTTAGTTCTTTAGATTAATTTAATTTAGTTTCTTTCTTTATTAAATTTTGATTTTTCAAATAGTAATCAATTTAGTAACTTCTGTACCCGATAAAATAATTAGTCCTTGTGGGTTCGACACTCTTTTCACTTATCTATACTACTTGTTGCGATTTTGCACACTTTCAAATATTCACATCATTTACAATCAACTTTTATATATAAGAATTTGACCCTAACATGCTGCCTGAACATGAAACCAGTAGAGAATGGAACTATGCACATAGCTACTATGATTATAATAGGTCGTGTGAACATGCGTCGGAATCTCCAAGGAGTCTAGTATCTAGAACCCCTGACGGAACCTGATTTACTTTTCTGTAGCAATGAGAATGTCAGTATTTGTACAACAATGTCTTGCTGTCCAGAATGTGTGTTTTGTGCTATTAAATATAAACATGTTAATTTCACATCTACAAAATAGAATTAATTATACCATGCATTGCATATCCTTGACACCTCCTTGACATTGCCTCGATACTTCTGTACCCATTTCATGTCCACATTTGAGTATAATAAAATAATAACAACCCAGAGTAATTAGGGTCAACTTAGTATTGAACAATCGGAGACTGTACTTGGAGAATGGTCCCTTATTGCTCGATTGATTATGATTAGGGATTATTGATGATGGATTATTGATTATTGATTACTGATTATTGTTGTCGAGTACACGATCTGTAGAGTTCACCACTATAGTCTAAACGATCTCTGTTTGTATGCACTGAACATGTGGTATGGGACACAGAATTACGTGTATTGGATAGGATAATAAATGACTAATAAACTTAGGATTGAGACATACATTTTTGTCATTGTTATAGTTATCAACTTGATTATGGATTGTTGTCTCGATCATTGCATCATTAATTATAGTCTTTTGATCGCATTATCAACCATTATTATTGATCCTTGATTTTATTCTAGTTCGTGATTTCTTGATATACCATGTTTTCTTATTCTTTGCTTTTACTACTTGCTGTCTGTAATTTGCTCTAATGGACATTCCCCCCCAACTATACATGATGAGCTTGTAGGTACATAAGGAGATTTGACTGAAGGAATTAGTGAGGAATCTTCTAGAGAATGGACTTGAATTATTAGTCTACAATAATTATTTCGTTCATGTTATTTTCTTTCCAGCATTGTTACTATTGTCGTACTTTGTATTCTGGGCATTTTGACCCGAAGTTTATTTTTCTCCTTGAATTTGGATATTAATTTGTGGATTTATTTCATGAATTATTGAAGTTTATTCATTGTTTATGTGATTATTTATTCATGCATGGTTGTGATCATACTTCATATTGTTGAGTTAAATCTGTTTCCGCATATGGATGATGTACAGATCATTCGCTGAGCCTTAGTTGCGTGCTCGTATTCCCTTATTTTGGGAAGCGGTGCGTGACAGTGTTTATAATGTTATCAGAGCCCAGGTCAGGCTAGCCAGGTTAACTCAATAATATGCACACTACGTTGATTACATGAACATGTAATAACCAACTTATATTTGGATATTCACCAATTTGACCTTATTGCAGACTAAGACTCGCTGAGGCTCTTCCACTTCCCCATCGAGGGATGAACAGTCAGAAAATGCGGCTATTCTTCAAGCAATGCAACAAATGATGGACCTACAATAAGAGCACAATGAGTTGATGAGGTCTACCTTAGAGGCGACCAACCGATCCACTGTTGGACTCACACCAGTGCTGCTGCCACCAACACCCGGTATAGTGGTAGATTTTATGAGGTTGTACCCAGATAAGTTCTCATGCACTGAAACGCCATTGGAGTCCGAACAGTGGTTGATTCGCACAAAGCACTTGTTGCTAGCGGGACGGATATCCGATGTAGATCGGGTGGATGTGGTAAGCATCCAGCTTGTTGACCTTACCTATATCTGGTGGCGAGCAGAGACCGAGAGGCAAGAGTGGCCTCTCACTTGGGCCACTTTCACTGAGAGCTTCATGGAGAATTTCTTCCCCAACGTCACCAAGGTTGAGATGGAACGACAGTTCATCTTCTTAACTCAGGTTTGTTGGATGATGTTAATTAATGTCGCTTATTAATGCCTACTTCGTATGTAAAGATATTAAATTAAACACTATCCTGAACCAGAGGAATCTATTTGTGGATGAGTATGCTACTGAATTTACTCGACTCAGCTTTTTTGTAACTACCATGGTGGCCAATGACAAAGACAGGGCCCGCAGGTTCTTGATGGGCCTGAATTTCGATATTCAGGACCGTTTGGTTGCTCACCGGCACCGCACCTATTCCGATGTTCTTGATGCAGCCAGGATCCAAGAGCAGACTCATAAGAGGATGAGTGCTACTCAACGGGCAGTACAATACCCTACTGCCGCCCAGCCTACTGGGGAACCAATACGGAGGCCAATTCCGACCCCTCACACGAGGGTGCTGCCTTATTCACCTGCTGCCTCAAGGATGGTTCAGACTAGTGACTTTTGCCATAAGGTTGGGCATCTGCGAAAGGAATGAGACTAGCCAATCGTCTGTGCCTTTTGTGCAAAGGTAGTGACCATGTGGTCCGGGACTGTCCAAGAAATAGGTTCCCCGCACTGACTGGAGTTTCAGCTCAGCAGGGAGCGCTAGCTAGAGGTCAGGGCAGACTGCCACTCCACCACAAAGGCAAGCTTTCGATAAGAGGAGAATGGCTCCGAGAGGAGGTCATATTGGAGGCCATGGTCAGGCATATAACTTGACTGCAACAGAAGCAGAGATGGTTGTTGGTACGGTTGCAAGTATTTCATAGTAATTGCATTATTTGTATTCAGTTTATGTATATTTGTTCTTTTTACAATTATTCATGCATATACCCTGCATACACCTTCATTCTTATTCTTTGAATCATTGTTAGGCGTTATCTTAGTGCACTCTCTCCCTGCTCATGTTCTGTTTGATTCTGGTGCTACCACTCCTTTGTTTCTTTCCGCTTCATTGATAGGCACTGTTTGGCAAGAGACATCACGCCAGCAGCTTGGAATATCACAACAGATGGATGCATCATTATCTGTTCTACGGTGTGCAAGTAGAGCCATTTACTGATTTGTGGCATGGATGTTAAGGCTGATCTCATTGTGATCCCCAATTATGGCTCTGATGTTATTCTTGGGATGGATTGACTGGGAGTTACCCATGCCGTGATTGACTACTGAGAGAAGAAGGTAGTATTCAAGCTTCCAGGTCACCCAGAGTTTGAGTTTCGTGCGGGTGAGACACCGCTTGGGCATGTCAAGAACTCGATGAACCCGAAGACTAGTGCATTAGAGTCTGTGCACACTGATGGTGAAGTTGCATCCAAGGTTGTGCAGGAATTTCTTGATGTCTTTTCAAAGGAACTGCTTGAGTTATCGCCAGACCGAAATGTGGAATTCGGTATCGAAGTTCAACCAGGTATGACACCAATCTCTAAGAGTCCGTACCGAATGGCACCAGTGGAGTTGGCTGGACTAAAGGTGCAAGTCCAAGAGTTGTTGGACAGAGGTTTTATCAGGCCAAGTGTTTCGCCTTGGGGAGCCCCAATTTTGTTCTTCAATAAAAAGGATGGTAGTCGCAGACTCTGCATTGACTATCGAGAGCTGAACAATGTCACCGTGAAAAACCGATACCCTCTGCCCAGGATTGACGATCTGTTCTATCAGCTTGGGGGTGCTTCAGTTTTCTTGAAGTTGGATCTTCGTTCTGGTTATCATCAGGTTAAGGTGAAGACTGAGGATATTCAAAAGATGGCATTCTGCATGAGATATGGACATTATGAGTTCTTAGTAATGCCCTTTGGAGTTAACAATACACCAGCCGTGTTCATAGTCTGATGAATATGGTATTCTCACCATTCTTGGAAAATTTTTTGGTGGTTTTCATCGACGATATCCTGGTGTATTCTCATAATAGGGAAGACCATGCAGAGCATTTGAGGGTTGTCTTGCAGACCTTGCAGAAGAATCAACTTTAAAGGAAGCTCAGCAAGTGTGAGTTTTGGCTTGACCGTGTTATATTTTTGGGCCATATTATCTCCGGCGATGGTGTTTTAGTTGATTCGTCGAAGATTACTGTAGTTAAGGATTGGCCAATGACGAAGTCGGCATCAAAAGTGCAATTTTCTTGGATTGGCGGGGTATTATCGGAAGTTCGTTCAGGATTTCTTGAAGATTACTGGACCCCTAACCAATTTGACAAGGAAAGAAAAAAAAGTTTGTTTGGGATGAAGCTTGTGATGAAGCCTTCGTGGAGTGGAAGAACCAGTTGACGTCAGCACCCATGCTAACTATACCAGACATTTCAGGAGGTTTTGTGATTCATTGTGATGCTTCTGGCAGAGGTTTGGGCACAGTGCTGATGCAACGAGGCGGAGTTGTCACTTATGCATCTAAGCAATTGAGGCCACATGAGGATAACTACCTTACATATGATCTTGAAGTTATGGAGGCATTATCTGCTTGGGGATAGAGTTTAGATTTTCACAAATAACAAGAGTCTCAAGTATGTGTCCACGCAGAAGGAATTGAACATGAGACAGAGAAGATGGCTGGAGCTGATGGTATATTATGACATCAACTTACAGTACCACCTCAATTAAGTGAACTTGGTCCTCGAAGCCTTGAGTAGGAGACCGACTGCTATGTTCCTAACCAAGCAGAAGGAAATGTTGGAGGATATGAGAAGCCTGAAATTGGATGTGAATCTTCCCGGTACATCACAGTAGTGTATGATGTTGCAGTTGCAGTCTTCGTTGGTAAAACAGATCAAGGAAGCTCAAGCTGGTGATCAACAGTTAAAGAAATTCTAAAGCGAAGTGGAAGCATGCCTAAGAACTGACTTGATCATTCATACAGACTGATCGCTTTATTTTGGATCTATATTGTGTGTACCTAGAGAAGAAGTCAGAAAGAAGCTACTCGTGGAAGCTCATCGCCTACCCTATTCTATTCACCCTGGAAGCACAAAGATGTACAGAGATTTGAAGCAGCACTTTTGGTGGCACGGTATGAAGAGAGCAGTGGCAAGGTTTGTGTCTCAGTGTCTAATTTATCAGCAAGTGAAGGCAGAGCATTAGAAAACCGCTGGACTCTTTCAGTCTCTTCCAATCCCTGAGTGAAAATGGGAGAGCATCACGATGGATTTCATGATGGCAATGCCAAGAAGTCCCAAATGTCACAATGCTATTTGGGTAATAGTAGATCGTTTGACGAAAAGTGCCTATTTCATCTCTTTAAGAGTGGGTCAGTCTACAGAGAGCTTGGCCGAGAAGTACACACAGGAAGTTGTGAGACTGCATGGATTCTTGTCAGCATCGTATCGGATAGAGATACAAGGTTCAGGTCCCAATTTTGGGAGAGTCTTCAGAGGAATTTGGGGAGTAAGTTGAACTACATCACTACATTCCACCCACAGGCAGACGGGCAGTCTGAGAAGACAATTCAGACAGTAGAGGATATGTTGAGGTCTTGAGTTCTTCTGTTTGGAGGTTCTTGGGAAGATCATCTGCACTTGGTTGAGTTCTCGTACAACAACTATTATCAAGCGAGCCTTAAGGCAGCTTCATACGAGGTGCTCTATGGTCGCAAGTGTAGATCGCCAGTCTATTAGGATGACATCGGCGAGAGGAAACTATTGGGGCCAGAGTTGATCACAAGGAAAGTCGACACAGTGGCTCAGATCAGGAAGCACTTGCAATCATAAGCAGAGGAAGTGGGTAGATTATCATCGAAGTCCTTTAGAGTTTGTGGCGGGCGACCATGTATTCCTCAAGGTATCACCATGGAGAGGTGTTATTCATTTTAGGGTAGGGGCAAGCTAAGTCCCTGATTCACAGGTCCATTCGATATCGCGGAACGAGTGGGAAAGGTAGCTTACAGGCTCACACTACCACCGATGTTATCTAGATTCCGTGATGTGTTCCATGTCTCCCAGCTCAGGAAGTACATCAGGGATGAAAGTCATGTGATCAACTACTCAGGGTGGTCTGTGAGGCTAGAATTATCATGCGAGGTCCGACCAATCTCTCTCTTGGACAGGCGTAAGAAAGTACTAAAAAATAAATTCATCGAGTTTGTTCGGGTCTCTTGGAATCCTCACTCTCCCAGTTAGTCGACTTGGGAACTTGAGGAGGAAATTCAGAAGAAGTTCCCTTATCTCTTCTAGTAGGTTTTTCTCGGTTATATCCTATGTTCCACTTGAATGAATTTTGAGGACAAAATTCTTTTTGTAAGGTGGATAGGATTGTAACCCCCATTTAATTAATCTATTATATTCTTAGTTTATTTCTTATTGAATCCCAACCCAAACCCAAAACCCAAAACCCGTTAACCCTAATCCAAACCCGAAACCCAATGGTTTAATCCCATAAATATACTAATTAATCATCATAATCCTTTCATTAAAACCCTAATCATCCTCTTCATCAGCTGCCTACCCCTACCTTTGAATTCACGCTGACCGCCGCTGCACCTTTTCCCCTACTTCTTTGCTTCTCCACTATCAACACACCTTCTCCCTCAACCGCCGCTACCTTCCGCCGCTGTCGCAGTGCCCCATTGGCCCACTATCGCTACCTCCTTCACCCGCACACAGCCACCGCCAGCACCAGCACCGTCGATAGCACCCTGACAGCTCCGTCCCTAAGCCGCCGTCGTCGTTGTCCTCTTGCTGATGTGTCACTCTCCTTGCTACGAGTTATTATCTACCCTTGCTCGCTGCCGTTGTTGTTGCCTTCACACCGTCGTCGCTCATGTTCCTTTCGTCGAACGCATCTTAATCATCAGCATATAAAGGAAAGTTCCTCTTGAACCAACTCTTTGCTCTAGTTCAAGAATTATTTTGATCTCCGCAAGTAGTCCTTATTTCATTTATCGTATGTCTATTTGCTTGTTACCCTTCAAAGATGCTATTACGGATTCATCGGAGAAACCAAGTAGTAACTCTTTTTTCGTGTCTTATCCTTGACTCAATCCTAAGTCATGTTATTCGTCATCATATGCATACACTACATGAACATAAACTAGGAACACGTTATGTAGAAGAAATAATGATTTGAATGTATTTCGGTTGTATATGATGCTATAACTAGATTCGTGATTTAGTGCTATAGTGATAATAATTTTTTCATGTTAACAATAGAAAACCATCATAATTATTGAGTATAAATTATAGTTCATTTCTTGTTATATGTATATGTGGACTGATTATCATGATTGTTGCGTAGGAGTATGTTTTGTTGTTACCATGCTGGTTATACCATCTTGTAATGAATTTTTGACCCAAATTTTGTTAGAATTAATTTAACCTTTATAAATGAAAGTTATAGCCCTTTGAATCTAGTTTCTAGAACATTCAACGGATCTGAATTCCGATTTGTAGACTGTAAGTTATGCTATTTTTAATACTGCTAAGTTTTAAATTTTATATTCCTGTTTAGAACATATCGACATTACTTGTTATTTTAAAATAGTGTATTATTAGTAAAATGAAGACTTGAGATTAACTAGGTTGTTACTAGACATGATTATGAGTCACTTCGAAATTTTGATAAGATTAATTGATGAATTTCCAGACCCACTATATATATGAGAACATGACCTAGGTTGTTTCCAGAGCACTAGTTCAGTAAGAACCAGACTTTTGACCTAGCTGTAGATAATATTATCTAGAACTTATTAAATGACAATTGTATACCTTTGTGTCTGGATTCCAGACCATCTAACTATTTTTCAATCCGACATATGGATTGCAAGATATTTAGATTCTCATGGTATAATATCTGAATTTCAGAATATAGTCTCCAAATACCTTACCAATTTTAATTAATTGAAACATTAGATTAAATTAATAATTCAGACCTGAGATTAATCGTGTTGCTACTGAATACTGTTATGAACTAAACTATTGATTTTATAAGATATTTAAATGAATTTACAATCAACTTTTATATTTAAGAATTTGACCCTAACATGCTGCCTGAATATGAAACCAATAGAGAATGGAACTATACACATGGCTACTATGATTATAATATGTCAGGTGAATATGCGTTGGAACCAGCAGAGATTTTAATTTCTAGAACCCCTGACAGAACCTGATTTACTTTTTTGTAGCAACACGAAAGTTAGTTTTTGTACAACAATGTCTTGCTGTCCAGAATGTGTGTTTTTGTGCTATTAAATATGAACATGTTAATTTCGTATCTACAGAATATAATTAATTATACCATGGATTGCATAGCCTTGACACCTCCTTGACAACGCCTCGATACTTCTGTACCCATTGCATATCCACAATTGAGTATAATAAAATAATAACAAGTCGGGGTAATAAGGGCCGACTTAGTAGTGAAAATCGGATACTGTACTCGGAGAAGGGTCCCTTATTGCTCGATTGATTATGGTTATGGATTATTGATTATTGATTATTAATTATTGTTGTCGAGTACACGATCTGTAGAGTTCACCACTATAGTCTAAACGATCACTGTTTGCATGCACCGAACCTATGGTATGGGACACAGAATTACGTGGATTAGATAGAATAATAAATGACTAATAAACTTAGAATTGACACATACATTCTTTTCATGGTTATAAATATCAACTTGATTATGGATTGTTGTCTCGATCATTGCATCATTGATTATAGTCTTTTGACCATATTATCAATCCTTGTTATTGATCCTTGATTTTGTTCTAGTTCATGATTTTTTGATGTACAATATTTTCTTGTTCTTTGCTTTTACTACTTGCTCTCCGTAACTTGATCTAACGGACATTTCCTCCTAACTCTAGATGATGAGCTTGTAGGTACACGAGGAGATTTGACTGAAGGAATTGGTGAGAAAATCTTCTAGAGAATGGAGATGAATTACTAGTCTAGAATAATTATTTCGTTCATGTTATTTCCTTTTCAGCATTGTTACTATTTTCGTACTTTGTATTCCGGGCATTTTGGCCTGAAGTTTATTTTTTTCCCAGATGTTGGATATTATTTTGTGGATTTATTTCATAGATTATTGAAGGTTATTCATTGTTTATGTGATTATTTATTCATGCGTGGTTGTTATTATACTTCATATTTTTGAGTTAATCTATTTTAGCTTATGGATGATGTACACATCATTCGCTGGGTCTTAGTTACGTGCTCATATTTTGGTATTTTGGTAAGCGGGGCGTGACATTGTGCCCCCATGAGAGGACAACATCTTTATCTCTGTCATCGAAGAGATTTGCTTCTCCGGTTTTACTAATGTTCTGAGCGGGAGACCTCGCACCAGGTATGCCTCTCGACCAAACTGATTTGTAGATCAGTCCCCTGTTGTCTGGTGTTGATGACTTGACAAAGATCTCTTGACCCCTGGGAACCTCGCGAGGGCATGGAGTGTCTAGCTACAGAATGGACCAAGATAAGGTTGTATATAGGGGTTGTCCATGGCGCGGTTCATGACGGCTTTGTCGGGAGCCCCCAGCTGCATCTCCGTTGAGAGGAGCTTGATTAGGCTGTTGGGGCTGATGAGGAGGAATATGGTCCTCCACCTAAGGAGCTTGTTGATGAAGAGGGTTGGCTAGACGGCTGGATGTCGCTGCTCTCCCTCTCAACTTTGGAGGCATGGTGGGAGAACTCGGTGCTTCTCATGGCAAGTTCTGATATGTGACGTAGAAATGTGTAGTTTTCCACAGACGGTGTCAATCTATTGCTGTTTATTTTGGTGTGGGAGAAAACAGATAGTGAGTTTATATTTTGAAGAAAACTACTAAACTTGGAAGTTTCCCATTTAAGAGGGGTTGGCCTCAAATTCCCAAGTGAAGTTCATGCAAATTGCTCAGGTTGGACTCACACAGATACTTGGAAGATCAAGGTTAAGGATGCCCATAGTGGAGTAGCTGGTTCCTCAATCATGGTTTCCATTGAGAGGGAGATGCACGTTCATGGTTGCCCTGCTTAAACTCAATCTGTAGGAGTGATGCTTCCATCTGGTCGTTCAAGAGACCGAGGCGGTTCTTCTGTGGCGAGGGGGAGTCACGAGCGAAACATGTCGTTTAACCAGAACATTTCTTTGTCTTGAGGGGGGACATATGATTTTGTGGGAGGCTTGTAGCCTTGTTGACCTTGCTTTTGATGTACTCCTTAAACTTTGTAATAAGATGAAATAAGGAATCTTTCAAGTTGTTCAGTTGTTGTCTCCTATATTTATTGTATTGTGGCTTTTGTTGAAGTTCAGGGGCATCTCCAATGAAGAGTTGGATCCTAGAATTGTTGCTTCCTTATTCCGGCGGATTAGAGGAATAGCTCTAAAGAGGCTAAACCCGTAACTTTACTTATTAAGGAAACTTATTTTGGGCAAGTTGTGAGAGTAGTAGCTTAGAAAAGGGGCTTGACTCGTAACGTTGCTTGAGGGAGGTAACGAGTTGTAGGGTTCATTTCGAGTAGCGGCTCGGACTCCAAAATTTACTTGCTCACAAGTTTGTTTGGAGTGGCTTTTTAGACACGGTTATGGACTCCAAACAAGTTGACTACAGGGGGAACGATTTGTGGGAATATGTTGAATGGCGAGTCAAGCTCTGAATCTACTTACATTTTGATTGCTAGAGCGACATGTGAGCCATGATTATGAACTTTAAAATTATTGTCTAGGTACCAGCATGTTTTGAGATCAAGTCTTCATGCGATTCAAGCTGCTATCTAACTATGTGCAAGTATATAGCAAGACTACAACGTCGAAAGTATGGACTTCGAACAGGTTGTACCCTCATTTTGCCCAGTCAGGGGAGTAGCTTTGAGGGGAGTCAGTCCCATGACCCGGCTTATTGAGAGAATTTTTACAAGCGTTGTTAAGTCATGCTTTGAGTTAGGGGGAGTCTTAGCAGCAATTGTTGACTCTGATCAAGTTGATTCCGGGGTTAACGAGTTATGGGAGCAGATCGAATGGAGATTTGTGCTCTGAACCTACTTACATGCATATTGCTAGAGCAACATGCGAGCCATGATAATGGACCCCGAACCCGTTTTAAGGACTTCATCCCACAAGTTGTACCCTAGTTTATCCAAGTGAGAGTAGTGGTTACTCATGACTTGGTGTCCAGGGAGTTTGTTTTCATAAGCCAATGAGTCTCCGGTGTAGCTAGGTAGGAGGTTAGGACACCCGACTCACTGTGTACTTTCGAAATTTTTTTTGCAGATATTGCAAAAGAAAATACATTTTTATTAAAAAGACAAACTAGTCCGGTACTTTGGTTGTACACCCCTATTACAGTTGGTGTATGCCTTAGAGGCCAGTTGTGTATTGACATTACTAGTTTACATTGCATCATGACATTTATTTCCTATTGAGGTATTTTATTTATTGTGAATTAAATAAACATAATTAAGTCCTTAGAATAGTAAGTTCAATGCCACGAGATATCAAGTGCATGACTTGATTGTGAGATCCTATTAACTGAAATCAGAACACTATTCTTAAATATCTCTAGTCAAGTATTATTGTGAATTAGGACAACGATAATACATAGAGACTAGTGTGTGCGTAGAATGATAAACATTCTCACAGGTCATGGTTATGAGATATCAAGTCTTCACATAGGTATATATTAGAGTTATAATGTATTGGACTGACCCACCATGAGAACGCTGCATGGATCCTTATGTGAGTCTCATAAGCGGTTCTCACAGTGACCATGGTGTTCGTAGTCCTTTGACTTGAAGTCACTACGGTTCCTTACATGAGAAGTCATATGTTTTAATACCGTCAAATGTTGCTTGTAGTAAGGTGATTATAAAGTCGGCTATCAGATATACTACAAATCATGCAGATGGATGTGAGTGACTTATATAGGATTTGTCCCTCCTACATAACATGAGCGGTATATGGGCCCCTTGATTGAGTGAGACTGCAAAATGCATGGCCATACTCAAATGAGTCAATATGAGGTATTGAGCTTATTTGTTTTAGTTAGTCTACTCGGCCATCAAGAAACCAAAGATTGAACTACACAAGGGTGACATGCTCTACGTCTTATGGTCAATTAAGATATCGGGACAAAAGGACTTCGTCACAGATAGGTTATGTCAAATCACTAGAATTCCTCTTACTTGAGTAGCAGTGATGTATTGCTAGATACCGCTCACTTTTTGTAACACTAGAATATGATTTTAGTATTGCTATCAACGTAATGGGAACCTACAGGGTCACACACTTAGAATGGATCGAAATTGGGATTTAAATTTATGAGATGAATTTAATTAGGTATCCTAGTAAGGCATGGACTCCTGACATGGTTGGCTAATTATTAGATTAAATGGAAAAACTAAAGTTAGAAGGGCCACACACGAATCTGACCCAGGTCAGATTGTGAGCCTAGCTGCCTCGCCACTCTTTTAGGGTTGATTTTCTACACCTATATATATGATATATTTCTGTGGAAAAGATACAAGAGAAAACCCTAGCTGTCATAGAAATTGTGAGAGAGAGAGATCGAGAGGAACATCACTTTCCCGCAACTAGGATCCGTTCGTGTAACACCCCGAATTCCAAATAAGTCTGAGTTTGAAGTTCCACAGGATCTTTACACTTCACTTCGTACAATTTTACAAGGATTTTAAAAATGTTTACATCAACGCAGCGGAATTATAATTACAACATGATACATGAAATAAATAACAACTTGAATATTTCTTTAAGCAACATTCCTTCTTTATTAATTTTATCCTGCATAGAAACTGTGGGCAAGTCAGTTGTATACAACTGACGCTAGGATATAATACATCAATTTCTCTTACTTGGAAAGCACACACTTGATCACAAACAAAGCTAAGGGGGACTATCTTATTGATGTCATGTGTGACGGTGCAATTAGTCTTAATGCAGTTATTTATTATTTCATGACACTAATGCACACTTGTTCGGACTTATGCATTCCATTCTACATAAATCTGAGGGCAAGCCCTTAACCGTTCTTCATCATGTAGGGTTGAATCCCTCGTTATGAGTTAAACTACTACGATAATTGCGGTAAGTATACTAGATATTTTATGAATTATGAGCCCCTGTCCAGACAGCCTGGACAGAAATCCCATGTCATGACATGATGCATCATGCAGACAACCTATGGACAATTTGCCTCCGTCATGGAACGAGGGCACTACGTAGTCATCAAGCACCCACAAGCATCGCCACGGTCCCGATAATTTCGGAAATGTATCCACATCATGGCATGATGCATCACGCAGACATTCCGTGAACACTCTCACACCGTAGATCCGAGGCCCTCATACTTGTATTTTTCTCTTACTTTCATCACATCTTCACTGTAGTGTGGTCCTTAGATATGTCAGTCATGAATAAATTAATACCCTAGAGTTAGCGTTACCCCTACACTGGTCTTAAACATCAATTTTTAACCACGACCTAATCTTGGTCTTTTATTACAACATTTCTTTTCGAAATTTCATTCATGCCGATGTAAGGACTTAGCTAAACTCTGGTTTTCAACCTCCTTTCATGTTCACCAAAAATGAGTGTTTTTACTCACAAACTTCCACATTTCATCATGATCTTTTTATTCCATTTTCTATGCACACTTGCATATATTAAATAACAAATTTCATTTATTAACTTACTCAAAATTTTTATGTCAAAAATCTCAATATTGAACTCAACACAAGAATTCTTTACATTCAAAATTTTTCTTTTATTATTCAAAAGCCACATTCCAAAAATAATTTATCAAGTTCTTCTTCCCAAAAAAGTTACTTCCAACCTCCTTATAATATGTCAAATATTGTAGAAATAATTTTTATGAAGTATTGGTAATTTAAGAAAAATATTAGTATTTTTCTAAATTTTTTTATACTAAAAAAATCATATATATTGAAAATATCAAAAATTTAGGGGAAATGGCAGTGGTCGGTTTCGAACCCAAGACCAACCCCCGCCCTGCTATAGTAACAAATCCAAAGCGCACCCGAAGACCAATAAGTCCAGAGTGACTAACCATTATAAGGTTGATGCTGCTTGTTTTTGGGAGGAGTGTGGCTGCACCAGGTGTGAGTACGGACTCAATTTGTAGTGGTGGAAGGATGCGGTAACGGACGGTGAGCGGTAGGCTCGCCTCGGCACTGGAGGATCGGCTCAGATCGCCTAGTCTCGTGTACCTGCAGACGGTCTAGGAACACCGGGGTTTATCCCGATGGCAGACCCTCCGACGGTCTAGTTAGTCTCTGAGAGAGAGTAGCAGTAACTAGGGTTTTTAGTGGGCAAAGATTGGTTACCTCAAAAGGTGGGAGAGGGCCTGGTATTTATAGATAGTCCCAGTCGGGTTTGGATCCACTTGGGGGCCGGGTCTGGGGCCGAGCTGACCTGCCCTTGAGTGAGGGCCATCCTGGGCCCACGCTGGGCCCCAGGTCATTTTTACCCTACCTCAAAGGTGAACTCAGTTTATATTTAAAGTACGGTTTCAGTGATTTCATTTAAAATCAAAATTTGCTAAAAACAGAGTCCTTTTCAAGACTCGAACCTGAGACCTCATATACTGTTCACAGCGTTATAAACCCACACCATAAACCAGTATGCCAAATTCCATTATCTGTTATACTCATGAGCTAAAATTGTTTTATTCTACAATTCTGTATCTAACTTCTTCTTTAATAAACTCGATTTCTCAATCAAAATGTACTTATTTAAAATCTAAATCTTTTTCCAGAATGTGTTTCTCTGAAAACAGTATAATATATTTATCTAATTTGCAAATTCTTATTTTCAACAATATAATAGAGACTATTCCTTTTATTGCCTTTGAGAAATGAAATAATTAGTGTATTTATCGACATTGAAATTTCTATTCTAGATGAATCTTTTATCTACTTATTCCCCATTTATTCACAATGTGTTCGTACAATTTTCCATTCTCTAACATAGTTAATGCTTTTAAGTAATTTTATCTTTTGCAAAACTAACTCATTTTCTTATGATTCAAAGAGACAACATATTTGACAATCAAGTGAATATAATATTACTCAAGGATAATAATTAAAATTCAAGACTTATTGTAATTCTCTACTAATCAATTAATTTCGTAATGCATGGGTGTTATTTACATTCTACACACTACTTTACACAATTCATCCACAAGCACAATTTTCATACAATCATAGTTCATTAATTTATATATTCTAGCATGAAACATATTAATAAAGCAACATGATAAATCTTAATCCACTAATCTCAATTCATTCTACTAATTTTCTTATTTTGACAATCAAGAGTTTTTTTTTCTTTTTCTTACTAGTCTTTTTACCAACACATGGTAAATTTTTACTAGTTTCTCTAGCATATTCATGAAATCAATTCCTAGCATAGTTACTACATTAGAAGTAGAGAAATCACCCACCTTTTTGAAGAACAAAGAAAAACTCCTAGAGAAACTCCTTGAAAGCACGATCGTCTCCCTTCTCCTCCTAGCTTGTGCAAAATCCGAGCTCCTCCTCCTAGGAAAACCCGAGCCTTCTCCTCCTCTTGCTTTGGTCGACCTCCAATGGAAAGGAACACAACTCTCTTTCTTTTTCTTACACAGATTTCTTTTCCACACTCTATCTTTTCCTCACAAATGCCTTTTTCTTTCTCTTTCTTTTTAAGGTTTCTAAATGCAAGTGATTAAGAAAGACAAGGGAGGGGTATTTATACACATCTCAAGAGTAAATGAAGGGTTGAGAAGGGGCTAGGATACAATTGGGGGCTAGCATGCACCCTAGTTGTTTGTTCATTTAATTGTTAATTAATTTGTTACATGATCATGACTACCCTACAAGTGTCTTAATTAATAATAAAATTATTTAGTGGGCTAATCTAGTGGGCTAAAATCCATGGGCTCTTAATTAATTAATTAATTAATTTTAAATGGGCTAGAATTAGACTATTAGGCCTAAGAATTAATAATAGATAATAATTGGCTTTTGAAAAGAGAATGAAAATATTTGTTCATGACATTAAAATAATTTTTAAAGCCAAACACACTCATTAATTTGCACGTGCAAAATACGTGAAAACAAATAAAAATTTTATATTTAACTATTTGAAATTCAGGATGTTGCAACACTCCCTCGTTAGAATAGTTCCGTCCCCGGAACTATGCTTAAAGAGTGAGAAACAAAACATTAAAGAAAAAAATAATACAATCAAACAAAGAGGTCGGGATGATCCTTCAGCATCTTCTCCTCGGATTCCCAAGTAGCCTCTTCAACCAACTGGTTTCTCCAGACTACTTTGACCATCGGTATCATCTTGTTTCTCAAGACTTTCTCCCGATTTTCCAAAATCTAAACCAGCTGCTCAATGTAGCTCAGATCTAACTGCAAACCCTCATGCACTTCGGGCAAATGGTGACTTGGATCTGAGATGTAACCTCTTAACATAGACACATGGAAGACATTGTGCCTGAGACAACTCTTCCGGTAACTCCAACTAGTAGGTAGTTTTCCCAATCCGCTTCAATATCTTACAAGGGCCTATGAACCTTGGGGCCAATTTCCCATCTCTGCCAAAACGAAGTACACCTTTACTAGGTGATACCTTCAGGAAGACAAAGTCACCTTCCTCGAACTCAAGGTTCCTCCTCCGGTTGTCGGCATAACTCTTCTTCCTACTCTGAGCATCCAATAACCTTTTCCTGATCAAATCGATCTTCTCCGAGGTCTGCTGCAAGATCTCGGACCCAAACATCTGCCGCTCTCTCACTTCAAACTAGCAAATAGGCATTCTGCACATCCTGCCATACAGAGCTTCATACGGCGCCATCCCGATACTAGTCTGAAAACTGTTGTTGTAGGCAAACTCTACCAGAGCTATATGTCTCTCCCATCTGCCTCCAAAATCTAGAACACAACACCGAAGCATATCCTCAAGAATTTGATTGACCCTCTCAGTCTGCCCATCAGTCTGAGGATGGAAGGCAGTGCTGAAGTCTGTCTTAGGACCCAAGGATGCCTGAAGACTCTTCCAAAAATACGAAGTGAACCGCGCATCTCGATCAGACACAATGGTCAACGGAACACCATGAAGCCTGACGATCTCCCCAACATACAGCTCGGCTAACTTGTCCATAGACGAAGTGAGTTTCATTGCCAAAAAGTAGGCCGACTTGGTTAGTCGATCGACAATGACCCAAATCAAATCATTACCCTTCAAACTCTTGGTGCAAACTCGTGATGAAATCCATGCTGATGTTATCCCACTTCCACTTCGGAATGGGTAACAGTTGCAACAAACCTCTGGGCTTCTGATTCTCGGCTTTCACCTGCTGACAAATCTCACACCTCGCCATAAACTCAGCCACATCCCGCTTCAAACCTAACTACCAGAAATGTTGCTTGATCTCCTTGTACATCTTGGTGCTCGTAGGATGTATAAACAAAATAGTGGCATGTGGCTCCTGAAGAATACTCTTCTTCAATTCTGATTGATCCGGAACACATAACCTCTCTCCAAACCACAACACTTCATCCCTGATATGAAATTCTGAAAATCTGCCTGCACCAACCTGTTCTGTCATCTTCTGAATCTCTGCATCTTCCTTCTGACTTGCTATAATCCTTTCATTCAGCGTGGGCTGAAGCCTCAGCTGAGCCAAAGATGCTCCCAAACCTTGCAAAACCACCTCAATACCAGCCTGATCCAACTCCTCTGCAAGATGCCTTTGGGTCGTGATCAAACTTGCCAAACTGCTTTTACAGCTAAGTGCATCAGAAAAAATATTAGCCTTCCCCGGATGGTACTTAATCTCAGGATGCATGTCCTCATGTACTTCCAGCCTCCATTGCCTCAGATTCAGGTCCTTCTACTGATAGATGTACTTCAAACTTTTGTGCTCCGTGTACATGTTTAATTTCTCACCGTACACGTAATGCCTCCATTGCTTCAAGGCGAAGATAATCGCAGCCAACTTCAGATCATGAGTCGGATAATTCTTCTCTTGCAGTCTTAGTTGCCTAGACCCATAAGCAATTACCTTTCCCTCTTGCATCAAGACACACCCAAGCCTATGATGTGAAGCATCACTGTAAATATCATACTCAACACCTGCTCTAGGCAAAGCCAAAATAGGAGTAGTAGTCAATTTCTCTTTCAACTTCTGAAAGCTTGCCTCACACTGCTCAGTCCACTTAAAATTTACATTCTTCTTGGTCAGACCAGTGAGCGGCACGGCTATCTGAGCATAGTCTTGAATAAATCTCCTATAGTATCCAGTTAGCCTAAGGAAACTTCTAATTTCTTTCACTGTAGTAGGCCTTGCCCAATCCTTCACTGCCTCTATCTTCTGAGGATTAGTAGCCACTCCCTCCTTAGAAAGGATGTGATCCAGAAATGCCACTTCAGATTTCCAGAAATTGCATTTGGATAACTTGGCATACAACTCATGCTCTTGAAGCTTCTTCAGGACCTCAGCCAGATGCTCAAGTTGCTCCTCTTCTGACTTGGAGTACACAAGAATATCGTCGATAAACACCACGATGAAAGAATCAATAAACGGCCTCAGATTTATGTTCATCATGTCCATAAAGATTGCAGTTGCATTCGTCACTCCAAATGGCATAACTAAGAATTCGTAATGCCCATGTCGAGTTCTGAACGCAGTCTTATGCACATCTTCTTCTTTCACTCGAACCTGATGGTATCCCGATCGAAGGTCTATTTTAGAGAAAACATCTGCTTCTTGTAGACAATCGAACAGGTCACCAATTCGCAGAATAGGATATTTATTCTGAACAGTGACCTTATTCAGCTCTCGATAATCGATGCACATCCTCATCGACCTATCCTTCTACTTCACCAACAATACCGGTGCTCCCCAAGGTGACGCACTCGGCTGAATAAAACCTTTCCCCAAAAGCTCCTCAATCTGTCGTTTAAGTTCATCCTGCTCCACATGCGCCATCTTATACGGTGCTTTGGAAATAGGTGTACTCCCTAGCTGGATAGTGATGCTGAACTCTACATCACGATGCAGGGATAACCCTGGAAAATCCTCCAAGAACACAGTCAGGTAATCCCGAACCACTGGAATCTGCTGCACCTCCACCGGAACCTTATTCTTGCTAATAGCTGCAACTAAACCTGAACATCTCCTCTTTCCCTGGAAAGTGACTACAGGACCTCCTGGAGCCTTCAATGTTACTTCCTTGGTCTTGAACTCGATGTTTGCACTGTACACTGACATCTAATCAATGCCAATGACAACATCGACCCATAGGATATTCAGCTCGATCAGATCAATCTCGAAAATCCTGTCTCCGATTTCAATCTCGCAGTCTGCATAATACCGATCAGTGGTTAAAGTCTTCCCTGATGGAGTAGCTACTACTAGGACCTTACCTGGAAAGATTTTCGGTTCGACTCTCAAGACTTTAACAAATTTAGGTAATACAAAAGTATGAGAGGATCCAGTAACGAACAGAATAACAGCTTTCTTTCCATTTAATAAAAGTTCTTCTGTTACATAATAAACTCCCATTACATAACAGTCTTTACTAAATAAAACAGGGAAAAAGAACAAAAGAAACTTCTAAACATTCGCCCCCGTACTAGTAATGACGTGATCCACTTCATCAACGTCGACCTCAGTCAAAGCGAATACTCGCCACTACTGGTATGGCTTCTTCCCAACTTGCTGCGTTGGTGCCTTTTGGGCGGCATCTCGCAGCTTGGGGCAGTGAGATTTGTAATTACTTGTCTCTCCACAATTGAAACAAGTCACCACAGGAGGTCTCACCCAACCATTTCCAAGTCCCCCAGCCATATTTATAGCATTCGCCCCGTAGGTTTGAACCTTTGAGCTGGCGGCTGCCCCCTAACGTTCCTAGAAACTGCGGGCCTCTTCCCGACATTCTAATTGCTCTCCTGTTCTGGGCGGCATGAAGCTGCTTCATATCCTTCTCTATAGCTGCAACTCGCTTGACTAGCTTGTCAAGCCTCCTGATACCAAGGGGTATCATCCTTGATCTCAGACTCAGCTTCAATCTGTGCTCGAACTTTCGAGCTTTCTTCGTCTCGTCCATCACAAGTTCGGGTGCATACCTCAAAAGTTAAGTAAACCTTGTCTCATACTTCTTGACAGACATGCTTCCCTACTACAGAGTTGGGAACTTCATCGCTTTCTTCTCTTAGACGTCGGATGGAAAGTAGTGACTGCGAAACTCTCCCAAGAATTACTTCCAGCCGATAACACCATTTCCCATAGTCCACTTCATGGACTGCCACCATACAGATGCGTCCTTCTCAAGCTGCAATGTAGCCAGCTTCACCTTGCTACGTTCTGGAGTTTCTAAGACCTCAAAGATAGTCTCGACTTGCCTAATCCAATTGTCAGCTAAAACTGGGTTTGACTTTCCTTCAAACACTGGCGGTTTCATTCGCTTGAATGATTCCACAAGTTTGATCACCTCAGGAACTGGATTTGCAGGCATCCTCCTATGGTTCTGGTTCATGGTGATGGCGTTGAGGGTCTGATAGACTCTGGCCAACTCTATTTCCAAGTCGAGTCCACAACTGGGCCCTTCTCCATTCCTTGTTCTTCTTCCAACCATACTCTGATTCGAAAGATCCATTAAATTCGAAATAGAAAACATGAATTTAAATCAACTCTTTAATTTCATTGAATTCAAATTTTGTACATTCAAATTTAAAACATCGTCTGGCATCCATGAAAAGAACAATGAGATACTACAACATTCTAATTCATACGGTTCCTCTTGGCTTTCCTAAGCTCTTCCCGTAGTTCTGCTACTTCTTCCTTCAGCACATCATGCATGTTCTTTCTCTTCTCGAGTTCCTAAACATGATGACTGAGGGTTGCAATATTCTCCTTGAACTTCGCACACTGGGCCTGCAGTTGGTCTGCTCTCTTCTTCTGAGTCTCCACCTGCCTCTGAAGAGATTCAATGCAATCTCTTGAAACTGGTTCTTCCTCGTCGGATGAAAATTCTGATGAGTCCGGAGGCGAAGTGATCTCTCGGGCTCGGCCATTCTCCTTCATACTCCTCGGGATCTTCTTCGTCGGAATCTCCTTGTCCAGGGTAGTAGTCCTCTTCAATTACGTGCCAATCATCATCGCCTGCTGGGGTGTGGTGGTTCGCCATCTTTAGGAAGGGAGAGGAAGAAGCATCAATCATAGAGCAACACAAATGTAAGCAGCTTACATTTAAATCTCCATACCCAACTCACACTCTAATGTCCACTCTAGGGTGTCGTTCCTTATAAATTTGTACTACTTAGAAGCGTGGCTCTAATACCACTCTATAACACCCCAAATTCCAAATAAGTCTGAATTCGAAGTTCTACATGATTTTTACACTTCACTTCGTACAATTTTACAAGAAATTTAAAACTTTTATACAACAATGTTTACATCAATGCAGCAGAATTATAATTAAAACATGATACATGAAATAAATAACAACTTGAACATTTCTTTAAGCAACATTCCTTCTTTAGTCCTTCATTCATTTTATCCTGCATAAAAACTGTGGGCAAGTCAGTTGCATACAACTGATGTTAGGATATAATACATCAATTTCTTTTACTTGGAAAGCACACACTTGATCACAAACAAAGCTAAGGGGGACTATCTTATTGATGTTGTGTGTGACGGTGCAATTAGTCTTAATGCAGTTATTTATATTTCATGACACTAATGCACACTTGTTCGAACTTATGCATCCCATTCTACATAAATCTGAGGGCAAGCAATTAACCGTTCTTCATCTTGTAGGGTTGAATCCCTCGTTATGAGTTAAACTACTACGTTAACTACGGTAAGTAATCTAGATGTTTTATGAATAACGAGTCCATGTCCAGACAGCCTGGAGGGAAATTCTAGGTCATGACATGATGCATCATGTAGACAACCTATGGAAAATTTGCCTCCATCATGGAACGATGACAGTACGTAGTCACCAAGCACCCCACAAGCGTCGCCACGGTCCCAATAATTTCGGAGATATGTCCACGTCATGACATGACGCATCATGCAGACAACCTGTGAATACTCTCCCACCGTAGATCCAAGGTCCTCATACTTATGTTTTTCTCTTACTTTCATCACATCTTCACTGTTGTGTGGTCCTTAGATATTTGAATCATGAATAAATTAATACCCTAAAGTTAGCATTACCCCTACACCGGTCTTAAACATCAATTGTTAATCACGACCCAATCTTTGTCTTTTATTACAACATTTCTATTCAAAATTTCATTCATGCCGATGTAAGGACTTAGCTAAACTCTAGTTTTCAACCCCCTTTCATATTCACCAAAAATGAGTGTTTATACTCACAAACTTCCACATTTCATCACGATCTTTTTATTCCATTTTCCATGCACACTTGCATATATTAAACATCAAATTGCATTTATTAACTTACTCAAATTTTCCATGTCAAAAATCTCAATATTGAACTCTACACAAAAATTCTTTACATTCGAAAAATTTCTTTTATTATTAAAAAGTCAGATTCTAATTTTTTTATTTTATCAAGTTCTTCTTCCCAAAAAATTACTTCCAATCTCATAATATGTCAAATATTGTAGAAATAATTTTTATGAAGTTTTGGTAATTTTAGAAAAATATTAGTATTTTCTAAAAAAATCTTTATACTAAAAAAACTCATATATATTGAAAATATCAAAAATTTAGGCTGAAAGGCAGTGGTTAGTTTTGAACCCAAGACCAACACCCCCGCCCTGCTACAGTAACAGATCCAAAGTGCACCCGAACACCAATAAGTCTAGAGTGACTAACCTTTATAAGGTGAACTCAGTTTATATTTAAAGTATGGTTTCATTGATTTCATATAAAATCAAAATTTAATAAAAATAGAGTCCCTTTCAAGACTCGAACATGAGACCTCCTATGCTTTTCACAGCGTTATAAACCCACACCGTAAACCAGTATGCCAAATTCCATTTTCTGTTACACTCATGAGTTAAAATTGTTTTATTCTACAATTCTGTATCTAACTCTTTCTTTAATAAACTCAATTTCTCAATCAAAATGTATTTATTTAAAATTTAAATCTTTTTCCAAATTGTGTTTTTTTGAAAACAGTATAGTATATTTATCTAATTTGCAAATTCTTATTTTCAACAATATAATAGAGACTATTCGTTTTATTTCCTTTGAGAAATGAAATAATTAGTGTATTTATCGACATTGAAATTTCTATTCTAGATGAATCTTTTATCTACTTATTCCCCATTTATTCACAATGTGTTCGTACAATTTTTCATTCTCTAACATAGTCAATGCTTTTAAGTAATTTTATCTTTTGCAAAACTAACTCATTTTCTTATTATTCAAAGAGACAACATATTTGATAATCAAGTGAATATAGTATTACTCAAGCAATATAATTAAAATTCAAGACTTATTGCAACTCTCTACTAATCAATTAATTTCGCGATCCATGGGTGTTATTTTATATTCTACACACTACTTTACACAATTCCCACAAGCACAATTTTCATACAATCATAGTTCATTAATTTATATATTCTAGCATGAAACATATTAATAAAGCAACATGATAAATCTTAATCCACCAATCTTAATTCATTCTACTAATTTTCTTATTTTGACAATCAAGAGTTTTTTTTCCTTTTTCTTAATACTCTTTTTGCCAACACATGGTAAATTTTTACTAGTTTCTCTGGCATATTCATGAAATCAATTCCTAGCATGGTAACTACATTAGAAGTAGAGAAATCACCCACTTTTTTGAAGAACAAAGAAAAACTCCTAAAGAAACTCTTTGAAAGCACGATCGGCTCCCTTCTCCTCCCAGCTTGTGTAAAATCCGAGCTCCTCCTCCCAGCAAAACCCGAGCCTTCTCCTCCCCTTGCTTTGGCCGGCCTCCAATGGAAAGGAACACAACTCTCTTTCTTTTTCTCACACAAATTTTTTTCCACACTCTATCTTTTCCTCACAAATGCTATTTTCTTCTCTTTCTCTTTAAGATTTCTAAATGCAAGTGATAAAGAAAGACAAGGGAGGCATATTTATACACATCTCAAGAGTAAATGAAAGGTTGAGATGAGTTTTGATGAAGGGGCTAGGATATAATTGGGAGTTAGAAGAACTACCCATCATCAAGTAACCAACTCTCCACTATCTCCATCTCTCACACTCAAGCATATGGTCGGCCTCTCCTTGTGTCCCATTGCATGTGCCTATGCAATGCAACTGCCCTCTCATGCACCCTAGTTGTTTGTTCATTTAATTGTTAATTAATTTGTTACATGATCATGACTACCCTACAAGTGTCTTAATTAATAATAAAATTAATTAGTTGGCTAATCTAGTGGGCTAAAATCCATGGGCTCTTAATTAATTTATTTATTTTAGATGAGCTAGAATTAGACTATTAGGCCTAAGAATTAATAATAGATAATAATAGGCTTTTTAAAAGAGAATGAAAATATTTGTTCATGACATTAAAATAATTTTTAAAGCCAAATACACACATTAATTTGCACGTGCGAAACACGTGAAAACAAATGAAATTTTTATATTTAATTATTTGAATTTCAGGATGTTACAGTTCGTGTGCATACAGTAGGGGCACCGCAACCTTTGCAGTGCTGGGATTGGCATATTTTGGAGACACTAGATGCATCTTTAAGGTATAACTCCTAAACACGATTTATGGTTTTGCATGGATCCATAGCTAGGTTTCGATATTTTGTGACAATTTTCGTATGTGTAATTTGTGATTGCTTTCGAAACCTAACAATTACAAGTTCTAATTTATGTGACTGCTTCAATTAATAGCCTTTATATTATGTTGTGGCTATTATATGTATCGGCATTTTTTACATGTTTGAATTAAGGGGATCTGGAGGAGAGTATTAAGCACTATCACTGAAATTCATGAGGTGCTAAGCGTTTCGAGTGCTTGATTTCTTCCCCACAAGTCTTCAAGTTGGGAGGCACCTGGACGGACAACTTTTGGAGACTTTATATGGTCCTTGTTCTCCCTGATATGCTTGATTATTCATGCTTTGAGTTGGGGGAAGAGTGTCTTGCACATACACATGCTCTTAATCTCATCCTGTTCGAAGTAAGGGGTCTCTTAGAGGTTGTCAACTGACCCGGAGGCATGGTGGCTTCTCTTTGGGGGAAGTTCCACAGTGTCGAAAGGGGAGGGGGGGTCCGGCCCCCCATCGTAGTGGTGTAATGGTGTAACACGCTCGGGCAGCTGTTGGGTTTCCTTTTCACTTCTCCTACCCAGGAGGATGTTGGGAATTTCATCTTTATGTGGAAAGCTGATGGTACAACATGGAGAACTGCAAGGCCAGGGTAGCTAAGAATGGCATTATAGGTGGCATTCATGTTGATTGACCATAAAGTCCATGGCCTCGGTTCGAGAGGATGAAACCTTACCCGCAATTATATCTATTGTGACTATTCCATCGATCTGAACGGGAACTTGGCGAAGCCATGCATAGTGTATCCTGCGGGCTTAAGGCAGTCTCGGGATAGCTTAAGGTTTTTTAATGCATCAAGGAAAAGTACATTTATAGAGTTGTCATTGTCAACCAGAATGCGACACACCTCATGATTTTCCATGTCTAGGCTGATGACTAGCATGTCGTAATGAGGTGTTCAGACACTTTTCCTGGTATGAAAAGTCACTAGGACTCCTAAGCCTTTAACTGGGTGGGGGGACTGGGACTCCTAAGCCTTTAACCGGGTGGGAGGGGAGGGGGGGATGTTATGCATTGAGTTTACTTCCTTGACAAAAGCTTTGCGGGTGGAGTTGGACTCCCCTCCCATTGGTCCCCCATGGATGGAGTGGAGAACTGCAATCGATTCCAAGTCTTGGGACTTGGAGGGTTTTTCTAGGCGCTTGTCAGCCCCTCGGGTAGGAAGAGGCCCAATTTTGTTCCTTTGGGTGAATTTGAAGAGGTATCCTTGTCGGATGCGGCCTTTTTTCCATTGCTTACGAATTGGTTGAGGAAGAGTTCCTCAAACTGGTCAAGCGAGAATATGGTGTCTGGAGAGAGCAGGAGTATCACTCCCAAATGGAAAACTTCCAAGCTCTTCTCAAGTACGACTGTCACGCCCCGCTTCCCAAAAAGGAATACGGAATATGGATACGTGACAAAGTCCAGCAAATGGCTTTCACCATTCATAATCTGTAAGGATATTTTACAGTTCATAAGAAATAAACACGAAGTAAACAGGAAATAATCATCCATGCATGCATGAAAAAAATTAATATAACCAATAGAATTACTTGAAAACAAAATACATAATTCTCAAATAACCAGATCTGAAACAACAAGTTATATATTCTGGGACAAAGTGCCCAATACAAGATCCAAGTTGCAATAAATACAATTTATTCAAAATAGGAAAATAATTCGAGCAGGAACTCTAGCCAAGCTCAGAACACTTGGTCACATACTCCTTCGAGTAGTTGGCCACCAAAGTCTGCAAATTTAACAATTTGCAAGAAAAGGGAAACAGGAAACAATACGTCCGTTAGTGCAAGTTACGGACCGCATGTAGTGCAGGCAACGAGTACGAAAAACAGATAAACAATAGACAGAGTAGTAACAAGAAGCAAGTACTGAAGTGAGCATGGAAGGGATGTGACAGTAAACTAGAGCAACTAACTCTTAATCAAGAACAGAATCAAGTAACATGATAAGATAACAGGGTGCAAGTAGCATGTAATAAGTATCAAGTAGCATGCAAGCAAGTAACAAGTAACATGTGTCGAGTAGCATGTACAAGTAACAGGAATGTGCAAGTGATCATGTTATTCTCAAGTCTTGTATCTAATCCTATCTAGGTAGCACTTTATGCGTCCCAAATTTTAGCACATGGTTGCGACATTCAGACAAGTTGCGTTTAGATTTCGTAGTGGATTATAAAGGGCCGTGTACTCAGGTATCAAGTATCAAGTAGTCACATGTCAAGTAGTCAAGTATCAAGTAGTCAAATGTCAAGTAGTCACGTGTCAAGTAGTCAAGTATCAAGTAGGACCTACGGATCCCCTACGAGTACACCTCTCCTATAGGGAAGTATTCAGTCGGGTAAGCAAGTGGAAAACATGGGCCCCCTTCTGAGTACACATTTCTGTATTTTCCACTACTAGATCTTTCCCTTAACCCCGGCTTGATTACTTGTTATTATTATTAAAGCAGGCATGGACGTGAACAAGCAGGAAAAGAAAACATGGCAAGAAATAAGGAACAAGTTCGAGTTGGATAGAAGACATTAACAGGTGACAAAACAACTTATAATAGTTCAAAAGAACGAGACTTTCAATTCTGGATAGCAAGACGTTGCTGCATCAAAATCAAGATTCCTGTTGCCACATGAATGCAAACCTGGATCCATCAGAATTTATAGAAACTAGACTCTCTGCAGAATCCAGCGCATATACACAAATCATATAACAACGACAGCAACAGGGTTCAAAACAGTATTTTACATAGAATTCATGTTCAGCCAGAAATTGCAAAGTTTTGTTTATACGCATGAAAAAGGTATAAAACCACTATAATTAAATCCAGAAAAAATCTAGAAGGTTCCCTAGCATGTATAGTCTTAGCATATAAAATTTCATAAAACTACATTATAGATAGCATGGTCAAATTAATTTGGAAAGCAGATTGATGCAGCAAATTCATGAACCTGAAATTTTAGACACATCAGTACTAAAACAATGATAAATCACAAAATATATCTCGGAATTCAAATCCTTCAAAGGGTTATAAAATATACATACCAGGCTATATTTCATATTCACAAAGACTTCATCAAAATTCACTGGAATCAGGTTGAAAATAGAGTTCTTCACTGAACAATATGCAATTTGGAAATATATTGATTTGTTTCAGAAGCATGAAATAAGTTATAAAAGTCATTAAACAATTGTACAAAAATTAGGGGTTGATCCCAATCATTTCTAAACGTATCCAAAATAATATTAAATCCAAATTTTACTTTAAACATCAGTTTAAAAAATAATAAAACATACAACGATCTTATAAATCAGAATCTGAAAATTACGACACAGCTGCAGTAAAACAGTGATAACTCACACATCAAAAATCAAAATTGAGATCCGTCGAAAGTTTTGAAAAATAGACATCGAGACCTACGAATCATATTCACAAAATAATTCATTTTACTGACCTTAACAGGGTCTAAATTGTTGTACCAAATCAGGGCATCAGTAAAACGAAATTTCTTTCATGCATTTAATCAAACAACTCATCTACAATAGATTCAAATTAGGGTATGATGTAAAACATGATATATTAGATATTCAAGTCAACATGGCATCGGTATTTAACAAATCCACAACGAGATAACACATCTAGCACATCAATCATGTAACAAAAATTCATAACATACAATAGATCACGAACAAGTATATACACATCAAGGAATCTATTTAGATCTAATTATTTTCGTGTAGTGTGTGTGTGACAACATACTGTGATTGATCATGACTACGAATTTATGGAGACTGATCAAGCAATGAGACCAAAGATTTTCAAGAGATCATCATGAGAATAACACAAAAACGAGAGCAAGACTACATGCGGTATTTGTACTTGTATACGAACAAAATAATATACAAGTTACTTGCCTTGGTGAAGACAACGAATTTGACGAGAATAGAATAACGGGAACGGATCCCGGTCGACGAACACCAATACAATGACTCACGAACAAGCGGGGGCTTGCGGGATGAAGATGTCGACGACACAACAGACGGTGGGAGGATGGTGGCGCAATAGTGGCCGCGATGGGGATGCTCGGTGGAAGTCGAAGGCTCGGGAAGAGGATGAGATGAGGGATGAGGAGCACGAGGGTGTTGCTGGCATGGGCATCGACGTGGCACAGGGCGGTCGACGGAACGTCGGGGCGGCGCGGGGAGCGCGTGGCGGCGGGATGGTCGCGATAGTGCGACGGGCGGCCGGCGGGGGGTTGGGTTGACGGATGCTAGAAGGGGGAGAGGGAGGGTGAGTCGGAGAAAGAGAGAGAAAGAGAAAATCACATAATTGAATGACGGTAAATAAAGATAGTTTATTAGGAACGAAGAAAGATTACACAGTTCAGAAAGGACAAAAGAATACGATTAGAACAAATACTCAAAAGAAAAATAAATACATACAAAAGTACAAGAAATGAACACAGGGGTTACAATGACATTCTTCAACTTGTCCCTCTCAATTTTGGTTGTGCATCATGAAGCTTTGCTATCTCTGTGTTTCTTCCTAACCAACTTAGCACTCGGCCAACCAAGCTCCGGCTCTGTCCTAAGTAACTTCTTGTGCATCTGAGCGAGTCCCAGTTATGCAACACGTAACTGGGTTCGGAGGGGACCATTCTCGGCATCCGAGTGTCCTCTCCCTTGTATACAATGATCTTCTAGCAAACAAGAATAGGGTGTCAAGACAATGTTAGCAAACACAAAGGACTTCACAACTCAATAACTCAATTCAATGAGTTCAGTTCTCAACTCTTCTTCTAAGCTCTCCTAACAACTCATTGCTTCGTACAATGATTTTGGTGCTCAGCTCCCTACTCGAGCTCCTCCAACAAATCATTCTCCTCATATAATGAGTCTAGTGCTTTACTCGCCCTCCGTGCCTCTCCAATGGCTCATTCACAATTTTCGCATTATTATGGATAGTCAATAAAATAGTAAAATAATGAGAAAAATTGGATTCAATTGTCAACTGCTCCTATTTCATCGAATTCACCTCTCCCACACCCAATCTTTACATCAGTGGACGCACTCCATACAGTGAGTTCGATGCTCCGCTCACCTCTTGAGCAGCCTTCTTCTTCCATAGCAAGTTCGGACCACAACTCATCCTTAGGCTCCCTAAACTTGCCTCCTTAACAGCTTTCCCCTAGAGTCTGGCAATGTTCTTCTTCACTTCGCTCGCCTCCCAAACGGCCTTCTTCTTCTATAGCGAGTTTGGAGCTCAACTCATCCCTAGAGCTGCTTCATAAACTCACCTCCTGAACGGCTTTTTCCTAACATAGTAATGCTCTTCTTCACCTTGATCTCCTCCTTAGTGGCCTTCTTCTATCATAGCGAGTAGGCAACTCAACTCATCCCTAGAGCTGCTCCTTAAAATTGCCTCCCGAGTGGCTCTCCCCTAGAGCCCGGTAAAGCTCCTCCGTGGCGAAGTCCCTCTTCTTAGTCCATCGGGAGCAAATTATCTTCATAATTCCTCAGGGTGAAGCGCTTCTTCTCAGCCCCACAGGAGCGAAGCTCCTCTTCGTAGCTCCTCTGTAGCACAACTTCTCTTCATAGTCCCTCGGGATCGAAGCTTCTCTTCATAGCTTATCAGGGTGAAGCTCCTCTCCTTAGCCCCTTGGAAGCGAAGCACTTCTATGACGAAGTTCTTCTTCTCAGCTCCTCTACAGTGAAGCTTCTCTTCATAGTCCCTCGGGGGCGAAGCTTCTCTTCATACCTTGTAGGGGTGAAGCTCCTTTCCTTAGACCCTTGGGAGCAAAGCTCCTCTTTATAATTCCTCAGTGGCCAAGTATTTTTTCTCAGCTCCTTTGTGGAGAAGCACCTCTTCTCAACTCCTCCATGGCAAAACTCATCTTCTTAAGCTCCACGGTGTTGAAACTTATCTTCTTAGCTTCTCGGTGATAAGAAATGAGTAAGAGCGATGCCGAGCTAATAAAAAAAATGTCAAATTTTGGCCATCTGTTTGCCTGAAAATCTGCACCAAAGAGATGGACGAAAACAAATCTCCCTGAGTAGAAGCTCAGCAGATTGAGAAGCCCTGAGTAGAACCATTGCTCTGTGGCAACCACCGAACAAGCTTACCACCAAGCTAATCACGAAAAATGACATTTCTCCACCGTACATTCACCACAATATCCGTGCCAAACATGATCGACTCAGATTGCCCCAAAATCCGTAATGCCCCAAGCAGCTGGCCCTCTCAAGGTCACACCCTGAGGAGCTGTTCCCCAAGAAGCTAGCCCCCTGAAGGTCATCTGCCGAGGAGGAAACGTTCAGACTCGATCGACGCTTGAAAGCAAGTTTATTGGCCAAAGTCCCCCCTCGAAATAGGTTTGAAATAACTGGAAGCCCACTACTTAACAGATCTCCCATGTCTGGTTTGAACATCCACACCCGTTTCTTATTTTTCCATATTTCCCATATTTTGGCAATAAAACATGTTGTTTTCATTTCTTATTTTGTCATATTTGGAGAATTGGTGAACAATCGCTTCTCAAATTTGAAAAACGATTTGGCAATTGCCAAAGTATCGGGGGAGGAAACTTAATTTTTTAATTTTTAAAGGAATCGGATGAAATCACATGTTTTGTTCAATAATTTTTTAATAATTTTTTTTAAGAAAAATGATCGGACGGAACAACATTTTTCGTCCTAAGGTTCTTTTAACTTAATTTTTAAATAGCATCTAACGGTCCATGTTGTCCTGTCCGACTCCATTTTTGGTTTGGATGGGACAACATGTCCTGCACTAGTTCTCCTAATTTAATCACTAATTAACCCACTTTAATCATCTATTTAGACTAAGTTAATTGATTATGAACTTATTTAATTACTAATGACCATTTTAGTTGATGTAAAAATTACTGACATTTTGCCATTTCTCTTTTTCCAAATTGCCAAATTTGGAAGAAAAAAAAACGAGTGTGGATGCTCCTAGGGGGGCTCGAATGCAAACCCTAAGGTCAGAGGTTTGATCCCGAGCACCTCCATGTCGGCGACTTAATTTTTTGCAACGAGCATGAGCCAAATAAAATCAAAAAAAAAAAAGAAATCCCACATGGTGCCAAGTCAGCACCACATGGCGCTGAACAAAGCCACTGCTCGACTTAGCCCCCCCCCAGCAGGAGTGCCACCAAGTAGGTCAGAGAAATGCAACTTCCTGACCTTTGGATCTCCCAGAAAATTGGGCTCCATGATCTAAGGCCCGGATCGCTTTAGGTATGGTTATTGTTTCTATTTCTTTTTATTAATTATTAATTCAGATTATTTAAATCAAAATTTTGGATTAAATTATTAAAAATTCTAAAAATAATATAAACTCGAAAAATTATTAAAAATTATAAATTTAGAATAATTAATTAAAAAATACGAAAATTAAATATAAACATCGGGAAATTGGTTGAAAAAATCATAAAATAATTAAAAATTGGAAAAACAAACTAAAAATCACAAAAAACCCAGAAAAATCTGAGAAAAAATCTGGGTATTTTACAAAGTCAGGGCAACTCCATCAAACCCCTTGAAAGCTGAAATAAGTTTTGTAAACTATTTTAAATAGGTAAATTACTCCTTAAAGGCTGCAAAATCAGTCTTCAAGAGTGGGGGGCTTGTGATATAGGTAAAAATAGAACCAAATTAGGACCGTTCAAATCGAACACGCATCCTAACGCTTTCAAGCGTAAAACGATAAATTTAAACATATAAGACCTGTAAGAGGAAGTGGGGCCTTTTTCAAGCCCAACGAGTCAAAATAAGCCAACCAAATAAGCCAACCATACTGGGTTGCCAGTGCAGCCTAACATAAAGGAGTTCAGGTTCACCCAAAATTTTTAGTTTAAATTTTCTATCTCTAGAGTGTAACTACCTCTATCTCTCCATACATAAGAGAGGTTTTAAAAACTCTCTCTTTATTAAGAGAAGAGTCCTAACTTGATCCATTTACATGAAAGAAGATAACAAACCTTATCACTCCAGCAGGAAGTAGAGATAAATCCAATATCATGAAACTTGAATATCCCATCGGCTCTAAATACCTATTGAACTCTTCAGAAACTAGGTAATCACAATTTTCGCTCACAAAACTCTTCTTATAATCTGAGTTTTCAGACTTGGTTGTAAGAGGGTTTGTCATCGGGGCCAAACCTGACATTTCATGCTGTTTTTCAGGTTAATCAGAGCAATCGCAACCATTCGATCATATCCAACAGCTCACAGCAGTCAGATTTCAGATTCAAGAATAGTTAACAGTGATTAACGCCGGCGAAAAGCAAATGTTAGGTCATTTATTTTTTTCCATAAAAAGAATTTACACTATCTGTTTGCTCCAATCGAAAATTAGCAGCAACAATATTCATTTTAGACTTTAATTTTATTTTTTAATTAATTTTTGCAGCATTCGGTTATAACCGTCCACTTTGGGAAGGAGACTTTCCCAACATCCCAAATTAACTTTGTCTAAGAAAGAATTGAATATGTGACATATCACTTAAAATTGAGAAGCCTTGCCACTTATACTTTGAATTGATTACAATGAAATTTAAGGATAATAACATCAAAAAATTTAAATAGTATAAATTCAAAAGATAGTTACCATAAAGTTTTTTAAAAAAATTCAAATAGGTTCGAAAATTGATTTAAATGTAAAGCGGATAAATATGATTTTTAAAAGAAAATTCTAACTATAGCTGAAGATACATATATGATTAGAATTTCTAGATATCAGATACCTTTTTCTGAATTGAAGCAGATTTTTTTGGGTGAAAAAACTAAAATCTTTTCTAGCACAATATTTTTTAAATTAAAAAAAACGCCAAAGATAACAAAATAAATTGTGAAATTTAATTTAAGTTTTACCACTATATATATATATATATATATATATATATATATATGAGAAAAGTGAGTCTCATATTTGTATGAGAAATTTCCTCATACAAAGTGATTATACTCACCATGTGGGGTCCTCATGGAAGATCCACTCCGTCAATCTTGTTTATCATGCCAATGGATGTATGTGTACAAAAAGTCTAAGTGGTTTGCAGGTCGTTTATCCATGCATCATGTGGTTGAAAAATGAACGATTTCAACAGCATTACAAATCATACCACAAATTAGATCACATGATGCCTGGGTAAACAATCTCCAAAATACTTGATTTGTTTCTACACATACATCAATTGACATGATAAACATGCTGGATGGATTGATCTTTCATGAGGGCCCTACCAAGTGAGTATAATCACTTTGTATGACGGAAATTTCCTTATACAAATATGTGGCGCTCTCTCTCTCTCTCTCTCTCTCTCTCTCTCTCTCTCTCTCTCTCTCTATATATATATATATATATATATATATATATACATACTAATAATTTACACGTGCGATGCACATTTTAATAATTTCAAAAAATAAAAATAAAAGCTCTGACATAGGGGGGATTTGAACTGGAAACCTCCTTTATATTAGTTATGTATGTGTATTGCACATGTTGGTAAAATGACAAATGACACTAAGGCATAGTTATGTATGTGCATTGCACATATTTGTTGGGTTACAAAGAGAGTTTGTTTAGTGACAAACTCTCCCATTAAAATAGTACTAGTGTAATGCACGTGCGATGCACGTATTGACACACACACACTAAGGAATAAAAAATTGTTTATTTGTTTACAACACCATCTCTCCCATTATAATAGTTATATATATATATATATATATATATATATATATATATATATATATATATATGTATATATATATAGGTTTTACAGTATTCAGATTTATCTCAAAGTTCAATTCTAGAATAATTTGCAAAGCAAATCAAGATAATTATAAGATTGATAATTATAAAAAGAAAAAATAGTGTTCAGTTAAAGCTATAAAAATAATTATAACGAACAATCTTTAGATATAGTATTCAAATTTAGTTCGATGTTTAAATCTTGATGCATGGCTATAGAAAAATTAGTGAATAATTGCTTGCTAGGTTGATAATTTTACCTACTCCTCCGTTTAACTCAATTTTGTTACTCTAAAAATCATAAACATAACAAGAAAGTTGAAAAAGTTAATTATTTACATCATGTCTCAAAAAGATGACAAAAAGAAACTAAGTATGTATAATTAGTATTATGCAGTTAGAATTGTAATATATTTACCTTTACTCATATACCTACTCCAACATATAACTCAATTTTATAACCCTAAAAAAGTCAATATACCCTAAAAAAGTCAATATAGTGTTGTCTATAAGTTTGGTATGCACAAAACATATTACTAAAACTAATATTTTCAGTTGAGATTTACGAAATTTATAAAAAAAGTAAATCAAAATAAAGAGCCAAGAAGATTTGCAATCAAGCAAAAGAGGAATATATCAAAGAATATTGCAAAAAAAAAAAAGATTTCAACTCAAGAAACATGTGCTCAAATCCCTCCAGAAAGCCAGCAATAATCAATTATTTATTTCTGTTTTTGTGAGAAATTTCTATGTAAAGAATCGTTGATTGATTAATAAGTATTTGAAAAGAATATAAAGTGGATTCGTCAAATAAGTGTTCAATCTGCATGATAGCGGTCGACCGTACAATATGGCGGTCGACCGTCTCAACATTCGATCGCTTATCATAGTGGAAATGATGAGTCAGTCGACCGGTCATCTCTCGACTTTCGAGTTAAAAGATGAACGGTCAACTTCTCAACAAAGCAGTCGACCGTCCGCGTGCAATTTTGACTATTTCGGAAATATCTTTTCATTTTGGGAAAGATACATTTCCTCTCTCTATAAATAGAGGCGAATCCACTGAGTATTCCTCATCCCTTGCAATTATAATTCTTCTGAACTAATCATTCATGTGAGCTTTTATTGTTTTCTTCAGTCAAGATTGTTATAGATCTTGAGAGTTTTTCTTTTATTCCACTTTAGTGAGTTTTGCGGAACATGTTTGTAGAAATCCTGTGGGTGTAATAGGACGCTCGGCCTGAATTCTGAGAATCACTGTACAATGGTTTAAAGTATAGTGGAACGCTTGTGGTAGAGAATTGTTACAAGTAGGTAGTGTGGACATAGACCTGGGGGTCGAACCATATTATATCGCTGTGTCTTGTGTGCTTGTTCTGTTTGCCTTCTCTAACTCTATCTCCTTGCTTTATGCATTTTATTTAAGTTTTTCATTTCCGCATAATCACCGTATTCACCCCCCTAGGGTGATTTACAGTGGTATCAGAGCGTGGTGCTCATTAATAGCTTAAATGCTTGAGCAAAAGGTCCATTGTCTGAAATTCCTCCTCCCGAAAACTTGTACACATCGGAGTCATTCATCTCCAATAGAACAAGTCTAAATGTTCACCTTATTTTAATGAAAAATGCTATGATGTTTGGAAAGTTCGTATGTCTCAGTTTTTGTAGATATTGGGAGAAGAAGTATGGAACGTTTGTGTCAATAAAATAGAGATTCCTGTCAGTGATGGAAAGAGGACCTTCACAACAGCTGAACTATCATTGAAAACTGCAAACTCCAAAGCCACGACAACACTTTATGCACGTCTGAATAATGAAGAACTGATGCGATGTGGACACACCTGCAAAACAGCCTATGAAATCTGGAACAACATGTTAAAACGTCTTCAAGGAATTGCATTTGAGGTAGAGGCCAAATTTACTTTATGTTTTTATAAGTTTGATGTTTTTTGTATGCTTCCAAGAGAGACCGTAGATCAGATGCTAGCCCGCTTTGATATTATCACACATGAACTTGAGAGCTTAGGTAAGGGGTTAGATGATGACCGAAAGGTCGGAAAACTCATAAGCGGTCTCACACCTGAATGGGATATTAAGGCTACTGCAATGAAGGAGACGCTTGAAGAGAAATGTTTTGACTACTACACATTTCAAGGGAAATTGAAAACGTATGAAATGGAGATGGCAGAAACCAAAAGGTACCGGCAGAATATTGGGATTATACCCAAAAATGAAGAGAACATCATTGCCTTGAAAGCATCAACTTCACGATCATCAAAATCATAGTCAGATCATGAAGAATCAGATGAAGATATCGCATTGCTGATTAAACAATTATGAAAGTATCTCAAATGCAAAAGGTATGACAGGTCTCAAGGAAGAAGAGAAAAAGACAAAGAGGACATATGTTACACATGCAAAAAGTCAGGACACATCGGTAGATATATTTAAAAAAAAAATTAATTATTAAAAAAAAAACCCTTTAGCACTAAAATATGAATGAAGCAAAACCAATTGCAAAACTAAAAGTGTCCCAAATTAAGTTCATCATTGCACAGATTCTGAAATTCTTCAATCCCTAAAATATGAATGAAGCATAATAGTATAATATCATCAAATTGTAATCTCATAATGAAACATAATAATGTGATCTCATCACATTCATTACCAAAATATGGAGTTCAAAATATTGAGTTAGAAATAGTAAAAAAGAATATTTTCACTGTCAAATTCAGGCAAGCAAGATACTAACTGAGATGAAACTTATACTTTTATAATACTCATGAGATAACTGTCAATTAAAACCATAACATAAGTTCAAACATGATTATTTCATCACTAGTCACTCCTCTGTAAATCATAGTATGCAACTTCAGTTACATAATCCATCTCATCATCACTTAAAACCAATGAGAAAGAACAATCTCATTTTCAAACCCAAGCAACAAGCATGCATGAACATTATCTTAGAAACTGATACTCATCTAGACATCATGATACAATTGTATATAAAGTTTAGATAAAAAAAAATTCCATCACTAGTCACTCCTCAAAAAATCAGAGAGTGCAACTTCAGATACATGATCCATCTCATCTCCAAATTCAGACAAAAAAGCAACTCGTGAAGCTGCACTAACCTGAAGCAAGAGTTTCAAATCATACAATCCAGTAACATACATTTGACGCTAACCTGAAGTAGTTTGCCTTCACTGCAAGAAAGATGAAGCTGGTTTATTAGATGAGGAAAATCATACAATCCAGTAAAACAATCCAATAACATACATTGAGTATGCCCAAAAGTTTGAGATAGAAACGTAACTCATGAGCAAGTGCATTGCTCATGTTCACCGTCTATTTCTTTCTATTTGTCAAGTATAAGAAAGCCCGTGCAATGCACATGCTAACAGCGGAGTCTCATATAATTACAACTTCCAACCTATGTAGCATTGAATAAGAATATAATAGCTTCGTGTTCCTCAAAACATTATGTGAAATAAGGTAAGGTCCCTTTTCCCACCGAATAAGTTACTTGCAATCCTACAAAGCAATTGACCTTTCTCACATTGTGATTCAATGTTTTCTGATAACTACATACGGAAATAATGTAAACCATAATGAACCACATACGGAAACTCCTCTCAGATCCAATGACCACAAACTTCTAAGTTCAAAACTTGGTTTCAACTTACAACAAAGATCAATTTTGTGTTTTAGTCACCATACAATGTTTTCCTAAGAGAAAAAATTATTGTCTTAGTAGCTTGAAGGATGCTGTAAGTATGCCATGGAGAGTGCATAAAAACTTGACTCCTTGCCTAAATGCATCATTTGCACTTGTCAAGTATGTTTCGTCTCTTTCCTATAATATGAAAGCCCAAACAGTTCCGAATGTACTTTGTTAACTTCAAATTTTGATTCATAGCCTATTTCAATCTATCCAACCAGGACAAAACAAACTTAACCAAACTTGTGACAACCAACACCTCGATTTCCATGTTCACTGTAGGTCTCCAGACATAGGGTGTTCCTTCATCATAGAAGCACAACAATTCCACACAAATAGGATCACAGAAGCACAACAAAACACAGCTGATGAAATGCCGGAGTAGACCTCTTTTATTGTAGTGAACCACATCATCAAACATAAAAGACAACCAAAGAACCAGAGACACAAAAAACTGCTAAATGTTAAACACAGTAAATTAAAGAAGATATATAGTTTCAAATCCATCAAAGATACTAAAATGAACATAAACCACCACAACGGAAAGAAAGCTATTCCGCATTTATAGCATCAAATTGATGAATTCAGTTAAAGCATCTCCATCTATAGCTTACTTATTAAAAACCAAACAATCCCCATTTATGCTTAATTATATACTTCTACAAAAACAAACAACACTCAAAAGATTCGACTGAATTCATGAATTGAAGCAATACAACAAAGATCATGATGCAGAGAACAATAAGCTGAAGAAGATCATGTCAGCCTTCAAAACTTCATGCACTCATCAAAACAACACAATTCCAACTAGGGCATCCATCTCCCAAATGAATTTCCCCCAAAAAGAATTAATTTAAGGTTGCCCCTTATGAAAAGCAACCTAAACCTAGCTCATAACACCACATTCTCCTCCTTGAAATTCAGCCGGAGGCTGGTGGCCACCACGCAGTCCACCGACGCTTCTGCCCTAAACACCACCACGGTGGCACACCAGACATAGCTGACCTCAGCCAGGTCGACTCCTTCTTTCTCTTTTTTTGAAACCAGTAAAAATCTAACCAAATCCTAGAAGATTGAGGGGTTACCTTGCGCTTGAGGAGGGCACAACAGGGCCAGCGACGGGGACGAGTGCAGGGACGACGAAAGACGGCAGGGACAACGACGGTGGGCACAGTGATGACGGCCAAGCAGAGGTGGGAGAGCACGGGAGAGAGAGAGGCAAAAAATTGGGGAAAAAAGAATTGGGGATCGATTACTGAAATGCCATAGGGTTTCGATGGGCTAAATTTATTCTAAACTTCTACACCGGCGTTTTAATTGAAAGCGCCGGTGCAGGATATACCAACACCGGCATTTTCCAAAAAAACGTCGGTGTATGTTCTACATACCTCGGCGCTGTAATAAAACGCCGGTGTAAGTGTCTAAAATTTTGGGACGTCTTCCTACACCAAGCCTACCCCGACACTACTAATAAAACACCGGGGTAGTTTTGCTGGGGTAGCCCAAAAATGTTGCAGTGAAGTAGGTGGTGTGAACATAGACTTGGGGGTCGAACCACATTATATCACTGTGTCTTGTGTGCATGTTCTGTTTGCCTTCTCTAACTTTATCTCCTTACTTTATGCATTTTATTTAAGTTATTCATTTCTGCACAATCACCCTATTCACCCCCCTAGGGTGATTTACAGTGGTATCAGAGCGTGGTGCTCATTAATAGCTTAAATGCTTGAGCAAAAGGTCCAATGTCCAAAATTCCTCCTCCCGAAAACTTGTACACATCGGAGCCATTCATCTCCAATAGAACAAGTCTAAAATGTTCACCTTATTTTAATGAAAAATGCTATGATGTTTGGAAAGTTCGTATGTCTCAGTTTTTGTAGATGTTGGGAGAAGAAGTATGGAACGTTTGTGTCAATAAAATAGAGATTCCTGTCAATGATGGAAAGGGGACCTTCACAGCTGCTGAACTATCATTGAAAATTGCAAACTCCAAAGCCACGACAACACTTTATGCACGTCTGAATAATGAAGAACTGATGCGATGTGGACACACCTGCAAAACAACCTATGAAATCTAGAACAACATGTTAAAACGTCATCAAGGAATTGCATTTGAGGTAAAGGCCAAATTTACTTTATGTTTTTATAAGTTTGATGTTTTTCGTATGCTTCGGAGAGAGACCGTAGATCAGATGCTAGCCCGCTTTGATATTATCACACATGAACTTGAGAGCTGAGGTAAGGGGTTAGATAATGACCGAAAGGTCGGAAAACTCATAAGCGGTCTCACACCTGAATGGGATATTAAGGCTGCTGCAATAAGGGAGACGTTTGAAGAGAAATGTTTTGACTACTACACATTTCAAGGGAAATTGAAAATGTATGAAATGGAGATGGCAGAAACCAAAAGGTACCGGTAGATTATTGGGATTATACCCAAAATTGAAGAGAACACCATTGCCTTGAAAGCATAAACTTCACGATCCTCAAAATCAGAGTCAGAAGATGAAGAATCAGATGAAGATATCGCATTGCTGATTAAACAATTATGAAAGTATCTCAAACGCAAAAGGTATGATAGGTCTCAAGGAAGAAGAGAAAAAGACAAAGAGGACATATGTTACACATGCAAAAAGTCTGGACACATCGGTGCAAACTATCCCCTATCGCGGAATAGGTACAAAGATTATTATCACTCCAACTCAGGATTCAGAAAGAATGCATTTAAAGCAACATGGCTAGATTCAGACTCCAGCAATGAAGAGCAAGAACACAACGACATTGGATTTATGGCTCTTGGGGATGGTGAGGTGCACTCATCACTCTAAGAAGAGATAATCGAAGAACCCACCTATGATGATCTAGTTGACATGTATAATGGCTTAAGAGATTATACAAAAAAAATTAAGTCGTGAGTTGAGACAATATAAGCAAATGTCTAATGAATCACATGAAACCTGCATTGCCAAAAATAAAATGCTAAAAGATGGACATTCCTTGATTGTTGAAAATATTAAGTCATTTAGGAAGGATCTTGGTGTATTGATAGAAGAAAATGAATGTCTAAAACAACAGATTCAAAAATATATGGCAATACATGATGAAAATCTAAAGGAAAATCATGAAAAATCTGCTTTTATTGCTAAACTCACCGATAATTAAATGAATGCAGAAGAAAATTTGACGAGGTAGTGGAAGGTTGTAAAGAAGCAATCGAACAAAATAGGATACTTGATGCTACTCAAGATACTCTTCATTGGAACACTAAAGACGATGAAAAAACTAGAAAAGAACTTTGTAATAGAATAATTGAGCTTGAAAAAATTGTTGAAAAATACGAAGGGCCCAGTTATTTTATGACAATGAATTCAAGATCATATCATGATAATCGAGAACTTGGTTACAATGAGCCACTACAACGTCAAAATACTGAAAAATCATGTCATACACATGTACATAGTTATTAAAAATCTTGTCACACACATATGCATAGCCATCAAAATAGCTACAAAGTAGTACATAACTATGCAAATGTGCATGACTCAAGGCATAACCGCATTACATGTCACTATTGTTGTAAATTATGACATATATCTTATAATTTCTCACTAAAAAGGAACATTAATTTTGTTTGGGGGAAAAAGAATGTAAGTGCAGGCACAGTACCAACTTGGGCACCAAAAATTACACCTACTAATTTGAATGTAGGTGCATCAACGTGCCAAACCTAAAGATCGGGGTACCTTGATAGTGGATGCCCAAACCATGTGACAGGTGACAACAAATACTTTGCATCATTATCAAGGGAAAGAGGGAAGGACATTATCTTTGAAGATAACAGCGCTGGTCAAACCATCGGTAAAGGTAAAATAAATTTTGGTTCATCATGCTCCATTGATGATGTACTTTTGGTAAGAGGCTTGAAACACAATTTACTTAGTGTCGGTCAGTTATGTGATAAAGGTTATATAGTTACTTTTGATAAAAATGCATGCACTATATTAGATAATAATAAATTATGTTTACTTCTTGCCAATAGATGCAATAATGTGTATGTCATCAATTCTAATGAATTAGTACATATGAGATGCTTTGTTGCTAGAAATGAAGATGGTTGGTAATGACATCGGCAACTCGGACACACAGCTATGGGTAATCTCAACAAACTTTTCAATAAGGAACTTGTACGTGGAATTCCCAAAATTAAGTTTAAGAAAGATAAGCCAAGTAACTCGTGTCAGCTCGGTAAGCAAACTAAAATTTCCCACAAGCCCAAAAAAATTGTATCAACTTATAGACCTCTTGAACTTCTGCACATGGACCTTTTTGGACCATCACAAATACGTAGTAATGGTGGTGCACGATATGCTTTCGTAATTGCAGATGACTACAATAGATTCTCTTGGGTTGTTTTTTTATCACAAAAGGATGAAACCTCATATGTTTTTCAAAAATTTTGTCGTAGAGTAGAAAATGAGAAAAGCCTTACCATCGTCACTATTCGTAGTGATCATAGTGGGAAATTTCAAAATGAACTCTTTACGTTATTTTGTGATGAAAAATGACTAAAACATCAGTTCTCATGTCCTCGTACTCCTCAACAAAATGGGGTTATTGAGAGAAAAAATCGATCGCTTCAAGAAATGGCCCGCACCATGCTTAGCGAAAATGATTTACCAAAATCCTTTTAGGCAGAAGCTGTCAATACAACATGTTACACCATTAACCAAGTAATCATTAGAAAATATCTTGAGAAAATGCCTTTTGAATTGTATTATGGAAAAATTCTAAACTTGAGTTATTTTCGTGTATGTGGATGCAAAGTGTTTATTTTAAATACCTTAGATAACTTGAGAAAATTTGATCGCAAAAGTGATGAAGGCGTATTCTTAGGATATTCTATAAGTAGAAAAGTTTATCGTGTATTTAATAAGAGAAGACACACTATTCAAGAATCTACTGATGTTATATTTGATGAATCTAATCCTCTCACAAGAGAGATATTACATGTTGTTGATGTTGATGAGACAGGTATTTGCAATGAAAAGAAACATGTACATGAAAAAGTACCGAATGAAGATCTCCAAAACAACTCATCTCATCAAAATGAAGATCTATCACCACTAAATATCAATAAAAAAAATCTTGATTGACGAGATGCGCACATAACAAACTGATGCAATGGAAGATGAGCCCACTTCTTCATCACCACCAACTCAACCTCCCACGAATGAAAAATGTCCTGCTTGGAAAATCAGGACTAGTCATCCCTCAGACCTTATACGAAGTGATATGTCAAAAGGGATAACTACTCGTACTCAAGCTAAAAATTTCATTGTTTTATTGCATTTGTATACATACTTGAACCGAAGAATGTTAAGGAGGCCTTGTAAGACAACGACTGGATTGTTGTCATGCAAGAAGAACTTAATCAATTTAAACGGAATCAAGTATGGAGACTTGTTCCTAGACCCCCTAGTAGAACCGTTCTTTGTACAAAATGGATGTTTAGAAATAAGTTAGATGAATCAGGTCATATAGTTTGAAATAAAGTTCGTCTTGTTGCTCAAGGTTATAACCAACAAGTGGGATTCGATTTTGATGAAACTTTTGCTCCTGTTGCACGGCTTGAAGTCATTCGCATTTTACTTATTTTTGCATCCTACATGGATATTACGCTTTTTTAAATGGATGTAAAAAGTGCTTTTTTAAATGATTTTGTTTTTGAAGAAGTTTATGTTGAACAACCACCTGGGTTCACTGACCCAATACACCCAAACCATATATTTCGTCTTGATAAAGCACTACAGGGTTTGAAGCAAGCTCCTCGTGCTTGGTATGAGCGACTAAGTTCGTTCCTTATTCACATAGGTTTTTCAAAAGGAAAAGTAGACACTACACTTTTTATAAAACATGTTTTTAAAGATATTTTGATCATTCAGATTTATGTTGATGATATGATTTTGGATCTACTAATGAAAATCTGTGCAAGGAGTTTTCTAAGCAAATGCAGAATAAATTTGAAATGAGTATGATGGGTGAATTAACCTACTTTCTTGAACTTCAAGTATAGCAACAGAATGACGACATCTTTAGAAATCAATCTAAATATGCTAAAGAACTCGTCAAAAGATTTGGCCTTGATAGTACAAATGCTTACAAAACTCTCTGGCCACTACCACTAAACTTTCCAAAGATGAATCCGGTAACAATATTGATGTTTCTACCTATCGTGGTATGACTAGTAGCTTACTTTATATTATTGCATCTCGTCCTGATATAATGTTTCGTGTCTGATTATGTACCCGTTTTCAGTCGTGTCCAAAAGAACCTCATTTGGTTTTAGTTAAGTGTTTCATTCGATATGTTAAAGGCACACCAAATGTAGGTCTTTGGTACCCAAAAATAGAAATTTTTCTCTTGTAGGCTATTCAGATGCCGACTATGCTGGCAGTTTAATAGAATGAAAAAGCACAAGCGGTACATGACATTCTTGAAAAATTGTCATGTTTTATGAGCATCTAAGAAACAAAATTCTGTTACTTTATCCACCGCTGAAGCCAAATATATAGCCGCCGGATGTTGTTGTGCGCAGGTATTATGGATGAAACATATATTAGAAGACTATAAGGTATTCTTCAATCACAAGACTATAAGGTATTCTTCAATCATATCCTCATTAAATGCGATAATACTAGCACTGTTCACATAACTAGAAATTCTGATCAACACAGTCACACTGAGCATATAAAAATTTGCTACCATTTTATTAAAGATCATTTTCAAAAGAGAGATATTATTCTTGATTAAGTTTCAACGGGTTTAACAATCGGCTGATATTTTTGCCAAACCATTAGATGAAAATGTTTTCACTTTCTAAAAGCCGAATATATAGTCGATCGGCACCTATTCTATTGTTTTGTCTTTTACAGGTTTCTGGCATATTTTGTTGTCGGTCAACCACCCGGTCGACTGTACCTGATTTTTTATATAAACTTCTCTACTTTGTGTCTTTTGCCCCCTCTTCGTGTGTTCCAAAAATGGGGAGAAAATTGAACTTAGAATTTAACTTCTTAGAAAAATCTTCAAACTTTGTGTTTAACTTGTCTATTAACATTCTCAAGATTATGTAATTCTGAAATCTCAAATCTATGATACCATATAAAACTCTCACTATATATCAAAGAGCTTCGTGATCATCGATATCATGTAAGTAGATTTCTGTATTTCCGTATTTTAAATATGCATCTCCCTCAAAACAAAACTTTTTAACTAATATTTATGAATGCATATTTTCGTGCATGATTCGTTTTATGCATATAGGATGCATCATGAACATACACTTATTTAATTCTTCTGTGCTTAAATTTAGGGGGAGTATTGGATTAAGGGGAAGCAGTTGAATTTATTTTAAATTTATATTCTAAGGTATATTTTGTTCACATCAAAAGGGAGAGATTGTTGTCCATAAGTTTGGTGTGCACAAAACTTATTATTAAAACTAATATTTTCAGTTGAGACTTACAGAATTTACAGAAAAAGTAAATCAAAATAAAGAGTCAAGAAAATTTGCAATCAAGCAAAAGATGAATATATCAAAGAAGATTGCAACAATCAAAAAGATTTCAACTCAAGAAACATGTGTTCAAATCCCTTAAGAAAGCCGACTATAATCAATTATTTATTTCTGTTTTGTGAGAAAATACTATGTAAAGATTCGTAGATTGATTGATTAATATTTGTAAAGAATATAAAGTGGATTCACCAAATAAATGTTAAATCTGTAAGATAGCGGTCGATCATACACTATGTCGGTCCAACGTCTCAACAGTCGACCGCTGATCATAGTGGAAAAGATGAGTCAGTCGACCGGTCATCGTTCGACTTTCGAGTTAAAAGAAGAACGGTTGACTGCTCAACAAAGCGGTCGACCGTCCGTGTGCGGTTTTGACTATTTCGGAATTATCTTTTCGTTTTTCGAAAGATACATTTCCTCGCTCTATAAATAGAGGCGAATTGATTGAGTATTCTTCATCCCTTGCAATTATAACTTTTCTGAACTAATTATTCAATCAACGATCCGAGTGTGAGAGATTCTATTGTTTTCTTCAGTCAATATCGTTATAGATCTTGAGAGTTTTTCTTTTCTTCTACTTTGGTGAGTTTTGTGGGACTTATTTGTAGAAGTTTCGCGGGTGTAATATGACTATCGGGGCTTAAATTCCGAGAATCACTGTACAAGGGTTTAAAGTATAATTGAACACTTGTGGCGGAGAATTACTACAAGTAGGTGGTGTGGACGTTGACCTGGGGGTTGAACCATGTTATATCGCTGTGTCTTGAGTGTTTACTCTGTTTGATTTCTCTAACTCTATCTCTTTACTTTACACATTTTATTTAAATTTTTAATTTCCGCACAATCACCGTAGGGGGGGGGGGGATTTACACATAGAAAAGGTAAAAAACATTAATAACTTCCAATATGTTTCCAAAAAGAAGAAAAGAAAAAAGAAACTCCCAACTCCAATAAGTTTGACTAATAGAATCTGATATTTTTAAAAAACAAATGCATAAAAACTTTATAGTTACTAATTATTGTGGATAATGATTAAGAGAGAGAGAGAGAGTATTTTACCTTTAATTATTAAATTATACATTATTCTCCATATCTCTACTACTACAATGGGAGAATGCCTTAGTGTAATTTGTCCATCTACTAACTCGTGCAATGCACGTGCATAACTATTGTAAATGAGGTTTTAGATCAAATCCAGACTACGTCGGAATTTTTACTTTTAAAAAACTATATTTATTAAGACGTGCATCGCACATGTAAACTACTAGTAACTTAAAATCGTATCTCTAAAAACATCAACATAAAAAAGAAGAAAAAAATAACTTACAATAAGTTTCTAAAAGGAAGAAAAAAAGGAAAAGAAACCCTCAATTGTAATTAAGTTTGACTTATATAACTTGATAACGGATAAAAGATGCATCAAAATTTCTTAATTAGTATTTATTGTATATCTCTAATATTATAACGGGAGAAGGCCTTAGTGTCATTTGTCATTTTGTCATTCTACCGACATGTGCAACGCACGTACATAACTAATATAAAGGAGGTCTCCAGTTCAAGTCCCCCTACGTCAGAGTTTTTATTTTTTTTTAAAAAAATTATTAAAATGTGCATCGCACGTGTAAATTACTAGTTATATATAATGAGAGGGAGAAATAATTATAAGGAAGAAGACGTAGATATATAAATAAAAGACAAAATATAATTTATGTTTATCTTTATATACTTATTTTTAAAATCGTACATGATTTATCATATTTTATAATTTTAAATATTTTTTTTTAAAATAGACGACACATGTTAAATTTATAAGCCGTTTAAAAAATGGCACGACAATTTTTTAAATAGGAAACACATCACTAATTTCCAAAGCCCTTAAAAGATGCAACATGGCCCGTTTCTGGGACTCTAAAATCAAAAATCAATTATAGTAGTATAGAATGTGATAGGGTAATTGATTTTTTGAATTGGCCGTGGGCCTTGGACGGGTTTTGGCATGGTTTGAGAAGAATTAAAACCCGCCCACTTTGAAATCCGGCGTTCTTTTTTAAATTTCCAAATTCTAATTTTTCGGGTTAGGTTTAGGCTTCAACCTGCTCAATAAATAGCCCTAACCTTCTGTGTATGTGATATGGGTCGGATGATGTGGCCCCTCCTGGGCCACAGGATCCCCTCAGGAAGCATATATCACCGGATCATCCAGATCCGCCACGTCAGCGTCAGAAAACTGCCAGGGCCTCTGCCACGTCAGCCTGGAAACCGCCCGGGCCTCTGACACGTCAGCCCTATACCGCTCGGATTTCCACCGCTTAAGGTCCACGGGCAACCGGGTCCAGACTCGGCCTCAAACGGGTCCAAACCTGGTTGACTTCTCCTATAAATACCAGACCCTCTCCTCCTTTCTCAGGTATTCAAACTTTTCCCTCTCAAACCTTAGTTACTGTTACTCTCTCTCAGTAGCTGACTAGATCGTCGGAGGGTCTGCCACCAGGACCAACCCTGGTATTCCTAGACCGTCTGTAGGTACACGAGACCTCGGATCTGAGCCGAGCATCCAGGCTCTACCTCACTACCACCTACTTCCGTACCATTCGCCTGGCTGAAGATCGTCCGCATAGGAGCTTCCTTCATACAAATCGAGTAAGAACTCACACCTGATGCATCCACACGCCCCCCGAAAACAAACCGCATCAGGTTGGCGTCGTCTGTGGGAATCGCCTAGTGCGTACGCCGACCCGAGCTCAGCCGTCAACGGTACCCCGTTTACCCGACCTCATATGGCGCCCAAGGCCAAGAAAGCTGTCACCTTAGTGCGTCGGCCGGACGCGCCCCCTCAGGGTGCCGCCGTCGACACTCATGGATCCAACAACCCCCGGGTCAGTCACGGACACCAACCGGGGGCCTCCCGACCAGTCCATCCCGACCTACGAGGGGTAATCCAGAACCAGCAGGCCAACCGGTCTAGGGGAGGGGCTGCTTCCAACTCGGCCCCGAACCATCCCAAACCTCCGTCCCAAGGGCAAGGGCCAGCACTCAGCCGCGTCGGCCGGCGCCCGCCGACTCAGCAAAATCGAGCTGAACGAGCTCCGGTCACCCACCAGGAGTTCCAAGACTTCCGAAAAAAAATCATGGAGGCCATCCGAGGCACCCCCGTCGATGATGACGTTCGCCGCTCTCATTCCCATTCGGATGCCGAGGCCAGCGTGTCTCGCGTCCCGACAGCCCAGCCGGAATATGACGAAGACATCTTGAAGCGCCTCCAAGAAATGGAAGGCCGCCTCAACCACTTCAGGGACGGCGGGCCGAGGCCGGCCCAGGGATACAGACCCATTCGACCTCCTTTTTCCACCGCCATCCTGCGGGCGGAAATACCCAGGAACTTCCGCCCACCTCAATTCGAGACTTACAACGGGGAGGGCGATCCTGCTGATCACATGGAGGGCTTCAAAACCCTCATGATGATTCACAGTGCATCGGATCCCCTCCTGTGCCGCGCCTTCCCTGCCACCCTTCGGGGTCCGGCTCGGGAATGGTTCTCCAAGCTCGCCCCCGGCTCCATCATTCTTTCAACCAATTGGAGGGCAACTTCCTCGCCCACTTTGTGACTAGCCGAAAGGCCAAAAGGACAAGTGCGTCCCTACTTGGCCTCCGGCAGAAGGAAGGGGAGTCGCTCCGGGTGTTCGTCCGAAGATTCACTGCTGAGGTGAGATCGGTCTCCTCCCTCAACCTAGGGGTCGGCTCGGCAGCATTCCGGCACAACGTCCGTCATAGACAGCTGAAGGCCTCCCTGGCAAAGAGGCCCCCGATGGACTTCCCCGACCTCCTCAATCGGGTCGAAAAGTACATCCGTGCTGAGGAGGCCCTGAATCTAGAGGACTCGAAAGAAATCCCCGGGAAGGGAAAGTGCAAGGCCGGCGAAGTCGAGCTAGCAAAGAAAGTTCCAAGGGACGGAGGTGCCACCAAAAGGGTTTCTCCGGTCCCTCGCTTCGAGAGGTAGACCCCGCTGACGCAGAACATGTCAACCATTCTCTTGGCGATCAAAGACAGAGACCTCGTGCAATTCCCCCCTCGACCGAACAGCAACAACAGTAAGAAGAGGGATCAGAAGTTCTACTACCGCTTCCACCAGGACAATGGGCACGACACGGATTATTGTGGTGCCCTGAAGGACGAGATCGAGGCCCTCATCCAACGAGGGTACCTCTGGGAGTTCAAACGAGAAGACGCCCGGGACCAGAGGGATACGAGGAACCAGAGGGTTTCCCCTCCTCCTCGAGTGCCCAGACAGCATCCCGAGCGAGACCAGGAGCCTGAAGAGCCCGAGGGCAAGGCCATCTTACACTGTGTCTAAGGAGGGCCAATGGGAGGGGAGTCCAACACTTCCCGCAAAGGCGTTCTTCCGGGATGACAACGCCGTCTAGGCCCCCCTAGGTCCAGCCACTCCCTGTCTCCTTCTCGGGGGAAGACCTGGAAGGAGTTTGGCTCCCACACTGTGACGCACTCGTTGTCAGCCTCGGCATGGCGAACTTCGAGGTCCAACGCATCCTCGTTGACAATGGAAGCTCGGTAAACATCCTCTTCCTTGAAGCCTGTAAGAACTTGAAGCTCTCTCGAGATAAGCTAAAACCAGCCGGATACACATTGCATGGATTCTCCGGTGTCCCGGTGGCAATAGAGAGTATCGTCACTTTAGACATCACCGCGAGCATGAATCCGCACCGAAGGACCGAGTCAATGGAATTCATGGTTGTCAACATCAAGGCAGCCTACAATGCCATACTCGGCCGTCCCGGTCTCTACTCCCTGCAGGCGGTTCCCTTGGCCTACCACCAGAAGATGAAGATCCCTACCAATACGGGTGTCAGAGTTGTCCGAGGAAAACAAGAAGCAGCCCGATCGTGCTACATGATGGCGATCGGGGGCAGGGTATTTTCCCTCGATGTTGTCGAGCTATAGCCCGAGAGAACCCAGCCGGAACCAGAACCGGCAGATGAGCTAAAAGATGTCTTGTTCGAGACAGAGGATGCATCAAAATGCTTCCGAGTGAGCTGCTCCCTCGCTCCTAACCTCAAGTCTACCCTGATCGACTGTATTCGCCACAATGTTGACCTCTTCGCATGGAAGCCTTCTGACATGCCCAGTATCTCCGAGGATCTCATCTTGCACAAACTCAGCGTGATCCCCGGGTCGAAGCCGGTTGTCCAAAAGCGATGCAAGTTCGCTCCGGAGCGACAGCAGGCGGTGAATGCAGAAGTGGACAAGCTCCTGTCTGCGCGCTTCATACAAGAGGTCAGCTACCCTGAGTGGCTGGCAAACGTCATCATGGTCAAGAAGGTGAGCGGGAGCTGGAGGATCTGCATAGATTTCACCGACCTCAACAAGGCGTGCCCCAAGGATCCGTTCCCTCTCCTGAGCATCGACGCCCTGATCGATGCCACATCGGGTCATGAGCTCCTGTCCTTCATGGATGCCTTCTCCGGCTACAACCAGATCGGAATGTACCTTCCCGACATAGCCAAGACGTCATTCGTCATGGACCAAGGGCTCTATTGCTACCGGGTTATGCCCTTCGGGCTGAAGAATGCCGGTGCTACTTATCAGAGACTCGTTAACCGAGTCTTCCATAATCAAATTGGGCACAACATGGAGGTGTACGTCAATGACATGCTCATCAAAAGCCAACAAGGACAGGATCACATCGCCGACCTGGAAGAGGCCTTTGGGGTCCTTCGGACCCACAACATGAGGCTCAACCCGGCGAAGTGTGCATTCGGCGTCTCCTCGGGAAAGTTCCTCGGGTTCATCGTCACCCAGCACGGTATCGAGGCAAACCCGGAAAAAATTCGGGCCATAATAGACATGGCCCCTCCCAGGAACATCAAAGAAGTCCAGAGGCTAACGGGCAGACTGGCGGCCATCGGCTGTTTCCTATCCAAGTCTGGAGAAAAGTCCCTTCCCTTCTTTAGGGTACTACATGGCACCGGAGGGTTCGCGTGGGGTACTCAGCAACAAAAGGCCTTCGCCCAATTAAAAGAGTACCTCGCCGATCCTCCTCTCCTCTGCAAGCCCGAAGCGGGTGAACCACTCTGGCTCTACCTTTCGGCTTCGGAGAACGTGCTCAGCACCGTCCTCATTCGAGAAGAGGAAGGAGTCCAAAAGCCTCTGTACTATGTGAGCAAGGTCCTGCTCGATGCCGAGACCAGATATTCCAGGATGGAGAAGGTAGCATACGCCTTGGTCATGGCTGCACAAAAGCTCCATCCATATTTTCAGGCACATTCAATCCAGGTGCTCACAGATCAACCCCTGAAGGCCGTGCTCTATAAGCCCGAGAGCTCGGGGCGACTAGTCAAATGGTCGATCGAGCTCAGTCAGTACGACATCGGCTATCAGCCAAGGACGGCCATCAAAGGACAGGCCTTCGTCGAGTTCATCACAGAATGCACCATCTCCGAGCAGCCGACAAGCAAGGAAGCCGACCAGACGTGGGAAGTTTACGTCGACGATTCCTCTTGCAAAGCGGGGAGTGGTGCGGGCATCATTCTGCGGGGTCTAGACGATTTCCTCCTTCAATACTGCCTCTGCCTCAACTTCCCGGTCTCTAATAATGAGGCCGAGTACGAGGCCATGATCGCTGGGCTCACCCGGCTGATCAAGCTGGTGCCAGACAGATTAGGACCTTTAGTGACTCTCAGCTTGTGGTCAACCAGATCACTGTGGAGTACGAGGCCCGTGACGATCGAATGATCAGATACCTGGCCGTAGTCCACCAGCCATTAATGTCCTTTGACGAGTCGGTCGTCTTAAGGATCCCCAGGGAGCAGAACGCCCAGGCCGATGCCCTGTCAAAGTTAGCTTCCTCATCCTTTGAAGGCCTCGACCGAACCGTCCTGATTGAAGTCTTGCTGAAGCCAAGCACCGACTTCCCTGAGGCTCTATGCGTTGAAGACGGAGCTCCTCCTGACGACTGGACCACTATTATCAAGAAATTTCTAATCGAGGGAGAGCTCCCCGAAGACCGGGCCGAAGCAAGGCGGGTCAGGGTACGTTCAGAAAGGTTCGCCATAATCGACGCAACCCTCTTCAAAAGGTCCTACACAACAACAAATGGCAGACCCTACCTCTGCTGCCTGACCCCTGATGAAGCAAAGTACGCCCTCAAGGAGCCTACACGAGGAGATCGGCGGATGCCATATGGGAAGCTGCTCGCTAGCGCGAAAGGCTTTGAATCACGGGTAGTACTGGCCCACTATGCTACAAGACGCCCTCGCCCTAGTGAAGAAGTGCGGTCCCTGCCAACGGTTCTCCCCCGTGAAGAGAGCACCACAAGCAAATCTCCGTTCCATGGCCAGTCCGACCCCCTTTTCAATGTGGGGGATGGATCTGGTAGACCCATTTCCGAAGGCAACGGGCCAAAGAAAGTTTCTCATTGTGTCAATCGACTACTTCACGAAGTGGATCGAGGCAGAGCCGCTACGATCACCGAGCAACATGCCCAATAATTTTTTCTGGAAATACATCGTCTGTCAGTTCGGGATCCCACAGGTGCTCATCACGGACAATGGGACTCAGTTTGCGGGTAAGCATTTCCGAAAGTTCTGCGAAGATCTCGGGATCCAGCAGCGCTTCTCCTCGGTATGCCATCCCCAGTCAAACGGTCAGGTTGAGAACGCGAACCGCCAAATCCTCGACGGTCTCAAGAAACGACTCGATAACTCTGCCAAGGGGTTATGGGTCGATGAGCTGCCAAGCGTTCTCTGGGCCCACCGGACGACAAAGAGAATCCCCACGGGGGAGTCGCCATTCAATCTGACATACGGCGCGGAGGCCGTCATTCCACTGGAAATCGGGATCCTTTCGCCTCGGATCATGGCTTTCGACGAAGCAAGCAACTCTGCTCAGCTGCGAGCCGACCTGGACCTCATAGATGAGGTCAGGGAGAAGTCTGCCATCAGAAGGAGCATCTACCAACAAAGGATCGAAAAATTCTACAACAGGAAGGTGCGTCCCACCAAAATCAAACTCGGAGATCTCGTCCTCTGGAAGTTGGCTATATCTAGTCCCGACCAAAAAAGAAAATTGGCCCCAAACTGGGAGGGCCCTTACAAAGTATCTGAGGTTGTGCGTCCGGGGACGTACCGCCCAACCAACTTAGAAGGCAAGGCCGTCAAGAGGCCCTGGAATGCGGAGCACCTCATCAAGTTCCTCGGAGGAGAGGACTAGCCTCCTTCTCATGTAAATTATGAAGAATGTAATCGGCACGTCGTGCCCCGTTGTGTAAAGTTCAATTTTGTCATAAATATGCCAGCTTTCTTAAAACAAGTTTGTGGCTTCGTATTGATTCCCATTAAAATATGTTTCGGGCTCGGTGCTCGGACAGCTAGAAAAGCTGCTCTTACAAGCTTACGGCTCAGCGCTCGGATAGCACCGCGAGCCAGAGAATCTTCTCTTACAAGCTTACGGCTCGGCGCTCGGATAGCACCGCAAGCCAGAAAAGCCTCTCTTACAAGCTTACAGCTCGGAGCACGGATAACATCGCGAGCCAGAAAAGCTTCTCTTACAAGCTTACGGTTCGGCGCTCGGATAGCACCGCGAGCCAGAAAAGCTTCTCTTACAAGCTTACGGTTCGGCGCTCGGATTGCACCGCGAGCCAAAAAAGCTTCTCTTACAAGCTTACGGCTCGGCGCTCAGATAGCAGGTATGGGGGCTCGACGTCGACCCCGACCATCACGCTCAGCGGCGACCTTCAGTCACGCCCATTACTGGCTTTCTTCCCGGTGTGGGGGCTCGACAACTGCCCCTGGCATAAGTTGGGACTTCTTCAAGCTGATCAACCCATGTGCACGGCGGTAACCGCCAGTCACGCCTGTACCGTCTTCCTAAGAACAAGTGTGGGGGCTCGATGTCGATCCCGAGCACGGCCGAGGCTTTCTTCAAAGCACCTCGACAATCACACTCGGTGGCGATCTTCAGCCACGCCCATTACTGGCTTTCTCCCCGGTGTGGGGGCTCGGCATCTGCCCCTGGCATAGGTTGGGGCTTCTTCAAGCTGATCAACCCATGCGTACGGCGGCAACTGCCAGCCACGCCCGTGCCGTCTTCCTAAGAACAAGTGTGGGGGCTCGACGTCGACCCCGAGCACGGCCGAGGCTTTCTTCAAAGCACCTCGACCATCACGCTCGGTGGCAATCTTCAGCCACAGCCATTACTGGATTTCTCCTCGGTGAGAGGGCTCAGCATCTGCCCCTAGCATAGGTTGGGGCTTCTTCAAGCTGGTCAACCCATACACATGGCAGCAATCGCCAGCCACGCCCGTACCGTCTTCCTGAGAACAAGTGTGGGGGCTCGATGTCGACCCCGAGCACGACCGAGGCTTTCTTCAAAGCACCTCGACCATCATGCTCGGCGGCGACCTTCAGCCATGCCCATTACTGGCTTTCTCCCCGATGTGGGGGCTCGGCATCTGCCCCTGGCATAGGTTGGGGCTTCTTCAAGCTGATCAACCCATGCATACGGCGGCAACCGCCAGCCACGCCCGTACCGTTCTCCTGAGAACGAGTGTAGGGGCTCGACGTCGACCCCGAGCAAGGCCGAGGCTTTCTTCAAAGCACCTCGACCATTACGCTCGGTGGTGACTTTCAGCCACGCCCATTACCGGCTTTCTCTCCGGTGTGGGGGCTCGGCATCTGCCCCTGGCATAAGTTGGGGCTTCTTCAAGCTGGTCAACCCATGCGCACGGTGGTAACCACCAGCTACGCCCGTGTCGTCTTCCTGAGAACAAGTGTGGGGGCTCGACGTCGACCCCGAGCATGGCCGAGGCTTTCTTCAAATCACCTCGACCATCATGCTCGGCGGCGACCTTCAGCCACGCCCATTACTGGCTTTCTCCTTGGTGTGGGGGCTCGGCATCTGCCCCTGGCATAGGTTGGGGCTTCTTCAAGCTGGTCAACCCATGTGCACGGCGGCAACCGCCAGCCACGCCCGTGCCGTCTTCCTGAGAACAAGTGTGGGGGCTCGACATCGACCCTGAGCACGACCGAGGCTTTCTTCAAAGCACCTCGACCATAACGCTCGGTGGCGACCTTCAGCCACGCCAATTACTGGCTTTCTCCCCAGTGTGGGGCTCGGCATCTGCCCCTGGCATAGGTTGGGGCTTCTTCAATCTGATCAACCCATGCACACAGTGGAAACCGCCAGCCACGCCCATACCATCTTCCTAAGAACAAGTGTGGGGGCTCGACGTCGACCCCGAGCACGGACGAGGCTTTCTTCAAAGCACCTCGATCATAACGCTCGGCGGCGACCTTCAGCCACGCCCATTACTGGCTTTCTTCCCAGTGTGGGGGCTCGACATCTGCCCTTGGCATAGGTTGGGGCTTCTTCAAGCTGATCAACCCATGCGCACGGTGGCAACTGCCAGCCACGCCCGTACCATCTTTCTGAGAACAACCGTGGGGGTTCGTTGTCGACCCGAGCAAGGCCGAGGCTTTCTTCAAAGCACCTCGACCATCACGTCCGGCAACGTCCTTCAGCCCCGACTATTTCAGCAAATTTTTCGTTAAGTTTTAGAGCGTTCGCCTTCGGCAGACACCCTGAGCCTCAGGTCGAATAGTTGACCCTCCTCTCACCCGCGAACAACTCGGGGTTTTCAGCTTTCGCGAGCCAAAACCCCGAACTGTTCGAGGACGGCAGGGGAGCCACCAACCCTCAGCTCTCTCCTACCCTCCGAACAAATCAGACGGCCTACCACTCACCAACGAACAACCTGGGGTCTTACGGCCCTCAAGGCCAAAATCCCGAATTGTTCGAGGGTGATTGGTGAAACTCCAATCCGGAGCCCTTGGAGAAATTTTAATTTTGGGGCGCCCACCTTCGGCAGGCACCATTGTTAAGTGAGATCAGACACTCAATTCCTGACAACCAGCAAAGGGGGAGTGGGGGTTATATAGCCCCTGAGACGCATAGTTATTGCGTCTGGGAATCCCAAACGGCAGAAGGTGAAACGTCGCCGTTAATTCTTATTGGGAGGCGAGACGTCGCCATTAATGACTATCGAAAGGATCAACACCACTGCGTAGGCACCCGCTGCACCGGGTCACCTCGGCGGCGACCCCCTGTACGCCGAGTTCAGCGACCATACTCGCCCAATAAGACTATCAGGGTGCGGAAAATCGAATGTTCTTATTATACTCATCGCTTACAACTCAATGAACATTGGTATAAAGACAATGCACAGCTTACAACTCACTCGCATTCGGCTTAAAATTCGAATTCGGCGCTCCCCTCAGGGCTCCTTTCACGCTCGGCTGGACCAACCAGGGAAGAGACCCCTGCTACCGAGCTTCCCGCATCTTCTGGCTGGGCGCCCTCCAACAAAAATGTCGGAGACCGCCATAGGGCCGTGTTGCTCGCCTCCTCGATCAAACCCCCGCCCAACACCAACTTCAGCCTGCGGATCTCCAACTCCTTCTTAACAACGGCCTCACGAAGGAAAGACTCCGAAGCTGACCGCCCTCTCGAGGCATCCGAGATTGACCAGTCTGTCTCGATCACCCACCAGTCCTGGTCGGCTATGGCTTTCTTCAGACGAGCCACCTTCAGACCAAGCTCCCTAGACTTGTTCATGAAATAGCTCACTATGGCAGCCCGGTCCCGAGCCTGTTTTCGGCGCTCCCCTCAGGGCTCCTTCCCTGCTCGGACCAGGGATCCCTCGGCAGAAACAGGGTCGGTTCCCAAGATCTCATGCGTCTATCAAAAGACGAGAACAAACATCACAAAGGAGAGCTAGAAAATGTGCAAGTTACGAAGCCTCGGCCAAAAAAATATATTTCATTACTTTCAAAAATAGGGATACAAAACTGCGGTGGTCAGTCCGCACGAGGCATGTACATTACAAAAAGAGAAAGCCTAGTCTATGCTTGAGGGGGGGGGGGGGCACCTCGTCGTCAGCATGGTCGCCCCTCATATCCTCGCCACCGGGAGTCGGCAGAAGGTCCGGCTGCCAACCGTAGTGGAGGTGATCCACGTTCTGCTCCGGGTAGATCCTCCGAAAGTGCTCCTTGGCCTGGTCGTATGCCTCGTCCTGTGCCATGATCAAGGCCTCCGCCGACGCAGCTTCCATCCTCGCTAAGGCTTTCCACCCCTTCTCCGCCTCCTCTTCGATCCTCTCCTTAAGACGATCAACGTCCTTCTGGTGATGCTCAAAGATCGAGGTCATCTGCGCCTCGTGGACGACTGCCATGCTTTGAGCCTCCTTCAGATCATCGATCACCTTGTTCAACTCGCGGAGATACTTCTCCGCGTTCCTCCTCTCCACAACAATCTCCCTCTCCAGGCACTTTTGAAAGTGCTGCCCGTGGATCATCGCCTGTCCGAAGTAGAAAAGGTCAGAAAAACATCATCACCAAGATCAAACCATATACAAATACAAAGTCTCGAGCACTTACCGAGACCGACACCTGAGACCAGCGCATGAAGGCCTGGTCAGCCGTCTGTGACACCAGCGCCATCCAATCCCTCTCGGTGGCGGCCTTCGTGACGAACTCAACCGCCACGGGGCCCTCGAGTAGAGTGTCCCCCTGTACGATCGACCAGTCGAGAGCGAAGGGCCACAGCCCCTATTGCCCCACCATCTGCTCGGCGTGGGATGAGGTGGGGGAAGCCTCTTCCCTAGGGCTTCGGCAGTTTTGCCCGAACTGCCCCTCGCGTCCCGAGGTGCCCTCAGCGTGTGGGAGTGATCCTTCTTGGCCTTCTTCGCGGGAGAAGGCTCCTCGGCTACCGGGGCTGGTCCCTTGCCGGATCCCCCAGCTTGGGCGGCCAGCTTCTCCTGCTCTTCCTTCTTCCTCTTCTCCGTTCTTGCCTTCTCGGCGACGGCTAGCAAGGCACGCCTGTCATCCACCTGCTTGGAAGTCATCTCTGCAAAAATAAAAGAAGAGGGGCTAACGTTAACACGAAGGTAGAAAGATGAAAAAATTCAGAACAAAAATATACTAGGATCGGCTGGGCTCAGTTCGGCCTAAGCCAGGTGTAGCTCCGTCACTCAAGGCCACGCTATGTTGTGCCCCCCAACAATTTTCTCCACCATCTTCCACTCCTTGTCCATCAAGTCGCTGTGCTTCGGAGGCTTGTGGTTCGGCTTGAAGAAATTCCATGAGGACGGAATCCCCGAAGGCCTCTCGTTCCGGACCACGAAGTATATCTCCTTCCACCCTTTGATAGAATCCGGATGGCCGTGCATTACCTTTTTATGCGGCTTGGACGAGAAGTAAAATAACCCCTCCGCATCGCCAAGCGAGCTGATCCCCAAAATGGCTCGGAAGTAGGTCAACCTCGGTGTCACACCCTTCTCTTGGCACTTCAGAATGAAACAAATCAGGTGCTTCCAAGAGTTTGGGCCATACTGCATCGGGCTTAGCTTCGCCCAATTTAAAACCCTCTTGACGAAAGGATGCAACAGCAGCCTCAGTCCCAAGACAAAGGCATCCTCAGGAAAGATACAATATCCCGGTGCGAGAGTTGTGGTGGGTCGAATACCGGGGCTCGGAATGAAGACTTCAAACTCCCGAGGAATGAAGTAGGCAGCGCTCAGGATATGAAGATAGTCCGCCCTCAAGATGTACGGAATGTTGTCCATCCGAATCTTCACGCAGCTCTCCTCGCCCGGTACGGGAGGAACAGGGTCGATGTCCTTGATATCGTCGATGTACATCTTGATTGACCCCGAATTTTTAAAGGAGGCTGGGGGAAACTCCAACCCCGGTCTAGGGGCATATTCATCCGGAGGAGGGGGGCTGTCCGAAAGGCTCAACTTCCTCTTCTTCCGACGAGGGCGAGCCTTCTTTTCAGGAGACGGCGTCGACAAAGGTAGCAGAGGCGGGAGGTCATCTCCGACCCCGACTGCCCCCCCTGTTAAGCCTTCGCCAGCACCTTCTTGAGCGCCCTCCCCTTCTCCCTCATCCTCCTCATCGCCCTCGACATCCTGATCATCCTCATCACCCTCGGCATCCCGCTCATCCTCATCCTCCTCATCCTCGTCATCCTCCTTAACCTTATATTTACTAAGAGACGAAGACGTCTCTGACTCGGTTTCCTTCGTGGAGCGGCTCGACGAGCTAGCCTCGGATTCGGACTAAGAGCGCGACATTCCTAAACAGAAATACTAACCTGGAGAGTATACCGTGTGATTACCGGAAAAGTTGCCGACGGCAAGTAAGATCCTGCTCTTGAAAATTTGGAAAGTGAGTAAAGAAATGAAGAAAAGAAAAGTGGGGGAGGGGAGGATTTATAAGGAGAAAGTGACTCCTCAATTTTCGCGATTTGATATGGCCATTGGATCTTAATCGTCAAGATCTAACGGCCGCTAGGATCTGAAGTCGCTTCGATTCTTGCACTCATGATGTCAGCAATGGGCACGAAATTACCCTAATGCCCCCAGGCCTTATTCCAACAAACTTTATTTCGATAAGTCAGAACGCTTGGAGCTCGGATGTCACCGCAAACCCCAATATCTTCCCCTATGTTCATAGGACGCTCGGAGCTCGGATGGCACCGTGAGCCCCAATATCTTTTCCTATTTTCATAGGACACTAGGAGCTCGGATGGCACCGCGAGCCCCAATATCTTCTCCTATATTCATAGGACGCTCGGAGCTCAGATGGCACCGCGAGTCCCAACATCTTCTCCTATTTTCATAAGATGCTCGGAGCTCGAATGGCACCGCGAGCCCCAATATCTTCTTCTATTTTCATAGGACGCTCGGAGCTCGGATGGCACCGCGAGCCCCAATATCTTCTCCTACTTTCATAGGACGCTCGGAGCTCGGATGGCACCACGAGCCCCAATATCTTCTCCTATTTTCATAGGACGGTCGGAGCTCGGATGGCACCGCGAGCCCCAATATCTTCTCCTATCTTTGTAGGATGCTCGGAGCTCGGATGGCACCGCGAGCCCCTATATCTTCTATCTTCATAGGACGTTCGGAGCTCGGATGGCACCGCGAGCCCCAGAAGCTTTCCCCTATTCACAGGGGGCTCGGAGCTCGGATAACACCGCGAGCCCCAAGAGCCCTCCTCTATTCACAGGAGGCTCGGAGCTCGGATGAAATTGCGAGCCCCAAAATCCTCCTCAAGCGAGGGGCTCGTCTACCGACCCTCAGATGCTCGACAAACCGAGCTCCAACCCAACAGACCTCGATGTCACCTCGCTCTTCCAACTAGCGAGGGGATCATCAGCCGACCCTCGGAGCTCGGTTACCGACCTCAGATGCTCGACAAACTGAGCTCCAACCCAACAGACCTCGATGTCCCCTCGCTCTTCCAACTAGCGAGGGGATCGTCAGCCGACCTTCGGAGCTCGTCTACCGACCTCAGATGCTCGACAAACCGAGCTCCAACCCGACAGACCTCGACATCCCCTCGCTCTTCCAACTAGCGAGGGGATCGTCAGTCGACCCTCGGAGCTCGTCTACCAACCTCAGATGCTCGACGAACCAAGCTCCAACCCAACAAACCTCGACGTCCCCTTGCTCTTCCAACTACCGAGGGGGTCGTCAACCGACCCTCGGAGCTCGTCTACCGACCTCAGATGCTCGACAAACCGAGCGCCAACCCAACAGAATTCGACGTTCCCTCGCTCTTCCAACTAGAGAGAGGATCGTTTGCCGACCCCCGGGGCTCGCCTGCCGACCCTAAAAAACTCGGCAAACGTTACTCCGATTCTTCTACACTTGGCACCCTGCGTAACTATGATAGGGGATCCCTTCCTCCTACCCCCTGGCCTCTTCTGGAATTCACAGATCCTATTCTTTCACTGCACACACCACCCTGCTCTTCCCACAGAGGCAAAGAACCACTCCTACAAGGCCGGACCACCCAGTCCTCTAGGAGTGGGGGGCTTGTGATATGGGTCGGATGATGTGGCCCCTCCTGGGCCACAGGATCCCCTCAGGAAGCATACATCACCAGATCATCCAGATCCGCCTCGTCAGCGTCAGAAAACCGCGCAGGCCTCTGCCACGTCAGCCTGGACACTGCCCGAGCCTCTGACACGTCAGCCCTATACCGCTCCGGTTTCCACCGCTTCAGGCCCACGGGCAACCGGGTCCAGACCCGGCCCCAAACGGGTCCAGACCCGGTTGACTTCTCCTATAAATACCAGACCCTCTCCCCCTTTCTCAGGTAATCAAACTTTTCCCTCTCAAACCCTAGTTACTATTACTCTCTCTCAGTAGCTGACTAGATCGTCAGAGGGTCTGCCACCGGGACCAACCCCGGTGTTCCTAGACCGTCTGCAGGTACACGAGACCTTGGATCCGAGCCTCCCGATCCGAGCCGAGCATCCAGCTTCTACCTCACTACCGCCTACTTCAGTACCGTTTGCCCGGCTGAGGGTCGTCCACACAGGAGCTTCCTTCACCAATACAAATTGAGTAAGAACTCACACCTGGTGCATCCACACGCCCCCCCCCCCCCCAAAAACAAACTGCATCAGTGTACATATTTAAGTATTTGCGAATATTCATGTACCAATTCTAATAAGCAATTGCGGACAATATCCGGTTTGCAGATAACCATATTCTATGTGTTGAAATGTTCACAACTTTGACTCCTGTTTTACCAGACCAGTAAAATCAATTCATGTATTAACTAACACATTTTCCAGTAATTAATGAAACTGGTATCTTCGAAGTTTTTTTAATATTAGAGGATTCCGATCTCGAAACACCGAATCTTTCTATACACCTTTACAAGTTGGTGCTAAATCGCCTCTGATATGATATTAATTCAGGCGAACACGAGTGAGGACGGTCAATTTTTATTTGAAGTGCAATTTGGAAAACTTACCTCATGTTGAATTTTTTCCCAACTGTCCCACTTTTTTTGAAAGTTTTTTCTAAACTACCTTACTTTCTTTTAAAAAATTTCAAAACGCCATACTCGCTCTCCAAAAAAAGCGAGTCTGGGTTAAACCCTCAATGCTTTTTCAGAAAGCGAGTCTGAGGCTTTGGTTTCTAGAAAGCCTAGACTCGCTTTCTGAAAAAGCGATAGGGTTTAACCCAAACTCGCTTTTTCAGAAAACAAGTGTCGATTTAGATTTTTTAAGCTTCATATCTCAATTTGGATCTCACTTTCTCTCCGTTATTACTCTCTCCTTCGAAACCCAAAGCCCTAGCTTCCCAAAATTGACCTCTTACCCACAAAATCTCTTCTAAATATAAATATATTCACTTAATCTTCCCCAACCTTATCACCTTCCACTCTCAAAACCCTAAACTATCTTTCGAAAGATCCATATTTTGGAATTTTGATAAACTTGAAGAGGATAGCAACTTGAAGAGGAATTTTTGTTTGTAATTGTACTATGTAATTTGGACTTTGTAGTAATTTGTATGAGTTTAATTCTGGAAAAGCATTAATTTCCATTTGTTATGTATGAGTGTGATTGTTGCGTGTTGAGAATTGGTGAAGTGGATTGCTGACAGTTAGTGAATTGGTTGAAGAGTAGTGTAAGCAAAATTGAAGTTGTATTTTTTAAACAAAATTGAAGTTGTATACCAGCAGACCCAATACTCGCTTTCTGAGAAAGAGAGTCTAGGTGAAACCACTCGAGTCTAGGTGAAATCTCCTCGCTTTCTCCGAAAGCAACTGTGGAGTAGTTAGTTTTCCAGAGATCAGCTTGATCTCTGGAAAGCTATCTACTCAACACTCGCTTTCTGAGAAAGCGAGGTTGTTTCAGCTAGACTCGCTTTCTCGAAAAGCTAGTCTTGGGTCTGCTGATATACAGGCTCAATACTAGCTTTCTGAGAAAGCAAGGTCCTCAATACTAGACTCAGTTTCTCAGAAAGCGAGTCTGGGCTTAAAAAATACCAATTCATTTCAGCAATTCACTTCACCAATTCACTACAATCTCACTTCAGCAATCCAACCAATTCAACCCAACCAATTCCAACCTCACTACACCAATTTCAACAGTCACTACAATCTCACTTCACCAATTTCAACCCAACCAATTCACTTCACCAATTCACTTCATGAATCCACTTCAACAAATCTCAACTCGCAACATTCACACTCATACATAACACAAAAACACAAACATTAAAAACTTTGAAACATTGAAACAATCACACACTCACACACCCCATACGAACTTGCATTGCTTCATACATTCCAAATTTATAAAAGTTTACAAAAAAAGCTTGATCTCTAGAAAAATTAATGCAAAAAAACCTTCACGGATCGGGTGTAAAGAAAGTAGGAGGTCTCCTATGTCTTTTACCACGTTGTAGAGTGGCCTGTGTGACACCGGACATCGAAATCGGATCCTCTTCTTGTTGTTGTGTTCCCTCAATGTTTTATTGTATCTCAACCTCTTCATCTTCTTCTTCGGAATCGCTTCTAGGATGAGGTAGGGTATATGGACAACTTTCTTCCTACAAACACCATGAGCATTGGTTCGATGGGCAGTAGTAGTAAGTATAGCATCTAAGGTTTCTCCCTCGCCCACAACATCAGCTTGTGCACGACACGACATCATCATCTCGCATGCAAAGTCCTTCACCGGTTCCGCGACGTTGCTCCTCAACACAACATCACATTTTTTAACCATAGTCCAAGTTTGGCTCATCTACAAAATATGAGAAGTTGAAATATTAAATAGAGTACATGTATATATAAACCAAAATTTTAGAAAAACTTTAAAAAATACAACAAAACTTAAAAACTTACAATTGTACAAAGAGCCGATACCTTCAGTTAGAACATAGGAAAATTCTGCGAATGTTGATATGCTAGTTCGGCTGCTGGTTGACGAATCGGGACTACCACACTAGCAGGAGTCTGCACTGTCGGAGATATGTAGCATCTAGTCATCCTCCGTACCAGGCCATGTAAGTCACATGCATCGATCGGTCAAACGGAGGAATGTCACCAATGATTTTGTCGAACCGGTGCTGATTTCATCTCTCAACATATGTAGCAAAGCATGCGACCCAACTGTGTCCGGGTTGTCGACCCATTCCAGTGATAGAATGCATATCAGCATTGAACGGTTCGGCAACAGGAATCATTTGAAGGAGACCAAACTGACGTAATACTCTATCAGCATAGTAGAATTCAACTGTGCAAAAGTTGATTAGCGGTGACTTTGTCAACCAGAGATCGCGCATGTACAAGCAAATAGGCGGTAGTCGAGCAACACGGACCTCTGTGTAGGGCAGCCACACGACGCAATCATCTGCCAACCTATTCAATTCGTCACGAAAGTACGTCAGGTATCTGTTGGGGTTGGCCGTCCATGTGAGATTGCCGGACCAGTAAACACCGAGTGGATGTAACATGTGCTGGTTCTCAGGAAGATGGATCCAATTGGGTGATTGCCTCCGCACAGCGGACCGAACCACATGAATATGCTCCCAACTCCAGACTTGTAGTTAGACAATTGGTTTATTCATCTGCACCGAACCAAGACTACAGTTACACAAACTCCGATACAGGGACGACAACGCGACACACCACCTCCGCCTCCACAGTAGCACTCCACCTCTGCCTCAGTGTAAGGATGTAAGCCTTGCAGTAGCACTCCACCCCCGCCTCAGTGGAATCTTCATTCAATCGATTCTTGAAAGTGTCATTCAACCACTTCAAGCGAATACATTTTCCATTTACTGCACCGGTTTCCACTTCGACACCAAGGTACTGTTCCACTAGATATACCGGCTCGAAGTCCATTGTACCGGTCACTGCCTGCCCATCAACTGGAAGACCGGTGAGTCCGTAGATGTCCTGCAGTGTTATGGTCATTTCCCTAACTAGCAGGTGAAAGGTATGTGTTTCAGGCCGCCATCTCTCAAGTAGTGCGGTAAGAAGAGGTCGATCACATTTGATAGAGCTCATCAGTCCAATACCATATAATCCACAGTCCCGTAGAATCTCCTGAATCCGTGGGTTCATAGGAAGTGGATGACCACCCCTAAATGTACACTCCTTAGATTCATTTTCCCACACATCCTTCGAACGGTGATACAATTGGAGAGTAAGGAGTGTAGGGTCGAGGAGACCTGGACCTCCGGGAGGAATATAAGATGATGAAGAAGAGGCTGAAGAAGAAGGGTCCGCCTCATTTGGATTAGTTGGGACCTACACAACAATAACATTTATATCAATAGATCGATATTAAATTTTATTGTATGATAATCAAACTAATCGAATAAAAAAAATTATTCACTTACATTAGTACACTCAGTACCACCACGACCACGACCACATCCACCGCGAGGAGGTAGGCCAAAAGAAGTACGTGGTCCGTCGTCACGAGGAGGTGGGCCAAAAGAAGTACATGGTCCGTCGCCGCGAGGAGGTCTACTACTCGATCCTTCCTCCACATTACCCATCGTGTGTGCCATTTATAATAACCGAGAGTACACTACAACTTAAAAAAATTGTTAATAACTATACCAAAAATATATAACCCACATATATCTACATATATATCCAATTTTTACACTCTATACCTACATATACTCAAAATGGAATATACTATATACCTACATATACTCAAAAATTTATAACATACTTATAAACAAACCTACAATGTAATTAACTATACCAAAAATTTGGATGATTTTGGGTGATTTAACACACAGACAATGTTAATGCTTCAAAACAAAAGGAAATTAAAAAATTCAAAAGTATGAGAAATATATCGAGCAAGTAGGGTAATTGAAAATGTAGATAGTGAATAAGAGGTCGAAGAAGCTCCTTCAACTGCACTCTTTATCCCCAAATTCGAAAATAAACGAACTCTTGGATATTGGGGTTTGGGGTTTTTAAGTTAATCGAAATGAGATAAGTAGATGAGAGAAGTGGAAAATCGAAACAAGATGAGAAATGCGAGGATTTTATGGGTTAATCGACGAATTTTTGGGGTTAATGGATGAAATTGAGATGAGAGATGGGTTAGGGTTTCGGGGTTAGAAGAGGAGGAAGAGCCTGGGGGTTAAAAAGTCCCAATCGACACTCGCTTTCGAAAAAGCGAGTGTGGGTTAAACCCTATCGCTTTTTCATAAAGTGAGTCTAGGCTTTCTGAAAAAGCGATGAGATTTTACCCAAACTTGCTTTTTCGGGAAAGCGAGTATGGCGTTTTGGGAATTTTTAAAAGAAGTAGGGCAGTTTGGGAAAAACTTTCAAAAAGTGGGACAGTTTGGGAAAAAATTCCCTCATGTTAATTCCTAAGTGGGGAAATTTTTTTTTTTACAGGAGACATGATTTCATATGGTCCTATCGAGGGGATCATGAAGGTGGCTTGGAACTTTAGGAGATCAAATGGTCTCTTTGTCAAGGCATATCATTCTTTCCAGAAAACTGAGCTGTGTTCAGTACTGAAATCCGAAATTTTGTGTTCTCAACTCTAACTCGAGGCATAATACTTCGTGAAGGTAAATTTTCACCGCACCTCTTCTCATAGATATATGTTGAATTCTCAAGTTTTCAACGTAGCTTCATCAGCTACATAAGCACAACTGATATGTCATCTACTGATCTACGTAACCTGCAAAATTTAATCAACATACAGAATTTAACCAATAATATACTCAATCTCCATAGCCTCATCAGAATCATGTAATTAAAAAAATTCTCACATTAATCATGTAGTTCAATCAAGCTTGGCCAAAACTAACACCACAGATTGCATTTAGACAACTTTTTATTTACCAAGGAACTCAGTATACATATTGTATATCAATATTCTGATACAACATAGTATCATAAAAACAACATGAGTAAACATTACAAGTACCTGTACGTATTTTTTACTCACTTCTGTTCTAATTAGTAATTATGACTGTTAGGGTTATATACTGAAAGCATCACTTTTGTATTAACTTTATTTCCTTATTTTTTTTTGAATGAGAATCATATGGGCATATGTTTGCATATTGTGTTTATTATAATATTAATGCAAGTGTCTGATATTCTATAAGGTTGATAATATGGTGTGAGGTGACACACAGAAGATCATATTATCAGTTTCCTATGGAATATATAAATAGTTCACAACCTAGACGGACTTGGACAATCCATTGGAAAGGTTGTAGTGTATTCTGGTATTAGTCTATCTTGACTATAGGTTTACACTAGTACACTTTGTGTGTATTGAACAGGACCACTTGAGGTTGTTCTCTTTGTACTGACTATAAAAGAGAACAAATACCTCTGTTATTATGGATGCTTATGCTCTTAATCCAGATATAATAACAGACATGTATATGCAGTGTGCATTACTTTGACTCATAAAAGAGTGAGATTCATTATGGATCAACAACCTCTATGAATTGGGTAATAGCATTGTATGTATGATGGGCTGTTGATTGTAAAAGGAATCCATGTCCCGATACGTCGGGTTGATGATGTCCCCTTAAGGAGCTCATAAGGATTGTCATGTAAACCCTGCAGGTGGATTATATCCGACATGACAAATAAAGTTGAGTGGTACTACTTAAGGATAAAAGATGTTGATCAATGTAGTTGTCAGTAACTTAATTTGATCAACGGACATTCGATATCTTAACATGGGGAGTTGAACGAGCATATAATAAAAGGAGCCCATAAATATAATTTGGGATTAGGAAGGTAGTGCAACAATAGCTCCTTAGTGGACCGAGCTATTGTTAATGGGTCTGGGTTGTGTGTTCGGGCTGAACACGGGATACCCAGATCCGTTAGGAGACCTAACCCTAATTTCTCCTCATGGTCCCTGCAGTAGCCTTATATATATCCTCTATTTTCTCTGGCCGTCATTAACAATCTGAAATATAAGATTTTTTCTCAAATCTCGTGATTCACGTAAGGAGAGAAAGAGAGGTCAGCCAAGGGAGAAAGGTTGGGAGATCGTCGCCCACACGACGTCCAACCCGAGGAAGGAATACGTGCAGAAGATCTTGGGGTCGCTGTCGTCTTCTTCTCACCGCAGGTATACTTTGTGAACCCTAGTTTCCGCTGTATAGGGTTAGATCACAATTAAGCAATCTGTTTATCTTTAACGATCGATACGCACACCAATCCGTAGTCCTGGGATTCATCTCAGTTCCATCAATGACAACACAAATGAATTCATTTTTTTCCTAGTGTAAGTTGTACAAGTAGACTTCTATACATACTTGAACATGGATGAGCCGGTCTCATAGCTTACCATTCTCAATCTTCACTACATTCTTTCCAGGGGCATATCTGAGTTTCAGGGGGTTCTAAGCAAATTTTAAAATGAGGCCCTTTGTAAGTATACAAAATAAAAAATTAGAATTATTTAAATTCAAACAAACTTTGAGTCTGGAGGACAAACTACTTAAATGAAATCAAATTTAAATATATATATATATATATATATATATCCTTCCAAAAAAAAATTAATTGATAATTTACGCATTTTCCATAAAATGTATCATGGCAAAAAGAAACATTGACAAACTCTAACAATAAAAACGAAATACATGATCTCAACTATTTTAAAAAGTCTTACTTGCGACATTTAAATCTTTAACATTGCATACAGAATCCATGTTTACCAAAGCAAGCTCATTGTTTGCATCCAAAATTTGCCTACAAAATAAAACACACAAAAAAATATTACTTAAACATAACTCTTCTCACATTTTTAGAAGCAAAATCATTTGTTATGCTTTGATAGTCGAGCTTTCCTATTAGATCATGTTCAATTGATAACATGGCTAACCCATTCAGCCTTTCTTGTGACATGGTTGACCAAAGATAAGTTTTGATCAACTTCAACTTTGAAAAACTTCTTTCCGCTGATGCAACTGTAACTGGTACAGTTAGCAAAATTCTATAAGCTATCCACGCATTAGGAAAACCAATATTGCCATTTCTTTCTTTCATAAAACTTAGCATTTCAATTGGTCTCTTTGCTTCATCTGGTAAGACTTCCTTTAAAATTTTCAACTCTAAAAATAAGTCTCTTCCATCCACATCTGAGACATCGCCTTGTTTCAAAAAAATTTCATGTTTCAAACAATCACTCTTCAAACTACAATCACTAGCACAATTTAACTTCTTCAAATCAAACAGAAATCCAAATATCTTTTCATATGTTTTAAATTGTTCAAACCTACTCCTTAGAGAAGAAAGAGCTTGATCTACAATAAATATGAAATAATTAACTCTAAAGGATTCTTCAGCTGATTGTATCACATCTTCACTGAAAGTTTCATCAAATTATTTTTTTCTTTTAACTAACCGTTTTTCATAAAATATTGCCTCAATGCCCATTTCATTTGCTATTTCTTTAGCTTCAATCATTGCTTCATCAAAGCCAGTTTCTCTATATTTTTCAAAAAATAAAATGAGCCCTTTTAATTCTTCTATGGCGACTTCAATATTCATATCTTCACTTTGAAAAAATTAACTCATAGAGTTAACTGCAAATAATAAATGATGCCAAATAATCATGCCAAATAAAAATTCAAAATTCTCCATTTCATTTTTGGCTAATGATGCAGCTTCACTAATTACTTTAGGATCATCGTTAGAATTGGCTACATCAATTAAAGCATCTCTTATTTGTAAAGGTTGATATCTTATAACTTTAACACTTTCAATACGACTCTCCCAATGTGTTTGTGATAATGGTTTAAGTGTTAGGCCTTTTACATTATCTTTGAAAATTTTCCAACGCTTTGTAGAAGCTGAAAATAAACCATATATGTGTTGGATAATTCCAAAAAAAGATGTAGCTTTAACACAAGAGTTAGCCATATCACAAAGGCCAAGATTAAGACTATGACAACCGCATGGAGTATAAAAGGCTCTAGAATTAATTTCAAGTAATCTTTTTTGTACACCTTTATGTTTTCCTTTCATATTAGATCCACTGTCATATCCTTGTCCTCTAATATCATCAATATTAAGTTGATTACTCTCTAATTCACTTTCAAGCTCCTTAAAAAGTCCAAGACCTGATGTATCATGCACTTTCAAAAAACCTAAAAAAAACTCTTCTACTTTGATTGGATTTGAAAAAACATCCACACATCTTACAACTAGTGACATTTGTTCTTCATGACTTATATATGGAGTACAATCAAGTATAATTGAAAAATACTTCGCTTCCTTAATTTTCTTCAAAATTATATTTTTAATCTCATTCGCCAACATTTGAATTAATTCATTTTGAATACTAGGACCAAGATAATGATAATGGATTTCACTTCTATTAATGCGCCTAAGATGTTCTTGCATTACAGGATCAAACTCGCCGATCATTTCAATAAAACTTAAAAAGTTTCCATTATTTCTTTGATAAAGTTTTTCAGTGTGCCCACGAAATCCCATATTATTTTTAGCAAGAGTATTCACAAGGACAATTATCCTCACTAATACTTGTCTCTAATGTTATCTCTCTTTGTTAATCTCTTCTTGCACGCTTTTATCAATTGTTTGATTTTTTTTCAATCTAAATTCCAATTCAAGCCATTTACTTAAACAAGCAAGATGATCACTACTAGTTTCATGTTCTTTAAGTCTTTGACCAAGATTTCTCCAATCATTATATTCTTCGGAAACCAAATTAGAGACATTTGTTTGTTGCGTAAACAATTTACAACAAAAGCAAAAAACTTTGTCTAAGAAATTTGAATATACCAACCAAACTCTATCTTGTTTCTCTCCGTTTTGTAATTGTCTAATATAGTATGAGCAAGAGAAATGTCTATTGAAATCATTTAGAGGAAAGTTGATATCATTAACTCTAATTGGACCTTTTAATACCAATAAGTCTCTAAAATCTTGATTAACAATCCCCCATTTTCCTGGATCATAATTTAAAGGTTCATACTCTTTGTGTACATATTCATTATCTTCATTTTCATTTACCAGTTTATTAACTTGGTTACCTTCTTCATTTTCCAAATTTTCAAGTCTGTCATCATTATTATGCTCTTCATTCACTACATGTTCAAATTCCTCATCAATTGATTTATTTATATGTTCCTCATCAACCAAACCTTGAGGTTCAACATTTTCACTAGCCAAATTAGTTTGTTTAGTATTTTAAAAAAATTTGTCCATTGCACCTTTTTGAGATTTGGTAAATTCTTCAATTCTTTATTTTTTTTTTCATTCTTTTTTCATGTCCGGAATCATATTTTCTAGGAGGCATACTTAAAATATTAAATTAACAATACAAAATTTCAGTAACAAAGTTAAGGAAAAACAGTACCTAATTGTTGTAGCTTCGAAATTTCCCTTTTTCTTGAAATCTTCAATAATTTTCCCCAATTTTGGTCCCAAATCAGAAAAATGAATACTCCTTCTCCAAAAAATATCTGAAATTATAAAATACAAATACTAAATTAATAATGTAATTATTTCTTTACATAATCTCAACAGTAAATTAATAACTCAATAGTACATTTAATTTAAATTAATAACTCAACTGAAAAATGAAAATATAATAACTCAACTCTTCCAAAAGAAGGGCCAAGTGTGATGTATAATGGTTCAGTGAATTGGGCTTAAGTTAGTCAACGATATTCAGCGAAATGAGTGAATTGGAGGGATAATAAGTTAATAACCATGAATGACTTCAATGAATACGGAGTGATCGAAAGGGCACCATTAGTTGCAAATGTGATAGAATTGTTCAAGCCGACTAGCGAAATTAAAATTACCTAACGGGCGATGCGCGGCGACGGGCGAGGCGGCGCGGCGGCGACGGGCGACGCGTGTCGCGGCAACGGGCGCGGGCGACGCTGCGAGATGGTCCCTCTGGTAGTTGTCTAGATTAAGAAACATTTCTGATATGGCTAAAAATAGGGGATTAATCAAGACCGTCCAAATTGGGCACGAATCCTGAAGTTCTGGAGTAAAACGGTAATTTTACCAACAAAACGGGTCTGAATCAGGTACTGGGTCCCCTTCTCACAGATCCAATAACCTGCGAACGGATCCACCTCAACTGGGTGCGGGTTTCAACCCGCAACAAACCCGGTCCAGCAGGATAGAATTAGGGTTTCTGATTAATATTAATCAACGGCCCTGATTCATATCTATCCTTTCACTGGGGATTAGGGATTACATTCCTTATCTGTATACACAGGAATTACATGCCTAATCTGTTCCCTAAGACGCCTATAAATACCCCCCACCCATCTCCATTAAGAGGTAATCAATCTTTCACCAGTTTTTGCGCTCTTTCATAGTCTGCCAGATTACTGACTTGAGCGTCGGAGGGTGTGTCACCGGGAACAACCCCGGTGTCTCGCACTTTTTGCAGGTGCACGGCAGGAACGACGATCGAGGCCCGACGGAACAGGTACACAGGTTTTCTATTCAGTTTCCCTAAGAATCCACAAGTTCTATCTGTTTGCCCCCACACCAAATTTAGCGGCAACAGATTGGCGCCGTCTGTGGGAAACTAACGAATAGAAACCTCTCCTCTTCCCGAAAACAGGTCTTCTCCAGCCATGCCGCTTCGCAAAGTTAGGTCAAGGGGGTCCAATCGAGTACCCAACCCTGACCAGCAAGAGGTCCTTCCTGATCCCGCTCAGCAACAAGGGCAACTTCCCCCTACCACGGAAGAGCCGCTCCAACAGAACCTTCCCCCTCCTGATCCAAAGGGTCCTAACCCTCAGAAACAGCCTCTTCACCAAGAGAACCTCTCCATCCACAACGCCTCCACTGACTCTATGGCCTCCCATCATCCCCGAGCCTCTGGTCGCCACAATGTCGTCCCCAAACGCCCGAAAGATGATGACCTCCGTCGTCATCTGGATGAAAAGCGGGCTCGGGAGGAAGCCTCCCACCAGCAAGAGCGATCCCCTCGTCGCCGAGAGTACAGGAGGTCCCCCATCCGAAGAGGGAGGAAGGACTCCCCCGATCATTACCGAAGGAGGCACTCTCCCGCAGGTCGGCAACAGCCCAGGAACAATGACGCACCAATCACCCGTGCCGAGTTCCAGCAGTTCCAAGCGACCGTCCTGCAGGCCCTCAACCTCCGTCAGAATCCTATTGAACCGAAGCTCCCATCCCCTCCTCCGGTCCGAAGCCCTCGCCGACGGTCCCCCTCTCCTCGACCCGCTCCTACCAACTCCAGGCGCACCCCAAGTCCTCGCCGTTCTCGAAGCTACCATCGCCGCAGCCCTCGCTCCCCCTCGTACGAAGACGAGTCCCGTGGCTCGGCAGATTACCGTCGGAGAGATGACACCATGAACCGCCGTCTTAACGAGGTGGAAAAGCTCCTGGGTCAGATAAACCGAGAAGAGGAGCTCAGGGGGAGGACCCTACGTCCTAGCCGACCCCCATTCTCCCGGACCATAGTGGATGCCCCTGTGCCGTTCGGTTTCAAACCTCCCCAGTTCGAGAATTACACCGGGGAGACCGATCCAGTTGATCACATCGAAAGCTTTAAGACTTTGATGCTCCTCCATCAAGCTTCTGATGCCCTCCTCTGCAAAACATTTCCCGCAACTCTCAAAGGTCCAGCTCGAGAATGGTACTCTCGCCTTGCCCCAGCGTCAATATTCTCCTTCGAGCAGTTCGAAACCCTCTTCATCACCCATTTTGTCAGCAGCCGAAGGGCTGAGAAGACCAGCATCTCACTATTGCACCTCCGTCAGCAGAAGGGGGAGAAATTGAGGGACTACGTAAAGAGGTTTACAGCTGAAGCCAGAACCATCGCCTCCCTCGACCAGTCGGTTGCTACCGTAGCGTTCCAATCCAATATCCTCAATTCCAACCTCCGCTCCTCCCTCGCCAAGAAGCCACCACAGGACTTTTCTGACCTCCTCCTTCGCACGGAAAAATACATTCGGGCCGAAGAGGCCGAGCAACGACCCAACTGGGAGGTGCCTGCCTCCGGGTTTAAGAGGAAGGGAACGGAAGAAGAAGGAGCCAAGAAGCTCCAGAAAGATAACGCCGGCCAGCGCCGACCTCCCCCTAGATTTGAGAAGTTCACTCCCCTCACCACTAACATCTCTGCCATTTTCATGGAAGTCGAAAAAGAAGGGGTCTTGCCTCCTGCTCCGAAGATGAACACCCCTGCCAAGAGAAGAGATAAAGAGAAATGGTGCCGCTATCACCGGGACCATGGGCATGACACCAACGACTGCCGTGCACTAAAAAACGAGATCGAAGCCCTTATCCAGAGGGGGCAGTTGGCAAAATTCGTGAGAAAGGACCGAGCCGAGCTTCCTCCCCAGCCTCGGGGGGCTAACAAACGTCCGGAACGAGAAGAGACGCCAGAGTTTGAGGAAGAGCGAGTCCTCCACCTCATCCATGGGGGTCCAATGGGGGGCTCCTCGAACTCCTCTCGGAAAGCTTTTATTAGAGAAGTGAATTCGGTCCGAGCCACCCCTCCTCCCAAAGGCCTCGGAGTACCCGTCACCTTCTCTGACGAAGATCTCGAGGGTGTCCGCACCCCTCATTGTAACACACTCGTCATCAGTCTTCACATGGCCAATTTCAAAGTCGAGAGAATCTTAGTGGATAACGGTAGCTCCGTTAACATCCTCTTTCTCGACGCTTTCAAGGGCCTGAAGCTCTCCCGAGACAGACTCAAGCCCGCTGGCTACACGCTCCATGGGTTCACGGGAGTGCCGGTGACTATTGAAGGGGTGATTACCCTCGATGTCATAGCCGGCAAAACTCCTACTACCCGCACGGAGTCGATGGATTTCATGGTCGTAGATGTCCCAGCAGCCTACAACGTCATTTTGGGTCGGCCCGGCCTAGCCGCCCTTGAAGCCGTCCCTTCCGCCTATCATCTCAAAATGAAATTCCCCACCCGGGCCGGAATAGGGGAAGTAAGGGGCAATCAGGAGCAGGCCCGCAAGTGTTATATGACCTCCACCCTCGGGCCCGTTCTCTCATTAGAAACACTGGAAATTCCCTAAGAATCAGCTCGGCCGACTTCCGAGCCGGTGGACGAATTGGAGGAAGTGCTCTTCTCGGAGCAAGAGCCGACCCACAAGTTCTTCGTTAGCAAGACCCTCCCGTCCGCCCTATACTCAGATATCGTAAAATGCATCCGGGCCAACCAAGACCTCTTCGCATGGTCAGCTGCAGACATGCCCAGTATCTCCGAAGAACTCTTGGTCCACCGCCTGAGTGTTGATCCGGGGTCCAAACCGGTTCAGCAGAAGAGGCGCAAGTTCGCCCCCGAACGTCAGCTCGCTATCAAAGAGGAGGTAGAAAAACTGTTGAAGGCCCGATTCATACAGGAGGTGAATTATCCTGAATGGTTGTCAAACGTAGTAATGGTGAAGAAGTCCAATGGGACATGGAGAATTTGTATTGATTTCACCGACCTCAACAAGGCCTGTCCCAAAGATCCCTTCCCTCTGCCGAGCATCGACACTCTGATTGACGCAACCTCGGGACACGAGCTCCTAAGCTTCATGGACGCTTTCTCGGGTTACAATCAGATAAGAATGTTCCCCCCGGATATCCCTAAGACATCTTTTGTGACCGACCAAGGCCTTTATTGCTACAGAGTCATGCCGTTCGGCCGAAAGAATGCCGGGGCAACATACCAATGCCTCGTCAACAAGGTTTTCCAAGCCCAGATTGGACGGAACATGGAAGTGTACGTCGATGACATGCTTGTGAAAAGCATCCGAGGCGTTGATCAGGTGGCCGACCTCCAAGAAGCATTTGACGTTTTGAGAAAGCACAATATGAGACTCAACCCGAACAAGTGTGCGTTCGGCGTCTCATCAGGGAAGTTCCTCGGCTTCATGGTTAGCCAATGAGGAATAGAGGCAAATCCGGAAAAGATCAAGGCCATACTAGACATGGCCCCTCCCAGAAATGTCAAAGAAGTTCAGAGGTTGACTGGTCGCCTAGCCGCCATACGGCGCTTCCTGTCAAAGTTCGGGGAAAAGTGCCTCCCGTTCTTCAAAGCCCTCAGGGGGGCTAAAGGATTCGAGTGGGGGCAGCAACAAAAAGACTCCTTCGACCAGCTTAAAGCTTACCTCGTCAATCCACCTCTTCTCAGCAAACCCATACCGGGCGAACCACTCTACCTCTACTTGGCAGCTTCCGAACAGACGCTTAGTGCGGTCTTAGTCAGAGAAGAAGAAAGGGCTCAGAAGCCCATTTACTACGTCAGCAAAGTGCTTCGGGACGCCGAGCTCCGGTACCCGAAAGTTGAAAAAATAGCCTATGCCCTGGTAATGGCCGCAAGAAAGCTTCGGCCCTACTTCCAGTCCCATTCGGTGGTCGTTCTTACCGACCAGCCGCTGAAACAAGTCCTTCACAAGCCAGAGACTTCCGGCCGCCTCATGAAGTGGTCGATCGAGCTGAGCCAACATGATATAACTTATCAGCCTCGGACCGCAATCAAGGCTCAGGCGCTGGCCGAATTCATAGTTGAAACAACTATCCCCGACCCCGAGCAAACAATGAAGGGACCACCAGTCTGGTCGGTCTATGTCGATGGATCCTCTTGCAACGAGGGAAGCGGGGCAGGGGTCATCCTGGCGGGCCCAGACGACTTTGTCCTCCAATATTCCCTCCGTATAAATTTCAAAGCCTCCAACAACGAGGTCGAATACGAGGCACTCATAGCCGGCCTTGGAATGGCCCGAAATGCAGGGGCACGATGCCTGCGGATCTTCAGCGACTCTCAGTTGGTCTTCAACTAGGTCCTCGGCGAATACGAAGCCCGTGACGACAGGATGGTTAAGTACTTGGCTAAAGTGAAAAGCCTCATGGCACTCTTCGAGGAAGCCCTCATCCATAGAATCCCCAGAGAAGAAAATGCCCAGGCCGACGCCCTATCCAAATTAGCTTCCTCTTCCCTTCAAGGCCTCGAACAAACTGTTCTGATAGAAGTCCTCCTGAAGCCGAGCATAGAGGACGAGGCTCTCGACTCCGTCGAAACACTGCCAGTCCTCCTCGAAGACAATGGGATGAAGCCCCTCATCGAGTTTTTAAGAGACGGACTCCTTCCCCAGGATCCGAAGGAAGCCCGAAGGATAAGGACCCGAGCCGAGCATTACATATTAATCGAAGGCATTCTATATAAGCGCTCCTTCACCCAGGTGGATGGTCGGCCCTACCTGAGGTGCCTCTCCCCCGGGCAAGCCGACTACGCCTTGCAAGAACTTCATGAGGGCATCGACGGAGCCCACTCCGGCTCCAGAGCCTTAACGCGCAAAATGTTAAACTACGGGTATTACTGGCCCACTCTCCTACGGGACGCCGAACGACACGTTCGGCAGTGCGTCTCCTGCCAGAAGTATTCCGACATCCGACGCCTTCCGCAAGCACCACTCACCTCCCTATCAAGTCCGATCCCCTTCGCAATGTGGGGGATGGATTTACTAGGGCCATTTCCACCAGCTCCCGGGCAATTAAAGTTCCTAGTCGTGGCAGTCGACTACTTCTCGAAATGGATAGAGGCCGAGCCCCTGGCTACAATCACCGAGCATAGAGTTGTTCAATTCTTCTGGAAAAATGTAATCTACCGATTCGGCGTTCCTCGGGTCATAGTTACAGATAACGGAACGCAGTTCGCTAGGGCTGCCTTCCGAGCCCTATGTGAGGACCTGGCCTTACAACACCGGTTCTCCTCCGTTTCCCATCCCCAGTCAAATGGTCAGGCCGAGAATGCCAACCGACAGATCCTCTCCGGCATCAAAAAGAGGCTAGACAAGTGCTCCAAGGGCTTGTGGGTCGATCAGCTACCAAATGTGCTCTGGAATCACCGCACCACGAAGCGGACCCCAACAGGCGAGAGTCCGTTTAATCTCACCTATGGGTCCGAGGCCCTCATCCCGCTAGAAGTGGGGATACCCTCTCCTCGTTTGATAGCTTTTGAAGAAGAGCGGAATGCCAGAGAGCTCAGAGCAAGCCTAGACTTGATAGACGAAATCCGAGAAAGAGCAGCTATACGGCAACAAAGTTACCGGAGAAGAATTGAGCTCGCCTACAACAAAAGGGTCCGCCCAACAGACCTCAAAGAAGGGGATCTGGTCCTCCGAAAATTGGCCATCTCGTTCCCCGGACAGAAAAGCAAACTGGCCCCGAATTGGGAGGGACCATACAAAATTTCAAAAGTGATCCGCTCCGATGCGTACAAGCTAGAAGATCTTGAAGGCAGAGAAATTCCCAGGACTTGGAATGCCGACCATCTTTTGAAATACCAAGAGAAGGCAGCTACGCCTATCTAAGTAACTCGAGATGTCAGACCACTCCTTTCCTGCTACTAGTAGTAATTTTTCCTTTATTTTTTCATTGTAATAACGGCTAGCAACTTTAGAAGCAGCCGACCATTAGATATTAATAAATAAAGTTTTTCGTATTTTTGATACTATTGCATCCCTCTGCCTTTAATTCTCTAACCACACAATGGATCGGAGCCCAACACTTGGCTCGATTCTGCTTCGCAAGTTCGCTCTTAAGCGGACTAGAAGTAGCTCGCCATTCGAAACTGCTCCTGCATCCCCTAAACTAACCACACAATGGTTCGGAGTCCAGCACTCGGCTCGACACTTCTTCCTCGGCTCGCCTACGGATGAGCCGGAAGTAGATCGCCGTTCGAAATTGCTCCTGCAGCCGTTGAATGGATCGGAGTCCAACACTTGGCTCGATTCTGCTTCGCAAGTTCGCTCTTAAGCGGACTAGAAGTAGCTCGCCATTCGAAACTGCTCCTGCATCCCCTAAACTAACCACACAATGGTTCGGAGTCCAGCACTCGGCTCGACACTTCTTCCTCGGCCCGCCTACGGACGAGCCGGAAGTAGATCGCCGTTCGAAATTGCTCCTGCAGCCGTTGAATGGATCGGAGTCCAACACTTGGCTCGATTCTGCTTCGCAAGTTCGCTCTTAAGCGGACTAGAAGTAGCTCGCCATTCGAAACTGCTCCTGCATCCCCTAAACTAACCACACAATGGTTCGGAGTCCAGTACTCGGCTCGACACTTCTTCCTCGGCTCGCCTACGGACGAGCCGGAAGTAGATCGCCGTTCGAAATTGCTCCTGCAGCCGTTGAATGGATCGGAGTCCAACACTTGGCTCGATTCTGCTTCGCAAGTTCGCTCTTAAGCGGACTAGAAGTAGCTTGCCATTCGAAACTGCTCCTGCATCCCCTAAACTAACCACACGATGGTTCGGAGTCCAGCACTCGGCTCGACACTTCTTCCTCGGCTCGCCTACGGACGAGTCGGAAGTAGATCGCCGTTCGAAATTGCTCCTGCAACCGTTGAATGGATCGGAGTCCAACACTTGGCTCGATTCTGCTTCGCAAGTTCGCTCTTAAGCGGACTAGAAGAAGCTCGCCATTCGAAACTGCTCCTGCATCCCCTAAACTAACCACACAATGGTTCGGAGTCCAGCACTCGGCTCGACACTTCTTCCTCGGCCCGCCTACGGACGAGCCGGAAGTAGATCGCCGTTCGAAATTGCTCCTGCAGCCGTTGAATGGATCGGAGTCCAACACTTGGCTCGATTCTGCTTCGCAAGTTCGCTCTTAAGCGGACTAGAAGTAGCTCGCCATTCGAAACTGCTCCTGCATCCCCTAAACTAACCACACAATGGTTCGGAGTCCAGCACTCGGCTCGACACTTCTTCCTCGGCTCGCCTACGGACGAGCCGGAAGTAGATCGCCGTTCGAAATTGCTCCTGCAGCCGTTGAATGGATCGGAGTCCAACACTTGGCTCGATTCTGCTTCGCAAGTTCGCTCTTAAGCGGACTAGAAGTAGCTCGCCATTCGAAACTGCTCCTGCATCCCCTAAACTAACCACACGATGGTTCGGAGTCCAGCACTCGGCTCGACACTTCTTCCTCGGCTCGCCTACGGACGAGTCAGAAGTAGATCGCCGTTCGAAATTGCTCCTGCAGCCGTTGAATGGATCGGAGTCCAACACTTGGCTCGATTCTGCTTCGCAAGTTCGCTCTTAAGCGGACTAGAAGTAGCTCGCCATTCGAAACTGCTCCTGCATCCCTTAAACTAATCTAACGATCGGATCTCTCCTATGGCTCGACCCAATCTCTCTGACTCATCCTCAATCGGGCCGGAATAGAGTACAAATCACGGTCCTGACGCGCCGAGCCGAGGTACCGGGGTACCGACCCTCGTATATGGCGAAAAACCTTCCGAAACGAAACCACCGTCAGATCGTCTTAGAAAGTGTGCTAGGGCGTGATGAACGGATCTCATTCAGCCACGTGTCCACAAAACGACAAGATAGTGTTTCCTTGGGAACTGGACCCGCCTCAAGATCCGTGCAAACATCAGACGACCCTGATCAGGCCACGTGGGCACAGTCGAGAAACAACTATGCCTTAACAGCCAAACCAAGCCTATGGCTCAGAAGCGCAGTAAAAAGGAAATTTCGAGGCCAAGGAGTTCGGCAAGGCGAACACCAGCCTCGTGGTTTGTCTCGAGCCTACTCTAGTTAGCACGACAGTAGCACAAATAAGGAGACAGCCGAGGATAGTTCGGATAAAACAACTCCAATTCCATTAATAAATTTGATAAAGTTACAAAGTGGATTACAACAGCAAAAACTTGCAAGTGGGTTACAAAAACAAGCCACGACCCTTTTACTACTTTCGAGGTAGAGGTATGCTCCGGTTCAGAGACACTTTGGGTCGGCGTTTCTTGACCCCCGAACTCGTCTCCAGCCCGACGAACCGAGACGCCTCCTCTCCGCTGACCCTGACAGTTGCTCCAACCGAAGCACCGCTTGAAGACACCGCCACACCGCTTTGGGCGTCGGCGGCTGACCTGCCTACTATAGGGGTCCGGCTCGCCGCTTGATAGAACGTGATCCCTCGCTCGATCTCTTCGCGAGTGCACGAGGTGCTCCGGACGTTAGCCCTCACCGGCTGAGGCTTGAGCCGAGCAACTTCTTCCTCTAGTTCGACGATCCGATCCTTCAATGTGTCGTCCTTCATTATCACCTTAAACCGAGGAAGTTTTGCCGAACCAGGGTACTCGGCGCTGTCGGATATGACGCGGCGTAAGTGGGTCACTTCGATACTCTTGTCGACCGTCACCCTTTGCAGCTCTTCCACCTTCTTCGCTAAGACGTCTTGTTCGGACGAAACTCACGCCAGTTCCTCTTCCTTAGCGGACAGCTCGGTCTCGACTATCCGTAGGTGATGCAACTCGACCAAAGCCTCACTATGCCTAATCTCTAAGTTGTGAAGTATCCTCCTCGTCAAGTGAACTTCACCCTCGAGACGGTCCTCCCGAGATCGTTTAAACAACTCGGCTCGGCGCTGTTCAGCCGAGGTGTTGTGAGCCAGCACGGCAGTCTGAAATAAGAAAGGGACAGCATTGAAATATCACACTACCGAGCCAAACACTTGGACAAATTTTGAAGTCAAATTCCGGAGTCAAAACACTACACTACCGAGCCAAACACTTTGATAAATTTCCGAGTCAAAATACTTTTCATTCATCAAAAAGCGGTGGCCAGTCCGCAAAAGGCATTACAATGCTTAAAAAAAAAAACTACAAGAAACTTAACGTGGGGATTAGGGGTCCACCTTCTTCGTCGCGTCGACCAAGGGCGCATTCACGGATGGCCCCTCGATCCGCCCCTCGACCCGACCGTCCGCCGAGGGCTCTTCGGCCACTTGTTCCTCGTCCTCCCCTTCAGACTCATTGACCTCGACCTCCTCCTCACCGCCTGAAGGCGACCCTGGCCAAAGGCAGTAGCCGACCCGCTCGAAGCCGGGGATTCGCTCTTGCACATGGTCGAGTGCCGTTTGATAAGACCGCTCCATGTTCTCGGCCATGTGCTTCTTCGCTTCGGCCTCGACCTCCATCTCCACTTCAGCCCGGATCTTCGCCGCCAGGGCCTCCTTCTCCACCTTCTCTTCGGCCAAGGACTTCGTCGCCGCAGCCAGCTCCTCGACGGCCTTGGCAGCCTTGGCAGACTCCGCCTCGAGGCTCGACTTGACTTTACCCAGGTCGGCAACAAGGTCGGCCACCCGGACTTCCAAGGCCTCGGCTCTCCTCTGCTCGGCCTCGAGTTCTTTGACCGCCCTCACCTTCGCCGACCGGTCTTTGTCACTGGCGGCCCTCAACTCCTTCTCCTGCTCGGCGAACGTCTCGAGGAGATGGCCGAAGTGACAAGTGGCCTGCGAAGACAACAGTGAACGCACTGAGCAGACCGAGCAATAAACTTGGGAAAATTTTTAGAAATAAGAAACTTACCGAGACGAGTGACCGAGCCACCTCGTAGGTGTCGTCACCCACCGTCCCCGCCTTCAGCGCGGCTCGATCCTTCGGGGTCGCCAAGTGCTTGACGACCTGCACTGACATTTGTGAATTGCCGAGGAACCCGTCATGGTTCTTCACTCGCCAATTCGGAACGAACAGCTGCTTGTGCTGTTCGGTCAGAATTTCCTCGGCGTCCTTGGTCAGCGGTGGCGCCTCGATTGACAGCGCCGCGTTTATGTCGAAGGCCCCCTCTATCGCACCTGGGGCCACGGAGGACGAGGGCGCCTCGGCAACAACAACCTCAGACGGCGCTTCGGCAGTCGGAGCGGGAGGAGCAACGGTAGAAGCAACGGTTGGCGGTGGAGTCGAAGAGGCAGCCTTGGTCGCCCTCTTCCTCTTTCGACCCCCGGTCAACTTGGACCTATCGGCCATCATTGCGTTGAAATCAATCTTCATCGCTTCTGCGTCAGACAACAAGAAGAAAACAAATCAGAAGGGCGAACCAAAAACTTAAAGAAAAAATGAAAATAAGTGAGATGTCAAGAGCATACTCGGGTCGATGGGGCTTAGGCCGGACCCGAACAAAACCTCCTCAGTCAAATCCCTCCAACTCAAGATTGGAAGAGCCATTATCTTCCTCGCCACATCCTCCTCGACCTCAGACAATACAGGGTCGGCACGCGCGAATTTCGGTACCTCCACCTTCCAACGGGTCGGAATAATCCGAATCGCCTCGCCCCTTACTATGAAATACCTTTCCTTCCAACCCTTGATTGAGTCGGGGTTTTCTATAATCTTAACATCCTTCCTCGGCCCCAAGTAGTATCGATACTCCGTCTTGTGCTGCAGGTTTACTCGATACATGCCTCGGAAGACCGTGAGATTCGGCTGTACTTCGGCTCGGTAGCACTGAAGCAAAAAGGCGTTCACATGGCGCCAAGTGTTCGACATAAACTGGGTCGGCGCAAGGCAGTACCAGCCGAGGATCTCAAGGATGAAAGGGTGCAGAGGGAAGCGTAACCCGGCATTCAAGGAGTCGACGTCGAACATGCACATGTCCGACGACGACAGCTTCGAGTTCGCTCGTATCCCTGGTCCGGGAAGGATCAGCTTATACTCCGGAGGAATGGCGAAGGCACTCCTGACCCGAAGTAGATCCTTCTCGGCCAACAATGTGATGAGCTCATCGGCTTCGGTGGGAAGGACCGGGTTAGGTTCCTCGACAATCTTAGACTTTCCAAAGATCGCCTTCTCCAGCAGGTTGCCCTGATACTGCCTGACCCCCGAATGACCGGACAGGACAGAAGGATACCGTCCTATCTCAGGGGCTTGCTTCAGATTCTCCACAATCACCTCTACTACGGGGGATTGGGCTTCCAACCTCCTCTTCTTCTTCTCCTTCCTCGTCTTAACCATAGACGGTTCGGCAACCTGTTTACCCTTCCGAATCTCCGACCTCCTCCTCTCCTCGGCACTATCATTGCCCGAAGACGAGGCCCCACTCCCCGAGTTCACTCGAGACATCTCTAGAAAGATTAGTTAGACTAAGTTAACTGACCTTTTGAAGTGACGTTCACGGTCGGAGTGCTCTCGCCGGAAATTGCCTGGCCCACGCGACAGCTAACGGCAACGCCTTGGAGAGAAAAAGCTCTGCTAGCAGAACCTTAGAGATCGAAAGTAAAAACTTGAGAGTGAAAAGTAAGAAATGAGCTTGAGAGCGAGGGCGAAAGCTTATAACAGCTGACAAGTTGGGCCTCCTTGGGAAACGCAAAAAGCCCACTAAGAAGCCAAAGCGACAGGCGGAAAAGCTACGAAGTTACGAGAAGCAAGAAACTCTTCAAAATACCAAGTCAACGATTCGGCCACCGGTCTGCCGGGCCGAGCTACCGAACAGCTCAGCCAAGCAGCCGAGCTACTGGGCGCGGAAGGACTTCAAAACGTCCAACTTGGCACCTCGGTCCAACAGTCCTGATGCGCCGAACCGAGGTGCCGGGGTACCGACCCTCGTATATGGCAAAAAATCGTCCCGAGGCGAAGTCACCATCGGATCTCTCCAAAATTCGCGACGGAATCTGATGGACGGTTCAGATCGTGCCACGCTCACAAAACGACAAGATAATGTTTTCTCGTGATCTGAACCCCATCCTCGTGATGCGCGCCATGATGAACGACTCAGATCCATCCACGCGTATCTTCCGAGACGCCTGCCACCGGCTCGCCCTGCCGAGCTACCGAACAGCTCAGCTAAGCAGCCGAGCTACTGGGCGCGGAAGGACTTCAAAATGTCCAACTTAGCACCTCGGTCCAATAGTCCTGATGCGCCGAACCGAGGTGCCGGGGTACCGACCCTCGTATATGGCAAAAAATCGTCCCGAGGCGAAGTCACCGTCGGATCTCTCCAAAATTCGCGACGGAATCTGATGGACGGTTCAGATCATGCCACGCCCACAAAACGACAAGATAACGTTTTCTCGTGATCTGAACCCCATCCTCGTGATGGGCGCCATGATGAACGACTCAGATCCATCCACGCGTATCTTCCGAGACGCCTGCCACCGGCTCGCCCTGCCGAGCTACCGAACAGCTCAGCCAAGCAGCCGAGCCACTGGGCGCGGAAGGACTTCAAAACGTCCAACTTAGTACCTCGGTCCAACAGTCCTGATGCGCCGAGCCGAGGTGCCGGGGTGCCGACCCTCGTATATGGCGAAAAATCACACCGACCCACATCAGCTGTTGGATCTTGTGAAAAAACGTGCTCGTCATGATGGACGACCCAGATTTGGCCATGTCCACCAAAAGACAAGATAGCGTTTTATGGAGATCCACGCTGAGATGGACGACTCAGATGATGCCACGTACCTCGGAACCATCGAGCCGATGCACTGAACATCCGAACCGAGGCACTTTGCTTCGGCACGCCAGGCCGAGCCGAGGTACCGACCCTCGTATATGGCGAAAAATCACACCGACCCACATCAGCTGTTGGATCTTGTGAAAAAACGTGCTCGTCATGATGGACGGCCCAGATTTGGCCACGTCCACTAAACGACAAGATAGCGTTTTATGGAGATCCACGCTGAGATGGACGGCTCAGATGATGCCACGTACCTCGGAACCATCGAGCCGATGCACTGAACATCCGAACCGAGGCACTTTGCTTCGGCACGCCAGGCCGAGCCGAGGTACCGAGGTACCGACCCTCGTATATGGCGAAAAATCACACCGACCCACATCAGCTGTTGGATCTTATGAAAAAACGTGCTCGTCATGATGGACGATCCAGATAATGCCACGTACCTTGGAACCATCGAGCCGAGGCACTGAACATTCGAACCGAGGCACTTTGCTTTGGCACGCCAGGCCGAGCCGAGGTACCGAGGTACCGACCCTCGTATATGGTGAAAAATCGCACCGACCCACATCAGCCGTTGGATCTTGAGAAAAAACGCGCTCGTCATGATGGACGGCCCAGATTTTGGCCACGTCCACTAAACGACAAGATAGCGTTTTATGGAGATCCACGCTGAGATGGACGGCTCAGATGATGCCACGTACCTCGGAACCATCGAGCCGAGGCACTGATCATCCGAACCGAGGCACTGTGCTTCGGCACGCCAGGCCGAGCTGAGGTACCGAGGTACCGAACCTCGTATACGGCGAAGAAGCGTGCTGAGGAACAGGGACCATCAGATCTCTCCGAAAATCGCGCTCCGCCCTGATCGAGGGCTCTGATGACGCCACGTCATAAATGAATATTAGAAAATCAATTTTTATTTATTTAAATCATTTTATTTATCTAAAAATTGCAAAAAATTACTAAAAATTCGGGAAAATTAGCTAAAAATTCCAGGAAATAATTAAAAATTCGGGGGATATTTCCGAGCCCCCGAACGAACAATTATTGCCTAGAACGCACGGCTAAAGCCCCCGAACGACTAGCTGACACATCGCGAAATTAGATAAATAACCTGAAAAAATAGATAAAAACTTGATATACCATATGGCTTCAAAAAAGAAGAAGAAATTGCCTTACCACCCACTTCGGGATTCAAAAACACCCATTCGAACTTCGATACAACTCCTCTAGCCACCAAAACAGTCAAACTACTCCTCAAAGACTGATTCTCCGCAGCCTTTAGGAGTGGGGGGCTCGTGATATGGCTAAAAATAGGGGATTAATCAAGACCGTCCAAATTGGGCACGAATCCTGAAGTTCTGGAGTAAAACGGTAATTTTACCAACAAAACGGGTCTGAATCAGGTACTGGGTCCCCTTCTCACAGATCCAATAACATGCGAACGGATCCACCTCAACTGGGTGCGGGTTTCAACCCGCAACAAACCCGGTCCAACAGGATAGAATTAGGGTTTCTGATTAATATTAATCAACGGCCCTGATTCATATCTATCCTTTCACTGGGGATTAGGGATTACATTCCTTATCTGTATACACAGGAATTACATGCCTAATCTGTTCCCTAAGACGCCTATAAATACCCCCCACCCATCTCCATTAAGAGGTAATCAATCTTTCACCAGTTTTTGCGCTCTTTCATAGTCTGCCAGATTACTGACTTGAGCGTCGGAGGGTGCGTCGCCGGGAACAACCCCGGTGTCTCGCACTTTTTGCAGGTGCACGGCAGGAACGACGATCGAGGCCCGACGGAACAGGTACACAGGTTTTCTATTCAGTTTCCCTAAGAATCCACAAGTTCTATCTGTTTGCCCTCACACCAAATTTAGCGGCAACAATTTCAATTAATCAAGAATCAAGATGGAGAGAAATCAGGAGATGGAGAGAAAAGTTGGAACTTGGGAGTTTGATTGAGATGGAGAGAAATCAGGCGAGGACGGTTGCGTTTCCATTCTTTTTTTTTTTAAATAACAGTGAATAAAAAAAAAATTAAAGGGGGGCCTAAAAGATTTGGGGGCCCAAAGCAGCCGCTTGGGCTGCTTGGGCCCAGATCCGCCATTGATTCTTTCCACATTCTCCACAACTTCTTCATTCTCAATGGTGGCTTTTCCTTTGAAGCATCCTTTGTAGCCATGTGCAGACGAACTGGTGGTGAGAACTCATTCGTCACTTTGGATGTTACTCTGGATGGCTACTCCATATTAACACCCAGCTATTGCTTTAAAAGTATAAACACTTCATCATCATGCAACAAACCTCTGTGCTCAGCCTTCACTCCTACTCTAGCTACTGCTTCAAATCCATCGGCCTTGGAGGATAAGAAAAAGACATAGAATTTTGTAAAATTTAATAGTACATACATTAAAATAGAAATAATGTGACAGAAGCTTGGAACTTAATCAGAAGTTCAAAATAGAAGCAACTAATACTCGGATTCTGCAGCACTTGGGTTTTAGAAAAAATGGAACCGTTCCCAATTGAACCTATATTAAAGAGAGATTTGTTCTGTAAAGATTTTAGTAGAGTAGAGCCTACCGAAAGGGTATTGAACTACATATATTCGTTGCTTATTGTAATACGAGATTCACTTGCATCATTTTCAATGTGGTTACAAAAGTCATCGTCTCTCTATAAATGACCCTACCGATGGATTCTAACACGCCTCCGTAGGTTGAGAATGATCTTTTTGGGCCAAGACACTATAGGTAGCAGTATTTTTTTTTCCCCAATCCGCAGTTTTTTTTCTTTTCTTTCCAATCCGCATTTAAAACTTGCGCAGCCGGTGAGATTCGAACCTGGATTGCTCTGATACCATATTAATGACCCTACCGATGAACCAAAACTCCAAAATTGTGTTAAGGGTGAGGGTTTTTAATATTTATATTCTAACACTCTCTTCATAAAATAAATGAGCCAGTTCTTTTCTCTCTATCTCTTTTATCTCCTCAAAATAAATGAGCCAGTTCTTTTCTCTCTATCTCTTTTATCTCCTCACACATATTTCCCGGCACCGTGGATTAAACCATTTATACGTTTGATATATCAAGAGCCAAAAACTTACAGTTGCAGATTCAGTAGGAACAGTTCCGTCACCGTCAACATAAGTGTACTCAGCCTGAAATAAAACCATTATGGCATCAAATCTAATATCAAATCTAATAGTATTGGAGGAGATTTATTGTAACAGTTAAAAGAGTAGTGCCTCTAACAAGTTTACATACCGGAGTGTGACTTACTTCTGTCAAGTCTTCAATGGGGGATGTTTCAGATCCATAGCTGTGATGAACATAATGATGATATATATTTTATTTTTAACTAAAATAGCTTGTATAAGGCAAGGTAGGAAGACTAACACAAAAATATAGGAAAACAACAAGAAATGTGAACTCTTAAGAAGATAGCATATCATTAGTCGAACAAGAAAGATGAAAAAATTATCCAACAATTTTTCACCAGTTAAGCAACCAACTGCCTCAATACCAATGAAATATGTGTTTCCCACACTTTCATGCAGGTAAACCCAGAAGATATGGCCAACAAAAGAAAAGAAGAGAAAAAAAAACTGTAATATGATTGAGAGCTAAAATTCTTACCAAGATTTAGTTAAAATAGACACTTCACTTCCTAAATCTCTACCAACATGTAATCCATTTTTCAGCTTACAGGTTTCTTCAATTTGTTATTTTTTTCTAGGCCTGACATTCTTATAATTCAAATCACACTGAATTGGGAGAGTGGTAATTGCTTTTGTCGAGGAATAGCTAGAACCCATAAATTTTGAATATTAGTTAAACTGTAAAACTTTCAAAATCGTATAAAAACCATCTAAGAAACAAACGAGAAAGGTATGGAGAACTCGCTCCCAATGTATCTTAAAAGGACACGGTGGAATGTTGTAATTGTGACTTGCATAATATTGTTCACCGTAAAAAGAAGACGATGAAGCGAAAAGAGGTCGACGCATCACAGCTAGCGGAAGAACATGCAGTAGTCAGTAGTAGCAATAACTGGGCACTCGAATGCGAGCCCATTGCAGTCGACTGCGTTTGGATGCAGTCGACCGGTGGCAGCTGAAAACTACAACGGGTCGGGCCTGGATGATCTGATTAAAGTTCATCTTCAACTCCCAGTTAGATCGGACGGCTCCTATCATGTAGTTTTCTTTTCAGGATATATCAGATGGTTATTGTATCAAGACTAAACCTAGGATTTTTCTAGAACTCTAGATATATTATTGTAAAGCCTCATTTGAGATGTAAGAGAACATACTTCATTGTAGAGAAATTGAGAGTTCTTCATTGTAAACAACAGGTTATCTTTCAGTGAGGCTTGAGAGAGAGATAAGTTAATGGTAAGAATGTTTCATCTCTTATATCTTCTCTAGTTAAATAATATCTTGGTTATTTCTCTTCCGGTTTGGGGTTTGTAACGCCCCGAATTCCAAATATAGGTAATTCATAGCACAAACATGATCTTTTACTTCAACTTCGTACAAAAATACAAGAAATTTAAAACTTTCATTTCAATAATGTTTATTACAATACACAACGGAAAATTACATAAAGAAAAACACTTTATAACATCCAGTGACTTCAATCTGGCAATATCCATCAGTATCAAACTCATCTCCACGTCACTCGCTGGTCTGGGTCCTGCAACTTGAAAACTGCGGGCACGTCAGTTGCATACAATTGACTCAATGTTATAATAAAGTGATTCCATTATCTGAACAATCGCAAACTTGAATGCAGAATGAAAAGTGATTATCCTAATTATGTCAATGTATGATATGAACCTAATGACTAATGCAGACATTCATACTTACGATGCAACACTAATGCGCACTTGTTCGGATTCTATGCATTCCATACTACATAGGTCCGAGAGCAAGCCCTTAACATACTCCACAATATAGGATTCAATCCCTCGTTGTGAAACTTACACCTGTGACTAACATAAGATTTAGACATTTTGTGAGTGTCCAGACCATGCCCTGATAATTCTGGAGATTAATCCCACACCGTAGATGAACTGGAGACACTTCCACTCACATCTCGATTATTCCGAGGATCAATCTCACACCGCAAGCTATGGCACCCCAACAGTCATGAAAACTTCCCATGAGCGTTGCCTCGATCCTGATAATTTTGGAGATCAATCCCATACCGCAGATGAGGAGAAGACACTTCCACTCACATCTCGATAATTTCAGGGATCATCTCATACCGCAGACCAGCTGAGGCCTTCATACTCATATTTGCACTTACTTCACATCTCCAACTAGTGCATATCCTTAAGTTCAAATATAGATAACCATAGCCTCCTAGAGCTAGCTCACCCTACCGGACTTAGCTCAAACAACCAGGAACTCTAGCCAACACTGGCTAAAATCCAATACCAAACCAATCAGGAACACTAGCCGACACTGGCTACTTTCCAAAATTAACATCTCATTTGTCGGTAACTAGGGTCCTGCTCAGCCTTTAGAATCCATCTATCTCAACAGAGAGATCTTCTAGGTCATTCTTAACCTCAAAAATATAAAATTTTCATTAATTACCAATCATTTAATTCTTTCATTCTTTCTTTTTACATCTATAAATCTTAAAACAACTTGTTATCTTTGTATAATAGTATTTCAGTAACATTTCAATTAATAAACACCACACGTCTAATTTTTCAAATTCATCCTTCAATCATATCTTAATTCCTCATATAGTATACTTTACATAAATTCTAAATTTAAACTCGTTTTTTATACAATGTAATTTTTTTTGAATAAAACTAGATTAAAAACCCCTCATGTTTCAATCCCTTAATCACGCTTTTTATAGCGAAAATAGCTCCAAAATTTTCCTTTTAAAATAACTTGTTTTATAACTTAATTTATCCACAAAATAATCTTGGAATTATATATATTTTGTCAAATATTTCCTAATACTCTACATTAAATTTAAAATCTTCTTTTCAAAAAAAGAATTTAAAAAATATAAAAATAACCAAAAAAAATAAAAGAACTGGCCCTGTTCAGAATCAAACCAGGCCATAGAGAGAGCACACAGTGCTCTAAATCGCAACCAACCACCAATAGACCAACTCACTGTTGGTGAAGGATCTCATAAAGTATATTCTATAAATCTCTGTTTGTTGTTTAGTGTTTTGATAAAATTTTAAAAAGAAACAGGGCCCTACGAGGCTCAAACCCACGACCAAAGCGACCCAGACCACACACATGCTAGCCAGTAAGTCCAAACCACAACCCTGTCTATATCAGGAATGGAACTCTTTTAAGTATACACTCTCTGTTCCACATTATGAATTAATATATTTATCCGAGATCTAATTTTTATAATCATCATCATCGTTACTACACAATATACAACAACTTCTAAATTTCCAGAGAAGAAATTTTTATCTAAGTTAGTTTGTTTTAGCATGAAATTATGTACTTATCAATTTAGATAGGAACTTGAGAAATCCTACATCCATACATTTTAATTACCACTTTAACTACCAGTGTCTTACAATTTAGCACACAATTATGCATATAACAATCTACTCTTATAACATGTCAAATTTATCATACAGTTCGCATACATTAAATCATATGATCAATTATTCAATAAAATGGCTAGATTTTAGAGGAGCAATTTCATTACCAACTTGTATACCAGAAATTCAATGTCATTACTTGCGAATTAATTAGACGAAATTTCCACTACATCATTTTAGCCAAAAAAATCTTAGAAAAGCTTGTTGAAATATAGTAATTGTATATTCTGTTTCCAAATCTGTAGGAAACAGATTCCCCAAATCTCTCATCTCCCCAATCTTTTCTCAACCTTCTTTCTTCTTCTCCAAGAATGTAATTCTTATATATAGATGTATACAATAGAGAAATAAATGAATAAGAATAACAATTATTTTCCCCTCAAAATCTGTTTTCAACATGGTATCAGAGCCTAAATTGTCCTAGGCTACCTGAAGAAGAAGATCCCCATCTGATCCTCACTGTCGTCGATCCCATCGCTGACCCCGATCCTCATCGACCTGATCCTCGTCGATCCTTGAATCCCTAACCCCGAACTCCCATCATCTTCATCGACACCTCGAATCGATCCTCCTCGAACCCCGAACTCCCATCGTCTTCCTCAACATCTGAAAACTGAAACCTCGAAGCCCATCATTGTTGTCTTCGTTGTCGAAGTCAGATCTTGCTCTAGATTTGAAATTGTAGCCCAATTTTTCCGTCAACAAATCCAAAGCCTTAACCCATCGACATCTGTCGATTGTCGTCGTTCCTCGGTCACCATCGTCCGTCGAAGTCGTCGAAGTCATCATCGAAGTCGGATCGTCGTCGAAGTTGTCCTTCTTCTACATCTCCTCCAGTCACCGCCGCCCGTCACCTCCAGTCACCGCCGTCCGTCGCCTCCATTCACCGCCGCCCGTCAAACTCCCATCATCGCTGCCCGAAGCTGCTGCCGTCGATCAATGGTGGCATAGGTTGAAGATCAGATCCACAATTGATCAAATCCAGATATTGTTTGTTGTTGGGCTCTCTCGATCTAATTTATTTAGATCTGATTTGCTATTGTGCTTTCTTGTTGTTTTCTGCTTGCTGGTGTCTTTGGTGTGGTGTTGTGCTGCTTGCTATGTTACTGTTAGTATTGCTTGTTGTGTTGCTATTTGTTGTTCTTCACCATGGAGTCAAGGAAGTGTACTCATTGTGGTAAGATCAGCCACACGAAAACTCGTTGTTATAAAATTATCGGCTATCTGGAGAATTTTGATTATAGCAGAGATATTCAGAAGAAGAACTACAATCGATCCACTGGCACTGTGTCATCTACATTAGTTACAGCTGTAGGTAATGATGGTAAGGTATTTAATATTTCCGCCTCTATTATGAATAATGCATGGATAATTGATTCGGGTGCTACCGACCATATGACTTTTGATTCTAGAAAAGTTCAAAATTTTCAACCATCCACTAAATCAACTGTGTCCACTGCCAATGGTGATCCTGCCACTGTTACTGGGTAGGGTATCATACCTCTCACAAACAACCTAACCTTAGATACTTTCCTAATTGTGCCATCCTTGAATTTTAATCTATTATCTATTACTCAAATAACTACTGCTTTATATTGTATTATAGTTTTTTGGCCTTCACATTGTGTGTTTAAGGATATTCGGACTCGCAAGACGATTGGTAATGAGTTTAGACACAGGAAGCTGTATCACATCGATTTAGAATCTGAAAGTTCAAGCAAGTTGTCTCAAGCTCTAAGTGTGGAAGAATCTGAAGATGAGAAGAAGAAATCAGATATTTGGCTATGACATCGACGTCTAGGGCATGCTTTTTTTGGTTATTTGAAGAAATTATTTCCAAGTTTATTTTTGAAGTTGGATATTTCTGCCTTTCGGTGTGATATGTGTGAACTCGCAAAATGTCACCGTGTCTTTTTTTCTCCAAGTCCAAGTAGAAGCTCTCTTCCATTTATGATTATTCATTCTGATGTTTGGGGTCTATCCAAAACCACTACATTTGGAGGAGCCAAATGGTTTGTGACATTTATTGATGACTATACTCGTACGACCTGGATTTGTTTGATGAAGTCAAAAGGTGAAGTTAGTGGTTTGTTTCAGAAATTTCACAAGCATGTTATGATTTAGTATAAATCATAGATTCAAGTTTTTAGGAGTGATAATGGCAGAGAGTACCTGATTTCAAATCTGCAACAATATTTGGTGGAACACGGTATTGTTCACCATACTACATGCTCATATACACCTCAACAGAATGGGATTGCAGAAAGAAAAAACAGACACTTGCTCGAGGTGGTCCGTGCTTCTCTTATCCATGGAAATATGCCACTCATTTATTGGGGGGAAGCCCTTGCTTCTGATGCATACTTAATCAATCGAGTTTCCTCTAGTATCCTAAACTTTCTCACACCATTTCAAGCATTAACTGAAGCTGTGAATGCACCAAAATTCGTCAACTTGCCACTTCGTGTGTTTGAGTGTGTTTCATTTGTTCATCTTTATCAACATGAACGCAAAAAGTTAACTCCTCGAGCTGTCTGTCGTGTTTTCGTGGGATATGCACAAAATAATAAAGGGTATCAGTGTTATCACCCACCAACTCAAAGGATATTTGTGAATATGAATGTTGTGTTCCATGAAGATGAAATGTATTTTTCTTCTTCTACGACTGAACTTCAGGGGGAGTACCGAAGTGAAGTTCAGACTCTTGGGTATGATGAAGTAATTATCAGTCAGAACGAACAACTGGATACAAATAATGGTGAACACTTGAATGAAGACCTAACAAGGGAGGAAGGCCCTCATGAAGAAGTGCAGCCAAGGGAAGAAGAACCTCTTGAAGAAGACCCTCTTGAAGAATTGCAACCAATACCGAATTTCAGTGAGAGTGAACCGTCAGATTCCCAAAACCAATCGTCATCGTTGTTCGAAGCTCCTAGAAGAGAACTCCCGCACTGTACTAATAGAGGTATTCCAAAACCCACTTATGAACTTGATTACACTAGTAACGTCAAATATCCCATGAGTAATTATGTATCCACTCACCGCTTGTCGGAGTCAAATAAGTCATTTGTAAATCAATTATCTATTGTATCTATTGCTAATAGTGTGCAGGAAGCCCTTACTGATCTAAGGTGGAAAGCAGCTATGGATGAGGAGATGAAGTCCTTGAAAAAGAATGAGACTTGGGAGATAGTCGAGCTGCCAGCAGAAAAGAAGTCAGTAGAATGCAGATGGATTTATACGGTGAAGTTTTAGTTTGATGGTTCAATAGAGTTATACAAAGCAAGGATGGTTGCCAAAGGATACACTCAAATTTATGGAATTGATTATGAAGATACATTCGTACCTATCACTTCTTGCAAATCTTGACTGGCCGTTGGAGCAATTTGATGTGAATAATGCATTTTTTGCATGGGGAATTGACAAAAGAGGTTTATATGGATCTTTCACCAGGGTCGAACAGACCAATCCAACACAACAATAAAGTACGTCATTTGAAGAAAGCACTGTATGGACTTAAGCAGTTGCCAAGAGCTTGGTTTGGGAGATTTACAAAATCAATGAGGACATTCGGATACTATCAAAGTAATTCAGATCATACTCTGTTCCTAAAAAAGGAAAGAAGGTAAAATTACTGCTCTCATTATTTATGTGGATGATATGATAGTAACTGGAGATGATCCTGAGGAGAGGAAAGCATTAAAGAACTACTTGTCACAAGAGTTCGAAATGAAAGATCTTGGCTCTTTGAGATACTTCCTTGGTATTGAAGTTTCTCGCTAAAAAAAGGGGATTATTTGTCTCAAAGAAAGTATGCTCTTGATTTATTAAAGAAAACTGGAATGTTTGCTTGTCAGCCGATTAGTACACCGTTAGAAGAAGGACTAAAACTGTGCAACGAAGCTGATCATGTACCTTGTGATAAGGAAAGATATCAGAGATAGGTTGGATGGCTGATGTATCTTGAACATACACGGCCAGATTTTTCATATGCTTTAAGTGTGGTAAGTCAGTTTTTACATGCGTATCGGGAACAACATATGGATACGGTGATGAGAATTATGAGATATATTAAGTCTGCTCCAGGAAAATGGGTCTTATTTGCGAAACATGGTCACTTGAAGGTTTAGGCATATATTGATGCTGATTAGGCAGGATCTATAATTGATAGGCGCTCTACTTCAGGATACTTCACCTTTGTCAGAGGAAATTTAGTTACATGGAGGAGCAAGAAGCAAATTGTTGTTGTGCGCTCTAGTGCAAAGGCTGAGTATTGTGGAGTAGATTTAAGTATAGCAGAAGCTTTATGGCTAAAACTCTTGTTGCAGGACTTAGGCTATGGTCCGAATGAACCTATGAAAGTGTACTGTGATAGTCAAGCAGCGTGTGATATTGCTGCTAACCCGGTTCAGCATGATAGGACGAAATATGTAGAGGTTGATAAATTCTTCATCAAAAAAATATATATGAGAAAGTCATTGAGATATCGAAAGTGAAGTCAGAAGATCAGCTCGCAGATATCCTAACCAAGGCAGTTTCGAATCGGCTCTTCTTGAAATTTGTTGACAAGTTGGGTATGTTCAATATCTATGCACCAACTTGAGGGGAAGTGTTGAAATATAGTAATTGTATATTATGTTTCCAAATCTATAGGAAATCGATTCCCCAAATCTCTCATCTCCCCAATCTTCTCTCAATCTTCTTTCTTTTTCTCCAAGAATGTAACTCTTATATATAGATGTATACAGTAGAAAAATAAATGAATAAGAATCACAACTATTTTCTCCCCAAAATTTGTTTTCAACAAAGCTCCTACACATACACATATCAATTTAATCATCATCTACATATTTATGGCTAAGCATGAACAAACAAAATTCTAGAAAAACTCCTACACATACACATACCAATTTAATCATGATCTACATATTTATGGTTAAGCATTCACAATCTACTAAAATATTAGAAGCTAGTGAAAACACCCACCTCTTTGAAGTATTCCCTAGCAAAAGGCTTCAAAAATCCTCCACTCCAAAATTCGAAAGCTCTCAAATCTCCTAGATTTCCCGAATGCAACTCAACAGCAAAATGCACAATTTGCTCTCTTTTGTTTTGTGTTCATGTATAGTTAAGTGTGGGGGGTAATTATATAGGGTAATTAATAGGTGGTTATAGTAACTACTCAAAAAATACCCACTAAACTATTTAACCACCCACTAATCCTAATAACCTCTCCACAAAATCCACTTAATTAAATTCAATTTTCCTCCCAGCAAAGAAATGGCCGACAAACTCTTTGTATGGGTATAGCACTTGTGTGTATGCAAGTGATTTCATACTTTTTTATTTTATTTTATTGTTGAGTTTTTATTTTAATAAATATCTATGTTATTCTTCTTAATATAAAGTTAGCACAATTAATTTAAATTAGTCATAATGAAAATTTTAGTGCACAACTTTTTAATTATAATAACATGATTAGCACATGCATAGAAGAAAAACACGTGTAAAGCACGTGTAGCAATTTTTTTAAAAAGAAATATTTAACGTAAAAATAGTTTAAAATAATAAAAATAAAAATAAACATACACACTTCATAAATTTTTATTTTGAAAAATGATATAACTAACCCGTATACTGCAAACACGTGCGTTACACGAATAAAAAAATCGAGAACAAAAAATATTCATAAATAGAAAAAATACAAAATATGTAGAACATTTATATTAATAATGTTACGAATATTACACGTAAGGTAAAATATATGTAATCGACACATGCATTGAAAGTATGTGCCATACACGTAAAGATACAAAGATTAAGATTAATGTTTGAGTTGGCTCAAAATATGATCAGATGAATTTTGAGAGGATGAAAAAATATATAAATAATCGAAGTACAAAAATATGTAGAATATTTGTATTAGAGTACGTTTCAGATATTATCCGTAACGGTACAAAATACATGTGCGAAACTCACATGGAGCAAAATTGTCATAACTCAATTTTACGGGGTGTTACAGGGTTCACCCAAACTGAGAATAAATTATGTGCTTTGTGTGTTTGGTTTGATCTACTATTGCTTAGTGGTTTGTTCGTTGTGATCAGATATCGTAAACTCAACAACGAATTGCTAACAATTGGAGCTAGAGCTTCAGGTCGTAATTTTTTGCAGTTCAGGACTTGCTCGAGTTTTCTTAAAGAAGATGACAGATCAGAGTTTCACAATGATTAAGAAATTTGAAAATAAAGGCCAATTGACATAAAACAAGAGAAGCGTCTTGAGATTTATTTAGAAGCCTTGGATTTAATTCGGATGTTTTCAGCAAACAACGTCAGATGTAGAAGCATGGTGAGTCTGTGGGCAAGACTCAAAAATGAAAACTTGGAATCATCATTACCGGATCGGATGTACTGAAAGAGAAAACTGTTCAATTGATCAATGAAAAAAAGTACTGCTCTTCTAAATCATATAGTGAAATCCTAGGAAGCACGAATACTCTCCCGGGGATGCGTATCTCGTACTGTATAAGTATCCGGTGGGATACTCGCCGGATACGACAATTATTTTTTTTAAAATAGAAAAAAAAAGATTAGTTACTCTGGGGATACTCTCGGATACGTCGGGATACTCTTGGATACTATTTGGATACGTGAAGGATATATATATATATATATATATATATATATATATATATATATATATATTATAATTTTTTTCTACTAATCTCTTCGTCTTCTCATTTTAAACTTAATTTCATTTGATTAAAAGATATTTTTTGGTTTTATTTGATTAAAAGGTCAAAAAAATAATAGATGTAGGATGTAGTTCTTGCTATTATTTTGGTTGATTGACCACTTGCTATTATTGTATAAGTTGTTGCATCTTTATTCGCTTTAGTGTTTTGAGTGTTAGATTTCTTTAAGATGATAGATGTATGACAGTATGATGTAGTATTGAAGGGTCTTTGGTTGGTTAATAATTATGACTTATGAAGTTATGATAAATGTAGTTATGATATTGATTCTATTCAATAGATTTACATACTTTTATTTGAATATTTCGATCATGTAATATTGGTATTGGTGTTGTTGAAAACTTGGAATGATCTATTAGTATATTTTATTTGACATTGGCTTGAATTAATTTTAATTACCAAGTTTTTGTTTCTTATTCTTTCATGTTCGTATTGAATTGAATAATTTAGTTTACTATATGTATATGTATAATATTAATTTTTTAAAATTATTTTAATTTAGCGTATCCTAATGTACCCGTATCCTAATTTTTAAGAGATCAGAGTATCTGTGTACCAGATACACGTACCTGTATCCGTGCTTCATAGGTTGGAATCCAATTCGGAGTCATCTGAATTAAGGGTGAAAAATGCAGATATATACTTAACTTGATAAATTCACTACCAGATGCATACAAGCATCTGATAACCACCATGCTAGACAGAGCGTCTACTAAGGAAAAGTTTTTAGTAGTAAAGGTAATCGAGGGCTTAGAGGATGATGAACTTAGGCACGAGACTCAGAGATCGGCATCTACTTCTATCAGTTGCATCGGGGTGAATGATACTTCAAGTGAAAAGGAAAGTGCACGTAAGGATTTGATCCGTTGCCACTATCACAGAGAGATTGGACATTACAAGAGGAACTATCGTAAGTGGTCGAATCAAAAGAGCGCCAACATTACTAGTGTTGCTAGTGCCGCTGAATTAAGTGATAACTTAGACTGTACCCTTGTCTCAAGTTCTATAGATGTGTATTATGGCTGGTTTCTTGATTCCAGTAGTTCTTCTCATATATTCTCCGAGATGAAGATGTTTTCTACTTACAAGTCTATAGAAGATCGTTGTGTAAGAAGGTCGTTGGTCAGATTTGTAAAGTAATGGGTGAGGGAACAGTCGAGTTGGAGATGTCAGATGTCAAGTGGTACACTCTAAACAATGTCATGCATATTCCTTTGTTGAAATAGAATCTTGTATAAGTTCACCGGAGATCGTTGTGTGAGAAGGTGGTTGGTGAGATTTGTAATGGGTGAGCGAACAATCGAGTTGGAGACATCAGATGGAAAGGGGTACAATCTAGAGAATGTCATGCATATTCCTTGTTGAAACGGAATCTTATATCCTTGGAAACTTTAGAAGCATGGGGTTGCAGTTGTATAGTGCAAGGTGGAGTTCTAACAGTTTGGGAAGGTTGCCGTAAGGTGACAAAAAAAAAATAAGTGTTCAGCACAACCTCAATTAGCTTTGTGGAACGAAAAATCTTGGCCAAGTGTTTCTCAGCCCAGTGTTCTTAAAGCATTATCTAGTATGCTATCACCAGAATTATCTAGTATGACGTTCCAATATCATCAAGTGGTAGAGTGTCTTGGGTTAGGTGGAGTTCGTGTAGAAGACGGCGCCTCCGTGTTAATACCCACTAGGGTGTGCTATTTAGGGGTATACCAATTGGAGAAATAAATGTAAAGATAGATTCAACTAGTCGAATAAGCCACTGAACTGAGTTCGTTTACAAGAGGACAATGAAAGAGTCTAGACGCAATTAGTCATACAGGTATGGTATCATGAGTATGTAATCCAAGGTGGAGATTGTTGGAATTGTGTCCTACATACTATGGTTCGATGTAAATAGAAGACGATGAAGCGAGAAGAGGTCGAAGCATTGTAGCGCGAGGAAGAGTAGGCAGCAGAAACATGCAGTCTATTGCCACCACCACCAGCAATTGACAGTCAACTACCATAATGCTCTATTTTGGAGTTGAGCCCATTGCAGTCAACTGCGTTTGGATGTAGTCGACCGACGGCTGTTGAAGACTACAAACAGGTCAGGTCTGGGTGATCTAAATAAAGCTCATCTTCAACTCCAGGTTAGATCGTATGGCTCATATCGTGTAGCTTTCTCCTCAGGATATAGCTATTGTATCAAGACTAAACCTAGGGTTACTCTATAACTCTAGATATATTCTTGTAAAACCCCCTTGAGAGGTTAGAGAGAGTAATCCATTGTAGAGAGATTGAGAGTTCTTCATTGTAAACATCAGATTATCTTTCAGTGAGGCTTAGAGAGATCAATAAGTTCTTGGTGAGAGTGTTGTATCTTTTGTATCTTCTCTATTTAAATAACATATTGGTTATTTCTCTCCCGGATTAGGGCTCGCCCAAATCCAGACAAAATTGTGTGCTTTGTGTTTGATTTGATCTACTATTGCTTGATGGTTTGTTCATAGTGAACGGTTGTCACAAACTCAGCAACGAATTCCCAATAGGATAAGCGAAAACATTTAAAAGTGCCATTTTCAATTGCAGTGGGTGAGAGAAAAACTAAATTAACGAAACAAATATAAACAATATGACTGACTACCTCCATCGCATAGGTTCAAGCCAATAAAAGCAATGTATGTAGTTCACGAAGCAACCTAGTTATAATTCTTGTATAACTCATCATGGGAGTTCAATTTTTCAACCAAAATCTATGATAAGCTAAATGAGTGGTAACAAACTACACGGACCAATAACTATAAATCCTAAAAGAAAACTGTATTTATACAAAAAATATTTGCAGTCTCAAGGCCACTCCAATTTAAAATTATATTGTAGAAGCTAGGGTTGTTCATTGTGCCCGAACCCACCCCCCAAATAAAAGGCTAAAAAACTCCTTTAAAACCCACCCGAATTTGAATTTGAAAAATCTGCCCAAACCCATTTTTCGGGGATGAGTTTCATTTGTTTAATAGACCCGTCCGAACTGCTCATCCTAAATATAAGGTTATAAATTAAATTGTATGGTTGTATTCTAGATATAAGGTTTTTTATTTTTTTGGCTAGTAATATATATATATGGTATGTGTGAAAATCCTTCCCACTAAGCTAAAAGTTCGAAGTTATAGAAGGGTTGAGGAAATTACACGTATACCTTTGAAGTTGAAGGAAAAATTTTTATAGGACGGCTATTAGACCAGCAATGATGTATAGAGCAGAGTGTTGAGCAACCAAAAAAAAACATGTCCAAAAAATGAGTGTAGTAGATATGAGGATGGTAAGATGGATGTGTGATAAAACTAAGGAAGAATAAAATTAGAAATGAGTATATACGAGACATGCTAAGGTATCTCCAATCCAAGATAAGTTAAGAGAGAATCGTCTTATGTGGTATGGACATGTCACACGTAGACCTAGTAGTGTCCCCGTTAGAAACAGTGATTTAATAAGTATTAAGAGTAGAGTTAGGACTAGAGGAAGATCTAAACTAACTTGGTTGGAAACGGTAAAATAAGATATGATAGCTTGTGACCTTACAAAAGATATTGCGCTAAACCAAGCTGAATGGAATACCAGAATTCATGTAGCCAACCTCAACTAGTTGGGAAAAAAACTTTGTTGTTGTTATTGTTATTCTAACACGCATCTCCAGGCCGAGCGCCCCAATTTTAATGGGCTAAAGAATCGAGATAAATGTGCAGTATATTGTGGGCCGAGACCTGGATGTGAGCAACGAGATAACCATTATTTGCTTTTTTTTAAAAAAATTCTAAATAAATAAATGCACCCAGCACAATTCGAACTTGGGGTGCTCTAATACCATGTAAAAATCTCTGCCACTGAGCAAAAACTTCAAAGTTGTAGAAATGTTGGGGAAATTACACTTGTAATCTAATAGTATGAATACACAAAATATATGCTATACAATATATGATATGTCATGCCTTGTTCTTTTTTATCATAACCATTCATCTAAGAAGATGAGTAACTAAAACTTTTAGCCATCCTCTTCTTAATAAGATGATGGCCCAAACCGTAGGCCTACCACCTAATTGAACGGCTACATGCCTACTAGTGTTCATGTATGTATAAATTGAGGTGTTCGTAATTTTTTGTATTTATAAAAATTTATGGAGGTTGTATATTTTGGGATAATATATATTGTAGTGCATTGAAGTTGGATATGTGTATACTCGATAAAATTGTTATACTTGTTCTTACTACAAAGTAACAATGTTCTATATTTGTGTTCAATGAGATTCACCCGCTCAAACCCGATCCGGACCCAAAACCTGCCTGAACCTATAGGTTCAGGTTCAGGTTCAGGTTCAAGTATCATAAATTTTGGTCAGGGTTGGGGGGTCTTAAAAAAACCTGTAAACCCGCCCAACCCGATCCGCCAACAGCCCTAGTAGAAGCAAATAAGCATTAGATGCTTAGCAAACAAAGAAAATCATTCCACTACTAAAACAAATATTCAAGAGTTACATACCAAACATCATATGGAGTGTCAAACATTGTACCAAATATATTATAGGGCAAAAGCCAAAGTACCCCCCCAACGTTTGGCCCGAGTACAAAATGCCCATACAACGTTTAGAAAAGTACAATAAACCCATTTCTCCGTTAACTTAACCCCATCCGTTAAGTTATAATTATTAAATTATTTTTTTACTCTTACCCTTTCATAATCAAACCTCCTCTTCTATGTTCTTTTTCTTCATTCCTTTTTTTTCAAATCCCGATCGATCTGTCGATTGAATAAATCAAAGTTCTCAGAAACCCTTGCCATGGCCATGAAGCTCCTCATTCTCATACTTGTGCTGCCGCTTCTCTCTCTGCAATCAATGGTCCTTTCTCTTTCTTCGTCTTCCCTCTCTTTTGTTCTCGTTTTCACTTATTTGATGAATTTTTTATTTTGATTTTTTTTGTTTGATAAATTTAAGCAGAGGATAGTGGATCTGTGAACTTAAGATTTGCTGTACAATCTAATTTTAAAACCATCTTTCCCTCTCCCTTGGACCTAAGAAATTCTTCGCAAATAAATATAAAAAGTGAAATTAATACCAAAGCAGAATTGCACACGATATATCCAATAATATCCAGTTATTCTATCACCGTCTGTTCTTCAGTTTTAAACTATCCTCACAAATACTGTTAATTCATAGTAGTAATAGAGGACAAGTTATTTTACAATACAATTATATTGGAAACGTACTGATCAAAAAGTGAAATACATTTAACTAGCTATGAGCAGAGGCCAAGTCATTTTACAATTATATTGGAAAAATAACATACATTTAACTAGCTTAATCTCTACTACTATAATGGGAGAAGGCCTTAGTGTAATTTGTCCATATCCCAACCCGTGCAAAGCACGTGCTCGTAGTTTTTTTTTTTTGCCTTTTCATTCCCCTCCCAATTTTTTCCCACGTGCACAGCACATGTATAATACTAGTATATTTTGAGGTAGGGCTTCTCTACCTTTCTTAAAATAAAAAAATTTACAGAATAGACATATATTATTTGTACAGTATAATTTACATGTTCAATGGGCGTTAATAGTTACATTATTCTTAACAACAGTCTAAAGTTATTTTGAACTCATGTTTTTACAACAATTAAATGTAAATTAAACGCACGATGTTTTTTAAGGACGAGTTCTGCATTTTTATTCATAACTTTAAAAGAGAACTCTGATTTATTCGATCGACAGATCGATCGGAATTTGAAAAAAAAATATTGAAGAAAAAGGAAAAAAAAAAGAGATTTGATTATGAAAGGGTAAGGGTAAAAAAGTAATTTAATAATTATAACTTAAAGGATAAGGTTAAGTTAACGAAAAAATGGGTTTAGTGTATGTTGCCGCTAAATTCGGTGTGGGGGCAAACAGATGAATTTGTGGATTCTCAGGGAAACTGAATAGTAAACCTGAATACCTGTTCCGTCGATCTTCGATTGTCGATCCCGCCGCAGACCTGCAAAAAGTGCGAGACATCGGGGTTGTTCCCGGTGACGCACCCTCCGACGCTCAAGTCAGTAATCTGATAAGACTATGAAAGAGCGCAAAAACTGGTGAAAGATTGATTACCTCTTAATGGAGATGGGTGGGGGGTATTTATAGGCGTCTTAGGGAACGGATTAGGAATGTAATCCTCGTGATCTGATATGGAATATTCTCCCCGTAAACAGATTAGGAATGTAATCTGATAAGGTATATTCCCTGTAATCAGATAAGGAATTTAATCCCCAAATCCCAGTGAAGAGATAGACGTACATCAGGGCCGTTGATCAAGATCAATCAGGGACCCTAATTTTATCTTGTTGGGTCGGGTGTGCAGCGGTTAAAGACCCGCACCCTCTTGTTGGCGGATCCATTCGCGGGTTATTGGGTCCTTGGGGAGAAGATCCAATACCCATTTTGGACCCTTTTGTAGGGGAAATTACCGTTTTACCCCTGGGTTTCAAGATTCGTACCTGATTTGGACGGTTCCGATTAACCCCCATTTTTAGCCATATCACGAGCCCCCCACTCCTAAAGGCTAAATTTGATCGGCCTTTGAGGAGTAGTTTAACTGTTTTTGATGGCTAGCGGAGTTGTATCGGAGTTCAAATGAAGGGTTTGCGAATCTTGAGGGAGGTAGTGTGGTAATTCCTTATGATCGGGTGGTGTTCTTGTGTGAATATCTTCTTAGCTTTGTAATCTCTCGGTGAACAGTTCTGTCGTTTCCCTCTGTCGGGAGTTGCATTTACCGGCACCACAACTCCGACCCTTCCCAGAGCTCGACGACCAGGATGCCGAGGTCGGAGATCGGTTCGGCGATTCTTTCCGATGGGGAGAGGGACCTCGGTGTGGTCGCGAGCCTGGAGAGGGGGCTCGCCGAAGTTCGAAGGCCAGATTTCCCATGTATAGGGGGTCGGAACCAAGGGCGTTTGGCGGTCAATGTCGACCTTAGGCTTATAATACGGTCGGTGGCAAAAATGCTCGGTAGCTGGTGCCGAGCTCAAGCCCGTAATACGGTCGGTGTCAAGAACGCTCGGCAGCTGGTGCCGAGGCTCGAGACGACATTTCTGGAGATTTTGACTGCCGAACTCAAGCCCGCAATACGTCCGGTGTCAAGAACGCTCGGCAGCTGGCGCCGAGGCTTGAGACTTGGAAATTTTTTGGAGATCTTGACTGCCGAACTCAAGCCCGTAATACGGTCAGTGGCAAGAACGCTCCGAGCGGGTGCCGAACTCAAGCCCGTAATACGGTCGGTGTCAAGAATGCTCGGAGCGGGCGCCGAACTCAAGCCCATAATACGGTCGGTGTCAAGAACGCTCGGCAGCTGGTGCCGAGGCTTGAGACTTGGAAATTTTTTGGAGATCTTGACTGCCGAACTCAAGCCCGTAATATGGTCGGTGGCAAGAACGCTCGGAGCGGGTGCCGAATTCAAGCCCGTAATACGGTCGGTGTCAAGAACGCTCGGCAGCTGGTGCCGAGGCTTGAGACTTGAAAATTTTTTGGAGATCTTGACTGCCGAACTCAAGCCCGTAATACGGTCGGTGGCAAGAACGCTCGGAGCGGGTGCCGAACTCAAGCCCGTAATACGGTCGGTGTCAAGAATGCTCGGCAGCTGGTGCCGAGGCTTGAGACTTGGGAATTTTTTGGAGATCTTGACTGCCGAACTCAAGCCCGTAATACGGTCGGTGTCAAGAACACTCGGCAGCTGGTGCCGAGGCTTGAGACTTGGAAATTTTTTGGAGATCTTGACTGCCGAACTCAAGCCCGTAATACGGTCGGTGGCAAGAATGCTCGGAGCGGGTGCCGAACTCAAGCCCGTAATACGGTCGGTGTCAAGAACGCTCGGCAGCTGGTGCCGAGGCTTGAGACTTGGGAATTTTTTGGAGATCTTGACTGCCGAACTCAAGCCCGTAATACGGTCGGTGGCAAGAACGCTCGGAGCGGGTGCCGAACTCAAGCCCATAATACGGTCGGTGTCAAGAACGCTCGGCAGCTGGTGCTGTGGCTTGAGACTTGGGAATTTTTTGGAGATCTTGATTGCCGAACTCAAGCCCGTAATACGGTCGGTGGCAAGAACACTCGGAGCGGGCGCCGAACTCAAGCCCGTAATACGATCGGTGTCAAGAACGCTCGGCAGCTGGTGCCGAGGCTTGAGACTTGTTGATTTCGACAAAGCAGAGGAAGTTGAAAGAGTTTTTGCTCTCTTCGAAAAAGTTTTGGGAATCTGCCGAACCCACGCCCGTAACGCGGTCAGTGTCAAGAACGCTCGGCAGTTGGTGCCGAGGCTTGAGATTAAACGGTTCTGACGAATGTGATGGCCCCTGGGTTTCTGACAGATGTGATGGCCCCTGGGTTTCTGACAGATGTGACGTCCATTAATGCTACGTCCCCTGGGCTTCTGCTGACGTGACTGTCATTAATGAGCCGTTTGGGCAGGCGTGGCAAACAAGGCGACGGTTGGGGTCGCCTTTTGTCGCTTTGTGGAGGTGGGCCTGTGGTAAAAGCCCATTAGCCTCGATTGACGCGCTGGCTCTATATAAAACCCCCACCCCCTCTTCATTTTTCACTTTTCCACTCTTCGCTCTGTTGTTTTTGTTTGAAATTGCTAGAGCTCCAGGTGATCGCTGACCTTTTTCCGGCGAGCTTTCCGACGACATCTCCGTTCAAGGTAACTTATATTTTAGTTTCTAAACATGTCTGTCTCTGTCTCCTCTTCTTCGTCCGAGCCCTCCCTTGAAGTCGCCGAAGCTCCGATTTCTAGCCGACCTCACAAAAGCAAGGAGGTGTTCGGCAAAGATTCTGTCGTGGTGGAGCCGAAGCGCATGCCGGAGTTCGGCAGATTACCGGGGCCGCTGACTGGGCTTCACAGGGTTCGGGAACTTCCGGAGGAGGACGCCGAACGCATTGTGTATGGGAGGGCCCGGTCGTTCGAGGAGAATGCGGCGAGGGAGACGACAGAGGCCGACGAGACGGTGTCGATCCTCAGCGAAGATGACTTGGGAGTGATCCGGGGTTGCTTTCAGATCCCAGAGGAGTACGAGCTTATGTGGCCGGGTCCCGGGATTAGGGCCAACTCACCGCTGCCGGTGACCGTGTGTTGCTGGCCGGTCGACGCCTTTATCGCCGGGGCTCGGCTGCCTCTCCATCCGTTCGCGGTTGCTGTATTAAGGTGGGTTGGGGTCAGCCCCATCCAACTTATGCCGAACGCATGGAGAGTAATAAACGGCTTCGTACTTCACTGCCAAGCCGCTGGGATTCAGTCGGAGCTGAACGTGCTTCGGACCATCTACCAGCCACATCAGGGGAACAGGTCGGCGTACCGGTTCTATTTGACTCCGAGGCACGGAGGCAGGCTCGTCGTGTGCCCTGATTCCATCAAGTACTGGCGCGAGAAGTTTCTTCTGGTGCGTAGCCCGGAGGCCTGGCCCATCCCTGTTAGTTGGGTGGAAGGTGTGCCGAAGAAGTTGAAGGCACTGCCGACACTTCGGCCCGAGGAGGAGGAGGCTGTACGGGTACTCCTGGGTCGGCCGAAGCTTGACTGGAGGGATCTGACCGAGGACGTCCTGTTTAAGGGAGGGCTCGTTCATGCCGATCCCAGTACGCGGCTTCCTTTATTTATTATCGTTGTTTTACTTCTTGCGCTTCATTCTTCACGGTTTGTTCCGAACTAATCAACTTGTCTTATGGTGCAGAGTCTATGGATTATCAGGCAGTGTTGGCGCTGAGGGCAGGCCTCGCCAACAAGGCACCGAAGAAGAGGAAGAGGGTGGTCTCCAAGCTGTCCGTGGCAAAGGCTCCGAAGGTTGCCGAGGTGGCTGAGGAGGTAGAGATCCTGGAGAGCCCCGCTCCTGAGGGCGGGGTTGCTTCGTCGTTGACCAGGGTCGGCGAATTTCCCATCGCCGCGTCCCTCACTATGGCGAGCCGCCGCTGACGAAGGCGGCCGGGGAGCTTCTGACCGAGGCTCACAAAAGGATCCACGTCCCGGACTGGCAGGTTCGGAAGCACGACGGGTTCCTTGGCAATTCTTTGGCGAGCGTGGAGGCCATCAAGCACCTCGCCACGCCGAAGGATCGGGCGGCCATGGAGGCCGGATGGGAGGGAGACGACGTTATCGAGATAGCGCGCTCGGCGGTGTCGGTGAGTGTTGGATCTATTCCCCCCCTTTTTATGTCGAACTTCTTAAGTTATAATTTTTATGAATTCCTTGCCTTCTAATCGCAGATCGTCATTCACTTTGGGCACCTTACCGAGAGGCTGGCGGCCTAGGAGAAGGAGATGAAGAAGGAGAACGACCAAGCTCGGAAGGAGAAGGCCCAGATAAGGAACGAGCTCGACAAGCTCGAATTGAATTTCGAGGCGAAGTTGGCAAGGGTTGCCTACCTCGAGGATAGGGTTGCGACACTGGAGGACAACCTTCGTCAGCAAAAGGAGGAGGCGGCCAGGCAGTTAGCGGAGGCTGCCGAGGCCAAAGCGGCGGCGGTGAAGCAGGCGGAGGATGCGACCTTGGAGAAGGTGCAAGGCTTCCTCACCCAGAATATGGCCAAGGCCTTCGCCGACGCTATCGCCCGGGTGACGGAGGCCTACCCCCACGTGGATTGCTCGGGCTGGAGGCTGTTCCCGGGGCACGTTGAAGGCTTCGACCCCGAATCGGAGGGAGAGGAAGAAGAAGAAGAGGAGAGGGGTGACGACGATCCTGTGGCGGATCCCCCCGTCGGAGTTCAGGGGTCGGTGGTTACCCCATTGGCGACGGTGGCTCCTTCGGAAGTGTCGTCCCCGACCCCCGCTCGCCGCCCCGGGAAAGAGGTCGAGCCCTGACTCCGTTTGTTTTTTTCCTCTTTTTTTTTGTTTTTGACGTGTAATGCCTAATAGCGGACTGGCCACCGCTACCCCTTTTTCCTTTTGAAATGAATGAAAAACACAACTTTTTGGGATCGATCTCGTGTCTTTGTCTGTTGACTGTTGAACGCTCGAGCATTTGTTCGAAAGAACTCCCGAGGTCTGGGACTTAGACGACGTCTGAATTTTTGTTGCTTGTTTGCGTTTCTTTTCAGCTCGCGGTGGTAACTCGTGACGTCGAGTGCCCTCGCTCGGATAGTAAGGTCGGGACCGAGGTTGGTTTGAAGGCGACGAGGCTATGCTTGGCGAAGTGTCGAGAGCGGCTTTTCGAAGTCGAGCTCGGATTGCGCCGAGCCGAGGAAGAGCGGAGCCAACTTCAGCTCATACTTGGTCAGCGAGATCTCGATATCCAGTGCTTGGAGGGCAGGATTGCCGAGATGACCACCTCAGGAGGGGAAGATGGTTCGTCGGTTGCCTTTACCAAAGGGCTTCGGACCAAGTGTTTTCGCCATACTTTGTCGAAGGTGACGGCGGAGAGGGATGGCTTGCTCTCAGAGATCCATCATCTACGAACCGTGGAGGCGGGGCTTTGGACTGAGGGGGAAGCATTAGCCTCGACGGTGGCCAAGTTGACTAACGAGCGGGATGAGCTTACTGCCGAGGTCGATGTGTTGAAGAGGGCCACTGTGGACAGGGACATCGAGGTTACCCACCTTCGGCGTCTCGTGGCGAATCGTTCCGATGCCCGGAGTTCCGCAACGCCGCCTCGCTTCGGGGTCGACGTCGGGGACGGCTCGTTGCGAGACCGGATCTCATAACTAGAGGCAGAGGTAGCCCGGCTCAAACCACGTTCGGGGCCAATCAATGTCAGGAGCACTTCATGTACTCGTGCGGAGAGAGACCGCGGCATTTCATTTTACGAGATGGCGACCCGTCCGCCCCTCGGCCATCCAAGCCCGGGAGATGCGCAAAGTTCTGTGGCCATTTCGTCGAGTGGCGCATCCGTCGGCGTGGCTGCCAGAAGCAGTGCCGAGGACACGTCCCAACTTGCTGGCCTGGGATCGGGTTCCGGAGGCAAACGTCGCCGACCTCAAGTGTCCTTGAAGAGGAGCATCCCTGCGCCTCGGAAGCGTTGATGGCTCCGAGTTCGGTGTCTTGTAATCTTCGCTTTTCAGCTCCTTGTAATCTTTAGTACCTTGTAATATTGATGTATGTAAGGGTTGCTTTTAATAAAATTGGAATCGATTTAATCGTCGCCGTATCGTAGTTGCCCAATTCTTGCTCTAGTCGTGGAGTTGTGGAACCGAGGTTTGAGACTTGGCGTTTTTTGACTGGTCTTGACTGCCGAACTCAAGCCCGTAATACGATCGGTGTCAAGAACGCTCGGCAGCTGGTGCTGAGGCTTGGGACTTAGAAATTTTTTGGAGATCTTGACTGCCGAACTCAAGCGCATAATACGGTCGGTGGCAAGAATATTCGGCACGGGTGCCGAACTCACGCCCGTGATGCGGTCGGTGTCAAGAATGTTCGGCAACCCAGTGTTGGAGTCCGAACCATTCAACGGCTGTGGGAGCAATCCCGAATGTCGAACTACTTCTAGTTCGCTTAGGGGCGAACTTGCAAAGTAGAATCGAACCAAGTGTTGGACTCCGGAACTATTGTTAATTCAGGAGGCGTAGGAGCAATTCTGAATGGCGAATCACTTCTAGCTCGCTTAGTAGCGAACTTGCGAAGTGGAATCGAACCAAGTGTTGGACTCCGTACCATTCAACGGCTGTGGGAGCAATTCCGAATGGCGAACTACTTCTAGTTCGCTTAAGAGCGAACTTGCAAAGTAGAATCGAACCAAGTGTTGGACTCCGGAACCATTGTTAATTCAGGAGGCGTAGGAGCAATTCCGAATGGCGAATCACTTCTAGCTCGCTTAGTAGCGAACTTGCGAAGTGGAATCGAACCAAGTGTTGGACTTCGTACCATTCAACGGCTGTGGGAGCAATTCCGAATGGCGAACTACTTCTAGTTCGCTTAGGAGCGAACTTGCAAAGTAGAATCGAACCAAGTGTTGGACTCCGGAACCATTGTTAATTCAGGAGGCGTAGGAGCAATTCCGAATGGCGAATCACTTCTAGCTCGCTTAGTAGCGAACTTGCGAAGTGGAATCGAACCAAGTGTTGGACTCCGTACCATTCAACGGCTGTGGGAGCAATTCCGAATGGCGAACTACTTCTAGTTCGCTTAGGAGCGAACTTGCAAAGTAGAATCGAGCCAAGTGTTGGACTCCGGAACCATTGTTAGATTAAAGAGTTAAAAGCAGAGAGATGTAATAGTAGTAAAAATATGAAAAAACTTTATTTATTAATATCTAATGCTCGGCCGCTTCTAAAGTTGCTAGCCGTTATTACAATGGAAAAAATAACCGAAGAAATCACTACTAGCAAAAGGAAGGGAATGGTTCGACATCTCGAGTTACTTAGGGAGGCGTAGGTGCCTTCTCTTGGTATTTCAAAAGATGGTCGGTATTCCAGGTCCTGGGAATTTCTCTGCCTTCGAAATTTTCTAGCTTGTATGCACCAGGGCGGATTACTTTTGAGATTTTGTACGGTCCCTCCCAATTCGGGGCCAGTTTACTTTTCTGTCCGGGGAACGAGATGGCCAATTTTCGGAGGACTAGATCCCCTTCTTTGAGGTCCGTCGGGCGGACCCTTTTGTTGTATGCTAGCTCGATCCTCCTTCGGTAAGCTTGCTGGCGTATGGCCGCTCTCTCTCGGATTTCATCTATCAGATCTAAGCTTGCTCTGAGCTCTCTGGCGTTCTGTTCTTCTTCATAAGCTATCAGACGAGGAGAGGGTATCCCGACTTCTAGGGGGATGATGGCCTCGGCCCCATAGGTGAGATTAAATGGGCTCTCACCTGTTGGGGTCCGCTTGGTGGTGCGGTGATTCCAGAGCACATTTGGTAGCTGATCGACCCACAGTCCTTTGGAACACTTGTCTAATCTCTTCTTGATGCCCGAAAGAATCTGTCGGTTGGCATTCTCGGCCTGGCCATTCGACTGAGGATGGGAGACTGAGGAGAATCGGTGTTGTATGGAGAGGTCCTCACATAAAGCTCGGAAGGCGGCTCCAGTAAACTGTGTTCCATTATCCGTGACTATGACTCGGGGAACGCCGAACCGGCAAATCACATTTTTCCAGGAGAATTGAACGACCCTATGCTCGGTGATTGTAGCCAGGGGCTCGGCTTCGACCGCCACGACTAGGAACTTTAGCTGTCCGGGGGCTGGTGGAAACGGCCCTAGTAAATCCATCCCCCACATAGCGAAGGGGATCGGACTTGATAGGGAGGCGAGCGGTGTTTGTGGGAGGCATCGGATGTCGGAATACTTTTGACAGGAGCTGCATTACCGAACGTGTCGTTCGGCATCCCGTAGGAGAGTGGGCCAGTAATACCCGTAGTTCAACACTTTGCGCGCCAGGGCTCTGGAGCCAGAATGGGCCCCGCCGATGCCCTCGTGGAGCTCTTGCAGGGCATAGTCGGCTTGCCCGGGGGAAAGACACTTTAGGTAAGGGCGACCGTCCACCTGTGTGAAGGAGCATTTATATAGGATACCTTCGATTAATGTATAACGTTCGGCTCGGGTCCTGATCCTTCTTGCTACCCTCGGATCTTCGTGGAGGAGTCCGTCCTTTAAGAACTCGACGAGGGGTTTCATCCAGTTGTCTTCGAGGAGGACGGGCAATGTTTCGACGGAGTAAGGCGACTCGTCCTCTATGCTCGGCTTCAGGAGGACTTCTATCAATATGGTCTGTTCCAGACCTTGAAGGGAAGAGGAGGCTAACTTGGATAAGGCGTCGGCCTGGGCATTTTCTTCTCAGGGGATCCTTTGGATGAGGGTTTCTTCGAACAGTGCCATGAGGCTCTTTACTTTGGCCAAGTATTTAACCATTCTATTATCGCGGGCTTCATACTCGCCGAGGACTTGATTGACGATCAACTGAGAGTCACTGAAGATCTATAGCCGTTGTGCCCCTGCATTTCGGGCCATTCGAAGTCCAGCTATTAGTGCCTCGTATTCGGCCTCGTTGTTCGAGGCTTTGAAGTTTATACGGAGGGAATATTGGAGGACAAAGTCATCTGGGCCTGCCAGGATGACCCCTGCTCCGCTTCCTTCGTTGCAAGAGGATCCGTCGACATAGACCGTCCAGACGGGTGGTCCCTTCATCGCTTGCTCGGAGTCGGGGATAGTTGTTTCCACTATGAATTCGGCCAGTGCCTGAGCCTTGATCGCGGTCCGAGGCTGATAAGTTATATCATGTTGGCTCAGCTCGATCGACCACTTCATGAGGCGGCCGGAAGTCTCAGGCTTGTGAAGGACTTGTTTCAGCGGCTGGTCGGTAAGGACGACCACCGAATGGGACTGGAAGTAAGGTCGAAGCTTTCTCGCGGCCATTACCAGGGCATAGGCTATTTTCTCAATCTTCGGGTACCGGAGCTCGGCGTCCCGGAGCACTTTGCTGACATAGTAAATGGGCCTCTGATCCCTTTCTTCTTCTCTGACTAAGACCGCACTGAGCGTCTGTTCGGAAGCTGCCAGGTAGAGGTAGAGTGGTTCGCCGGGTATTGGTTTGCTAAGGAAAGGTGGATTGACGAGGTAAGCTTTAAGCTGGTCGAAGGAGTCTTGTTGCTGCTGCCCCCACTCGAATCCTTTAGCGCCCCTGAGGGCTTTGAAGAACGGGAGGCACTTCTCCCCGGACTTCGACAGGAAGCGCCCTATGGCGGCTATGCGACCAGTCAATCTCTGAACTTCTTTAACATTTCTGGGAGGGGCCATGTCCAATATGGCCTTGATCTTCTCCGGATTTGCTTCAATTCCTCGTTGGCTAACCATGAAGCTAAGGAATTTCCCTGATGAGACGCCGAACGCACACTTGTTCGGGTTGAATCTCATATTGTGCTTTCTTAGGACGTCGAAGGCCTCCTGAAGGTCGGCCACATGGTCAACACCTCGGACGCTCTTTACAAGCATATCGTCGACGTACACTTCCATGTTTCGGCCGATCTGGGCCTGGAAAACCTTGTTGACGAGGCGTTGGTATGTTGCCCCTGCGTTCTTTAGGCCGAATGGCATGACTCTGTAGCAATAAAGGCCTTGGTCGGTCACAAAAGATGTCTTCGGGATATCCGGGGGGAACATTATTATCTGATTGTAACCCGAGAAAGCATCCATGAAGCTAAGGAGCTCATGTCCCGAGGTTGCGTCAATCAGAGTGTCAATGCTCGGTAGAGGGAAAGGATCTTTGGGACAGGCCTTGTTGAGGTCGGTGAAATTGATGCAAATTCTCCAAGTCCCATTAGACTTCTTCACCATTACTACGTTTGACAACCATTCAGGGTAGTTTACTTCCTGTATGAATCGGGCCTTTAACAACTTGTCTACCTCTTCTTTGATAGCGAGCTGACGCTCGGGGGCGAACTTGTAATACCCCAGATCAGTCGACTGGTACAGCCAGCAGTAGACTGATAGAGGACAGTCGACTGGTACTGCCAGCAGTCAACTGGTCCGTGAGATTTGTGAGAGGATTGTGAAAGTTAGTCCCATATCGGGAATTTGCGAGGATAATCAGAGTATAAATACTATTGCCTGAGATCAAGAGTCACCAATTCGGTTAACCACCTTTTGAGAGGCAGCCTGTGGTGGGCAGTGGAACTTCGTAGTATTTATGATTTGTCTGAGCATTGGGGCGGGGCATTACAAAATGGTATCAGAGCCGACTTTCGACCCACCGGGTGTATCTGCACGATGAAAGGGTGCCTCCGAAGGAGGGGGGCCTATTCACGAAGCATGCCAGGTGCTAGAAAGGACGGTCCTATACTGAGGTGTGCCCTGTGCTCAGCGAGGACGCTGATTCCTAAGGGGGGGTGTATGTAATACCCCAGATCAGTCGACTGGTACTGCCAGCAGTCGACTGATAGAGGACAGTCGACTGGTACTGCCAGTAGTCGACTGGTTCGTGAGATTTGTGAGAGGATTGTGAAAGTTAGTCCCATATCGGGAATTTGCGAGGATAATCAGAGTATAAATACTATTGCCTGAGATCAAGAGTCACCAATTCGGTTAACCACCTTTTGAGAGGCAGCCTGTGGTGGGCAGTGGAACTTCGTAGTATTTATGATTTGTCTGAGCATTGGGGCGGGGCGTTACAGAACTTGTGCCTCTTCTGCTGAACCGGTTTGGACCCCGGATCGATGCTCAGGCGGTGGACTAAGAGTTCTTCGGAGATACCAGGCATATCTGCTGCGGACCACGCGAAGAGGTCTTGATTGGTTCGGATACATTTCACAATATCTGAGTATAGGGCGGACGGGAGGGTCTTGCTTACGAAGAATTTGTGGGTCGGCTCTTGTTCCGAGAAGAGCACCTCCTCCAGTTCATCCACCGGCTCGGGGGTTTCGGTCTTGCAGTGTCTAGGGGAATTTCCAGAGTTTCCAAGGAGAGGACGAGCCCAAGGGTTGAGGTCATGTAGCACTTTCGGGCCTGCTCCTGATTGCCCCTTACTTCTCCGACCCTCGACCGGGTGGGAAACTTCATCTTAAGATGGTATGCTGAGGGGACAGCTTCCAGAGCTGCGAGGCCAGGTCGACCCAAGATGACGTTGTAGGCGGCGGGAACATCCACCACCATGAAGTCCATTGGCTCTGTCCGGGTGGTAGGAGTTTGTCCGGCAGTTACATCGAGGGTGATAACCCCTTCAATAGTTACCGGAACCCCCGTGAACCCATGGAGAGTGTAGCCGGCGGGCTTGAGTCTGTCTCTGGAGAGTTTTAGGCCTTTAAAAGCGGAGAGGAAGAGGATGTTGACGGAGCTGCCGTTGTCTACTAAGATCCTTTCCACCTTGAAATTCGCCATGTGGAGGCTAATGACGAGTGCGTCACAATGTGGGGTGCGGATCCCTTCTAGATCTTCGTCTGAGAACGTGACAGGCACCCCGAGGCCTTTGGGAGGAGGTGTGGCTCGGACTGAATTGACTTCCCTAATAAATGCTTTCCAAGAGGAGTTCGAGGAGCCCCCCATTGGACCCCCATGGATGAGGTGGAGGACTCGCTCTTCCTCAAAGTCTGGCGTCTCTTCTCGTTCCGGATGCTTGTTAGCCCCCCGAGGCGGGGGAGGAAGTTCGGCTCGGTCCTTTCGTACAAACTTCGCCAGTTGCCCCCTCTGGATAAGGGCTTCGATCTCGTTTTTCAGAGCGCGGCAATCGTTGGTGTCATGCCCATGGTCCCGGTGATAGCGGCACCATTTCTCTCTGTCTCTTCTCTTGGCGGGGGTGTTCATCCTCGGAGCTGGGGGCAAGACCCCTTCTTTTTCGACTTCCATGAAAATGGCTGAGACATTAGTGTTGAGGGGAGTGAACTTCTCAAATCTAGGGGGAGGTCGGCGCTGACCGGCATTGTCCTTCTGGAGCTTCTTAGCTCCTTCTTCTTCCGTTCCCTTCCTCTTAAACCCGGAGGTAGACCCCTCCCAGTTGGGTTGTTGTTCGGCCTCTTCTGCCCGGATATACTTTTCACTACGAAGGAGTAGGTCGAAAAAGTCATGTGGTGGCTTCTTGGCGAGGGAGGAGCGGAGGTTGGAATTGAGGACATTGGATTGGAATGCAGCGGTAGCAACGGACTGATCGAGAGATGCAATGGACCTGGCTTCAGCTGTGAACCTCTTCACATAATCTTTCAATTTCTCCCCCTTCTTCTGGTGGAGGTGCAATAGCGAGATGCTGGTCTTCTCAGTTCTTCGGCTGCTTATGAAATGGGTGACGAAGAGGGTCTCGAACTGCTCGAAGGAGAATATCGAGGCTGGGGCAAGGCGAGAGTACCATTCTCGAGCTGGGCCCTTGAGAGTTGCGGGAAAGGTTTTGCAGAGGAGGGCATCTGAAGCTTGGTGGAGGAGCATCAAAGTTTTAAAACTTTCAATGTGATCGACTGGGTCGGTCTCTCCGGTATAGTTCTCAAATTGGGGAGGTTTGAAGCCGAACGGGACGGGTGTATCCACTATGGTTCGGGAGAAAGGGGGTCGGCCAGGACGTAGGGTCCTTCCTCTAAACTCTTCCTCTCGGTTCATCCGACCCAAGAGCCTTTCTACTTCATTAAGACGGCGGTTCATGGTGTCATCTCTCCGACGGTAATCCGCCGAGCCTCGAGACTCGTCTTCATATGAGGGGGAGCGAGGGCTACGGCGATGATAGCTCCGGGAGCGACGAGGACTTGGGGTACGCCGGGAGTTGGTAGGAGCAGGACGAGGAGAGGGAGACCGTCGTCGAGGGCTTCGGACCGGAGGAGGGGACGGGACCTTCGGTTCATTAGGATTTTGACGAAGGTTGAGAGCCTGCAGGACGGTCGCTTGGAACTGCTGGAACTCGGCACGGGTGATTGGTGCCTCATTGTTCCTGGGTTGTTGTCGACTTGCGGGAGAGTGCCTTCTTCGGTAGTAATCGGGGGACTCCTTCCTCCCTCTTCGGATGGGGGACCTGTGGTACCGGTGGCGAGGAGACCGCTCACCCGGATGGTGCTGGCGGGAGGCTCCCTCTCGAGCCCGCTTTTCTTCCAGATGGCGGCGGAGATCATCCTCTTTCTGGCGGTTAAGGGTGGCATTGTGGCGATCAGAGGCTCGAGGGTGATGGGAGGCCATAGAGTCCGTAGAGGCGTTGTGGACGGAGACTTGTTGGTGAAGAGGCTGTTTCTGAGGGTTTGGACCCTTTGGATCAGGAGGGGGAAGGTTCTGTTGGAGCGGGTCTTCCGTTGTAGGGGGAAGCTGCGCTTGTTGTTGAGCAGGATTATTGGGAACTTCTTGTTGGTCAGGGTTGGGCGCTCGGTTAGACCCCCTTGATCTGACTTTGCGAGGCGGCATGGCTGAAGGAGACCTGTTTTCGGGGAAGAGGAGAGGTTTCTATTCGTTAGTTTCCCACAGACGGCGCCAATCTGTTGCCGCTAAATTCGGTGTGGGGGCAAACAGATGAATTTGTGGATTCTCAGGGAAACTGAATAGTAAACCTGAATACCTGTTCCGTCGGTCTTCGATTGTCGATCCCGCCGCAGACCTGCAAAAAGTGCGAGACACCGGGGTTGTTCCCGGTGACGCACCCTCCGACGCTCAAGTCAGTAATCTGATAAGACTATGAAAGAGCGCAAAAACTGGTGAAAGATTGATTACCTCTTAATGGAGATGGGTGGGGGGTATTTATAGGCGTCTTAGGGAACGGATTAGGAATGTAATCCTCGTGATCTGATATGGAATATTCTCCCCGTAAACAGATTAGGAATGTAATCTGATAAGGTATATTCCCTATAATCAGATAAGGAATTTAATCCCCAAATCCCAGTGAAGAGATAGACGTACATCAGGGCCGTTGATCAAGATCAATCAGGGACCCTAATTTTATCTTGTTGGGTCGGGTGTGCAGCGGTTAAAGACCCGCACCCTCTTGTTGGCGGATCCATTCGCGGGTTATTGGGTCCTTGGGGAGAAGATCCAATACCCATTTTGGACCCTTTTGTAGGGGAAATTACCGTTTTACCCCTGGATTTCAAGATTCGTACCTGATTTGGACGGTTCTGATTAACCCCCATTTTTAGCCATATCAGTGTACTTTTTCAAATGTTGTATGGGCATTTTGTACTCGGGCCAAATGTTAGGGGGTATTTTGATTTTTGCCCTATATTATAAAATTCTGCATCTTTGGTAACTTAGCATTGTAGAGAACTTTGCGAGTACCAGTAGCCCATTTGAGAATCGAGCAGTTGAAAGGCAGAGCAATAGAATTGCCACTGTACTTCATCTACAATTGCAATCAATAAAAAATGCAAAACATGATTCAGTCATCTCTACAATTGCAACTGGGTTCTAAATGAATCAAATTAAACATTTGGAATAAGACACCTCATAAGAACATATAAAACCCTTCACATACATACTCCATTGACTATAAAGACTATTTTAATAAATGGGAGAGTTGGAATTTGTCACAAACAAATTCTAACTTTGTAACTATACAAACACGTATAATACACGTCCAAACTATATCCAACAAATATAAATGTGCACCGCACGTGTAGCCCAAATCAAAATATTCAAATATAAACAATTTTTTTCCTATTCAATACATATTCATTTAATTTAATGACTTTACTTTTCTAGACGTGTATTGCATGTACATTATACTAGTTGACTATAAAGATAAGAATTGGACTACTAATTTCCATTAAATTTGAAAAGTAAATTACCAATTTTTAATTATCTAATGAACTTTGAGATATGTGCACAAACTTCATTAATACTCCATTTATGCACTTGGAAAATTATAGCCATTCACAAATTCAAAGCAAATCCAATGACTTCAGAATTACAAAGTCTTCTGTTACATAGATTTAATGAATCTTCTACTCCGATTTAAGAAAATACATGGATAGCGAAGAAAGTATTTAAATGACTACATGAACCATGGTCTGAGGTTTAGAAAACAAAATGTGATACACAACAAAATATCTTTAAAGGTCCAAACAAAATTATGTTGCGAAACGTACATCTTAATCAGAGGTGCATTTCGTTTCAAGTTGCCTTAAAAGCTAAAAAGAATCAGAATAGCATTGCAAAGTGCAAGTTAATGGTAAAAAGTTTCAACTTAGTCACCAATATTAGCATACTAGTTGACAAGATTGGAAGACAGAAGGTTTATAGCTTATGTTAACAAAAGAAATCGATGGTGTAAAATATTTTTGTTAGATATTATAGTCCCCAATGGCGGATCTGGGCCCAAGCAGCCCAAGCGGCTGCTTTGGGCCCCCTTTAATTTTTTTTTTATTCACTGTTATTAAAAAAAAAAAAGAATGGAAACGCAACCGTCCCTCTCCTGATTTCTCTCCATCTCAATCAAACTCCCACGTTCCAACTTTTCTCTCCATCTCCTGATTTCTCTTCATCTTGATTCTTGATTAATTGAAATATTTCTTAATCTAGACAACTACCAGAGGGACCATCTCGCAGCGTCGCCCGCGCCCGTTGCCGCGACGCGCATCGCCCATCGCCGCGTCGCGCGTCGCCCGTCGCCACGCATCGCCCTTTAGGTAATTTTAATTTCGCTAGTCGGCTTGAACAATTCTATCACATTTGCAACTAATGGTGCCCTTTTGATCACTCTGTATTCATTGAAGTCATTCATGGTTATTAACTTATTATCCCTCCAATTCGCTCATTTCGTTGAATATCGTTGACTAACTTAAGCCCAATTCACTGAACCATTATACATCACACTTGGCCCTTCTTTTGGGAGAGTTGAGTTATTATATTTTCATTTTTCAGTTGAGTTATTAATTTAAATTAATTGTACTTTGGAGTTATTAATTTACTGTTGAGATTATGTAAAGAAATAATTACATTATTAATTTACTATTTGTATTTTATAATTTCAGATATTATTTGGAGAAGGAGTATTCATTTTTCTGATTTGAGACCGAAATTGGAGAAAATTATTGAAGATTTCAAGAAAAAGAAAAATTTCGAAGCTACAACAATTAGGTACTATTGTTCCTTAACTTTGTTACTGAAATTTTGTATTGTTAATTTAATATTTTAAGTATGCAGCCTAGAAAATATGATTCCGGACATGAAAAAAGAAAAAAAAAACAAAGAATTGAAGAATTTACCAAATCTCAAAAAGGTTCAATGGACAAATTTTTTTAAAATACTAAACAAACTAATTTGGCTAGTGAAAATGTTGAACCTCAAGGTTTGGTTGATGAGGAACATATAAATGAATCAATTGATGAGGAATTTGAACATGTAGTGAATGAAGAGCATAATAACGATGATAGACCTGAAAATTTGGAAAATGAAGAAGGTAACCAAGTTAATAAACTGGTAAATGAAAATGAAGATAATGAATATGTACACAAAGAGTATAAACCTTTAAATTATGATCCAGGAAAATGGGGGATTGTTAATCAAGATTTTAGAGACTTATTGGTATTAAAAGGTCCAATTAGAGTTAATGATATCAACTTTCCTCTAAATAATTTCAATAGACATTTCTCTTGCTCATACTATATTAGACAATTACAAAATGGAGAGAAACAAGATAGAGTTTGGTTGGTATATTCAAATTCCTTGGACAAAGTTTTTTGCTTTTGTTGTAAATTGTTTACGCAACAAACAAATGTCTCTAATTTGGTTTTCAAAGGATATAATGATTGGAGAAATCTTGGTCAAAGACTTAAAGAACATGAAACTAGTAGTGATCATCTTGCTTGTTTAAGTAAATGGCTTGAATTGGAAGTTAGATTGAAAAAAAATCAAACAATTGATAAAAACAGGCAAGAAGAGATTAACAAAGAGAGGGAACATTGGAGACAAGTATTAGTGAGGATAATTGTCCTTGTGAATACTCTTGCTAAAAATAATATGGGATTTCGTGGACACACCGAAAAACTTTATCAAAAAAATAATGGAAACTTTTTAAGTTTTATTGAAATGATCGGTGAGTTTGATCCTGTAATGCAAGAACATCTTAGGCGCATTAATAGAAGTGAAATCCATTATCATTATCTTGGTCCTAGTATTCAAAATGAATTAATTCAAATGTTGGCGAATGAGATTAAAAATATAATTTTGAAGAAAATTAAGGAAGCGAAGTATTTTTCAATTATACTTGATTGTACTCCAGATATAAGTCATGAAGAACAAATGTCACTAGTTGTAAGATGTGTGGATGTTTTTTCAAATCCAATCAAAGTAGAAGAGTTTTTTTTAGGTTTTTTGAAAGTGCATGATACATCGGGTCTTGGACTTTTTAAGGAGCTTGAAAGTGAATTAGAGAGTAATCAACTTAATATTGATGATATTAGAGGACAAAGATATGACAATGGATCTAATATGAAAGAAAAACATAAAGGTGTACAAAAAAGATTACTTGAAATTAATTCTAGAGCCTTTTATACTCCATGCGGTTGTCATAGTCTTAATCTTGCCCTTTGTGATATGACTAACTCTTGTGTTAAAGCTACATCTTTTTTTGGAATTATCCAACGCATATATTGTTTATTTTCAGCTTCTACAAAGCGTTGGAAAATTTTCAAAGATAATGTAAAAGGCCTAACACTTAAACCATTATCACAAACACGTTGGGAGAGTCGTATTGAAAGTGTTAAAGCTATAAGATATCAACCTTTACAAATAAGAGATGCTTTAATTGATGTAGCCAATTCTAATGATGATCCTAAAGTAATTAGTAAAGCTGCATCATTAGCCAAAAATGAAATGGAGAATTTTGAATTTTTATTTGGCATGATTATTTGGCATAATTTATTATTTGCAATCAACTCTATGAGTTAAATTTTTCAAAGTGAAGATATGAATATTGAAGTCGACATAGAAGAATTAAAAGGGCTCATTTCATTTTTTGAAAAATATAGAGAAACTGGCTTTGATGAAGCAATGATTGAAGCTAAAGAAATAGTAAATGAAATGGGCATTGAGGCAATATTTTATGAAAAACGGTTAGTTAAAAGAAAAAAACAATTTGATGAAACTTCCAGTGAAGATGTGATACAATCAGCTAAAGAATCCTTTAGAGTTAATTATTTCATACTTATTGTAGATCAAGCTCTTTCTTCTCTAAGGAGTAGGTTTGAAAAATTTAAAACATATGAAAAGATATTTGGATTTCTGTTTGATTTGAAGAAGTTAAATTGTGCTAGTGATTGAAGTTTGAAGAGTGATTGTTTGAATCTTGAAATTTTTTTGAAACAAGGCGATGTCTCAGATGTGGATGGAAGAAACTTATTTTTAGAGTTGAAAATTTTAAAGGAAGTCTTACCAGATGAAGCAAAGAGACCAATTGAAGTGCTAAGTTTTATGAAAGAAAGAAATGGCAATATTGGTTTTCCTAATGCGTGGATAGCTTATAGAATTTTGCTAACTGTACTAGTTACAGTTGCATCAGCGGAAAGAAGTTTTTCAAAGTTGATGTTGATCAAAACTTATCTTTGGTCAACCATGTCACAAGAAAGGCTGAATGGGTTAGCCATGTTATCAATTGAACATGATCTAATAGGAAAGCTCGACTATCAAAGCATAACAAATGATTTTGCTTCTAAAAATGTGAGAAGAGTTATGTTTAAGTAATATTTTTTTGTGTGTTTTATTTTGTAGGCAAATTTTGGATGCAAACAATGAGCTTGCTTTGGTGAACATGGATTCTGTATGCAATGTTAATGATTTAAATATCGCAAGTAAGACTTTTTAAAATAGTTGAGATCATGTATTTCGTTTTTATTGTTAGAGTTTGTCAAAGTTTCTTTTTGCCATGATACATTTTATGGAAAATGCGTAAATTATCAATTAAATTTTTTTTGGAAGGTGATATGGCTAAAAATGGGGATAAATCGGAACCATCCAAATCGGGCACGAATCTTGAAGCCCGGGGGTAAAGCAGTAATTTCACCTACCAATGGGTCTGAAGCGGGTACTGGATCTCCTCCTCGAAGACCCACTAACCCGCGAACGGATCCACCTCAACTGGTGCGGGTTTTAACCCGCAGCAAACCCGGTCCAGAAAGGATAGAATTAGGGTTTCTGATTAAATCCTAATCAACGGCCCTGATTCATAACTATCCCTTCACTGGGGATTAGGGATTGCTTTCCTTATCTAACCACAGGGGGATTACATTCCTAATCTGATCCCAGCGGCGCCTATAAATACCCCCCATCCATCTCCATTAAGAGGTAATCAATCTTTTGCCAGTTTTTGCGCTCTCTCATAATCATCCCTGATTACTAACTTGAGCGTCGGAAGGTGCGTCGCCGGGAACAACCCCGGTGTCTCGCACTTTTTGCAGGTGTACGGCGGGAGACAGCGTCAAACTCCGGTGGAACAGGTAACAAGTTTGCTAAGCAGTTTTCCTAAGAATCCACAAATACTATCTGTTTGCCCCCACACCAGATTCAGCGACAACAGATTGGCGCCGTTTGTGGGAAACTAACAAATAGCAATCTCCCATCTTCCCGTTGGTCAGATCTTCTCCAGCCATGCCTCCTAGGAAAATCAGATCTAGAGGGTCCAACCGAGGACCCAACCCCGATCAGCAATAGGAAGTTCCCCCTCAGCCCGCTTAACAGCAGGGGCAACTTCCTCCTCAAGTCGTGGACCCTCTTCAACAGGACCTACCTCCTCCTCTGAATCAACAACCTCCTAAGGGTCCCAACCCGCAGAAACAACCTCTCCATCCGGACCACGTCTCCATCCACAATGCCTCTTTAGATTTGATAGCCTCCCACAATCCCCAAGTTTCCGACCTTCGCAACACTGTCCTCAATCGGCAGAAGGATGAGGATCTTCGCCGCCGTCTGGATGAAAAGCGGGTCCGAGAGGGAGCCTCCCGCCAACACCGTCCGGATGAGCGATCTCCTCACCGCCGTGACAACAGAAGGTCCCCCGTTCGAAAGGGGCAGAGAGAGTCCCCCAAACATCACAGAAGAAGACCACACTCCCCTGTAGGTCGGCAGCAGCCTAGGAACGATGAGGCACCCATCACCCGTGCATAGTTCCAGCAGTTCCAAGCAACCGTCCTACAAGCGCTGAATCTCCGTCCCAACGCCAATGCTCCGAAGATCCCCTCCCCTCCTCCGGTCCGAAGTCCTCGCCGACGGTCCCTAACTCCTCCTCCAGTTCCTAGCAACTCCCGGCACATGCCAAGTCCTCGCCGCTCCAGGAGCTACCGTCGTCGTAGCCCCCGCTCTCCCTCGTACGAAGACGAGTATAGAGGCTCGGCTGATTACCGTCGAAGGGATGACGCCGTCTACCGCCGTCTCCACGAAATGGAGAGGCGCTTGGGTCGGTTAGACCGAGAAGAGGAGCTTAGAGGAAGGACCCTTCGTCCTAGTCGACCTCCTTTTTCCCGAACCATAATGAATGCACCCGTACCAATCGGCTTCAAGCCTCCTCAATTTGAGACCTATTCCGGGGAGACTGATCCCGTCGATCACATCGAAAGCTTCAAGACCCTCACGCTCATCCAACAAGCTTCCGATGCCTTGCTTGCAAATCCTTCCCCGCAACTCTCAAGGGCTCAGCTCGAGAATGGTACTCTCGCCTTGCCCCTTCCTCAATATTCTCCTTCGAGCAGTTTGAGACTCTCTTCGTCACCCACTTCATGAGTAGCCGCAGAACCGAGAAGACCAGCATCTCGCTACTCTACCTCCACCAGAAGAAGGGTGAAAAGCTGAGAGACTATGTGAAAAGGTTCACAGCTGAGGCCAGGTCCATAGCCTCCCTCGACCAGTCGGTCGCTGCAGCATCATTTCAATCCAATGTCCTCAACTCCAGCCTCTGCTCCTCCCTCACCAAGAAGCCCCCACAGAACTTCTCTGACCTCCTCCTCCGGAGTGAAAAGTATATTCGGGCCGAAGAAGCTGAGCACCGCCCCAACTTGGAGGGGTCTTCCTCCGGGTCTAAGAGAAAGGGAACAGAAGAGGAAGGAGCCAAGAAGCTCCAGAAGGATAATGGCGGTCAGCGCCGACCTCCCCCCAGATTCGAGAAATTTACTCCTCTCACCACCAATGTCTCCACGATTCTAATGGAAGTTGAGAAGGAAGGGATCATACCTCCTGCTCCGAGGATGAACACCCCCGCCAAGAAGAGGGATAAAGAGAAGTGGTGCCGCTATCACCGGGACCATGGTCACGACACCAATGATTGTCGGGCCTTGAAGAATGAGATAGAAGCCCTCATCCAGAGGGGCCAGTTGACCCGGTTTGTGAGAAAGGACCGAGCCGACCTTCCTTCCCCACCTCGGGGGGCTAATAAGCATCCGGAACGCGATGAAACGCCCAACTTCGAGGAGGAGCATGTCCTGCACCTCATTCATGGGGGCCCAATGGGGGACTCCTCTAACTCCTCTCGAAAGACGTTCATTAGGGAAGTCAATTCGGTTCGCGCCACCCCTCCTCCTAAAGGCCTCGGAGTGCCCGTCACATTCTCAGACAAAGATCTTGAAGGTGTCCGCACCCCCCATTGTGACGCACTCGTCATCAATCTCCACATGGCGAACTTCAAAGTGGAGAGGAACCTAGTGGACAATGGCAGCTCCGTTAACATCCTCTTCCTCGCCGCTTTCAAAGGCCTCAAACTCTCCCGAGACAGACTCAAGCCCGCCGGCTACACGCTCCATGGGTTCACAGGAATGCCAGTGACTATTGAAGGGGTGATCACCCTCGACGTAACCGCTGGCAAAACTCCTACTACCCGAACGGAGTCAATGGACTTCATGGTCGTGGATGTCCCTGCAGCCTACAACGTCATTTTGGGTCGGCCCGGCCTTGCTGCCCTTGAAGCCGTTCCCTCCGCCTATCACCTCAAAATGAAGTTTTCCACTCTGGTCGGAGTAGGGGAAGTAAAAGGCAATCAGGAAACGGCCCGTAAGTGCTACATGACCTCTACCCTCGGTCCAGTCCTCTCCCTAGAAACCCTGGAAATCCCCCAAGATGCTGACCGACCGACGTCCGAGCCGGTGGATGAATTGGAGGAAGTGCTCTTCTCTGAGCAGGATCCAACTCGAAAGTTCTTTGTTAGCAAGACCCTTCCATCCGCCCTATGCTCAGACTTAGTCTAGTGCATCCGAAGGAACCGGAACCTCTTTGCTTGGTCAGCTGCAGACATGCCCGGAATTTCCGAGGAGCTCTTGGTCCACCACCTCAGCGTTGTTCCGGAGTCCAAACCGGTTCAACAGAAGAGGCGCAAGTTCGCCCCTGAGCGCCAGCTAGCTATAAAAGAGGAGGTGGACAAGATCTTGAAGGCCCGGTTCATACAAGAGGTGAACTATCCCGAGTGGTTGTCGAATGTGGTAATGGTGAAGAAGTCCAATGGGACTTGGAGGATTTGTATCGATTTTACCGATCTAAACAAGGCTTGCCCCAAGGATCCCTTCCCTCTTTCGAGTATTGACACTCTGATTGATGCCACCTCGGGACATGAGCTCCTCAGCTTTATGGACGCCTTCTCAGGTTACAACCAGATTCGGATGTTCCCTCCGGACATCCCGAAGACCTCATTCGTGACCGACCAAGGCCTCTACTGCTACAGGGTTATGCCCTTCGGTTTAAATAATGTAGGCGCAACATATCAATGCCTCGTCAACAAGGTTTTCCAAGCTCAAATTGGCCGGAATATGGAAGTATATGTTGACGACATACTCGTAAAAAGCATCCGAGGAGCCGATCACGTGACTGACCTACAGGAGGCATTTGACGTTCTGAGAAAGCACAACATGAGACTCAATCCGAACAAGTGTGCGTTCGGTGTCTCATCAGGAAAATTCCTCGGCTTCATGGTCAGCCAACGAGGAATTGAAGCTAACCCTGAGAAAATCAAGGCCATATTAGACATGGCCCCTCCTAAGAACGTTAAGGAAGTTCAGAGGCTAACAGGACGCCTAGCCGCCATAGGGCGTTTTCTCTCGAAGTCCGGGGAGAAATGCCTCCCCTTCTTCAAGGCCCTCAGGGGGGCTAAAGGTTTCGAATGGGGTCAGCAGCAACAGGAGTCGTTCGACCAGCTCAAGGCTTACCTCATCAACCCTCCTCTCCTCAGCAAACTAATCCCTAGCGAACCTTTCTACCTCTACTTGGCAGCCTCCGAGCAGACCCTCAGCGCCGTTTTAGTAAGGGAAGAAGACCGGGCTCAAAAGCCCATTTACTACGTGAGCAAAGTACTTCGGGATGCCGAGCTCCGTTACCCGAGGATAGAAAAGATAGCTTATGCCCTGGTGATGGCCGCGAGAAAGCTTCGCCCGTATTTCCAGTCCCATTCGGTGGTCGTTCTGACCGACCAACCGCTGAAGCAAGTGCTCCACAAGCCGGAGACTTCCGGTCGTCTTATGAAGTGGTCTATCGAGCTGAGCCAGCATGATATAACTTATCAGCCTCGAACCGCGATCAAGGCTTAGGCCTTAGCAGAATTCATAGTTGAAAGTACCATCCCCGAGTTCAGCGATGAAGGGACCGCCTGTCTGGTCGGTTTATGTGGACGGATCCTCCTGCAATGAGGGAAGCGGAGCCGGGGTCATTCTGGCAAGCCCATATGACTTCATCCTCCAATACTCCCTCCGTATCAACTTCAAGGCCTCGAACAACGAAGCAGAATACGAGACACTCATAGCTGGCCTTGGAATGGCTCGCAATGCAGGGGCGCAACGCCTCCGGATCTTTAGCGACTCTCAGTTAGTCGTGAATCAGGTCCTCGGCGAGTATGAAACACGTGATGACCGGATGGTTAAATACTTAGCCAAGGTCAGGAGCCTCATGGCACTGTTTGAAAAAGCCCTTATCCAACGAATCCCCCCGGAAGAAAATGGCCAGGCCGATGCCCTCTCCAAGCTAGCCTCTTCCTCCCTCCAAGGTCTCGAGCAGACCATCTTGATAGAGGTCCTCCTGAAGCCAAGTATAGAGGATGAAACATCCGACTCTATGGAGTCGCTGCCAGTCCTGCTCGAAGATAACTGGATGAAACCCATTGTCGAATTCTTAAGGGACAGGCTCCTCCTCGAAGATCCTAAGGAGGCTCGGAGAGTCAGAACCCGAGCCGAGCGATACACACTGATCGGAGGCATCCTATATAAATGCTCTTTCACACAGGTGGATGGCAGGCCATACTTGAGATGCCTTTCCCCAGAGCAAGCCGAATACGCCCTGCAAGAACTTCACGAGGGCATCGGCGGGGCACATTCGGGGTCCAGGTCTCTAGCCCGCAAAGTGTTGAATTACGGATATTTTTGGCCCACTCTCCTACGAGACGCCGAACGACACGTTCGGCAATGCAGCTCCTGTCAGAAGTACTCTGACATCCGATGCCTCCCACAAGCTCCACTAACTTCCCTATCAAGTCCAATCCCTTTCGCAATGTGGGGGATAGATTTACTAGGGCCATTTCCGCCAGCTCCCGGTCAGTTCAAATTCTTAGTCGTGGCAATCGACTACTTCTCAAAATGGATAGAGGCCAAGCCCTTGGCCACGATCACCGAGAAAAAGGTAGTTCAGTTCTTTTGGAAGAGCATAATCTGCCGATTCGGCGTCCCTCGGGTTCTCATAACAGACAACGGAACCCAATTTACCGGGGCTGCCTTCCGAGCTCTATGTGAAGACCTTGCCATCCAACACCGATTCTCCTCCGTTTTCCATCCCCAGTCGAATGGCCAAGTCGAGAATGCTAACTGACAAATCCTCTCCGGCATTAAGAGGAGGTTAGATAAATGCTCCAAAGGCTTGTAGGTCGATCAGCTCCCCAACGTGCTGTGGAACTACCGCACCACAAAATGGACCCCCACAGGAGAGTCTCCGTTCAATCTCACCTATGGGTCCGAAGCTATGATCCCCCTAGAAGTTGGTATACCCTCGCCTCGTCTAATGGCTTATGAAGAAGAACAGAATGCCAGAGAGCTCTGAGCAAATCTAGACCTGATTGATGAGATTTGAGAAAGAGCTGCAATTCGTCAACAAAGCTACCGAAGAAGGATCGAGTTGGCATAGAACAAGAAAGTCCATCCTACCGACCTCAAAGAAGGAGACCTGGTCCTCAGAAAGTTAACCATCTCTTTTCCCGGTCAGAAGAGCAAACTAGCTCCAAATTGGGAGGGACCCTACAAGGTCGCCAAAGTCGTTCGGCCCGGCACATACAGACTAGAAGACCTCGAAGGCAGGGAGATCCCTAGGACCTGGAATGCCGACCATCTCCTGAAATACCAAGAGAGAGCACCAATGCCTCTCTAAGTATTCTGGGATGTCGAACCGTTCCTCTCCTATTACTTGTTTTGCTTTTCTTTTATTTTCTCTCTTGTAATAACGGCTCGTAACTTTAGAAGCAGCCAACTATTAGTCATTAATGAAGAAAGATTTTTCATATTTTACTGTTGTTTACATCTCTCTGCTTTTAACTCTTCACTCTAACGATGGTTTGGAGTCCAACACTTGGCTCGATTCTACTTCGCAAGTTCGCTCCTAAGCGAGCTAGAAGTAGTTCGCCATTCGGAATTGCTCCCACAACCGTTGAACAACTCTAACGATGGTTCGGAGTCCAACACTTGGATCGATTCTACTTCACAAGTTCGCTCCTAAGCGAGCTAGAAGTAGTTCGCCATTCGGAATTGCGCCCACAACCGTTGAACAACTCTAACGATGGTTCGGAGTCCAACACTTGGCTCGATTCTACTTCGCAAGTTCGCTCCTAAGCGAGCTAGAAGTAGTTCGCTATTCGGAATTGCTCCCACAACCATTGAACAACTCTAACGATGGTTCGGCGGTCGGCGCCCCTGGCCGAACGCTCGCAGCGCCGACCCCCAAACGAGCGGAAGTCCCGCTCCGGGACCTCGGCACAATAGACACCATCACAAACAAAGTAACCACACAGAGCAACGAAAAACGTACAAGTCCAAGAAAGAAACATTATTAAGAGTTGGGACGCAGTACAAGGTGGCTCTTCCATACAACAAGATTACACGGCGTTAAAAAGCAAAAATTACAATGCCGACTTGTTACACTTAGGCTAAATACAAAGACTTCAAAAAAAAAAGAAATCTTCAACGCCTCCGTGGCGCAGGGATGTTCCGCTTCAAGGACACTCGAGGGCAGCGACGTTTACCTCCGGAACTCGACCCTAAACCAGCGAATTGAGACATGTCCTCGGCGCTGCTCCAGCCGCTCCGACGGACGCTCCGCTCGATGAAATGGCAACAAAACTTTGTGCGTCCCCAGGACTAGGTTGGCCGATGGGTGAACGAGTCGCGAGCTTATAAAACGAAATGCCACGCTCGCTCTCCGCGCGAGTACACAAAGTGCTCCTGACGTTGATTGGCCCCGAACACGGTTTGAGGCGAGCCACCTCTGCCTCCAGCTCTGAGATCCGCTCCCTTAGAGAGTCGTCTTTTACATCGACCTCGAAGCGAGGGGGTATTGCGGAGTCCGGCACGCCAGAGCGACTGGCTATAAGACAGCGGAGATGAGTGACTTCGATGCTCTTGTCCACCGTGGCTCTCTTCAGCGCGTCGACCTCGACCGTCAGCTCGTCATGCTCGGTCGTCAGTTTGGCCACCTCGGCCGTCAATCCCTCTCCCTCCGTCCGAAGCTCCGTCTCTACCGTTTGCAGGTGACAAATCTCAGAGAGCAGATCGTCCCTCTCCGCTGTTATTTTTGAATAAAGTGTAGCGGATGCACTTGATCCGAAGGCCATAGCTAAAGGCGGTCGACGAACCATCATCCTCTCCTAAGGGGGCCATCTCGGCGATCCTACTCTCCAGTTGCCGGATCTCGATGTCTCGCCGAACCATGATGAGTTGAAGGTAGTTCCGCTCACTTTCGGCTCTGCGCAATCCCAGCTCGACTTCATAGAGCCGCTCTCGGCACCTCGCCAAGCACAGCCTCGTCGCCCCTAAGCCAACCTCAGCCCGAGCATTGTCCCCCGAGCGAGTGGCCTCGACGGCTTGAGTCACCACCACAAGCTGAAAAGAAGTCGAAGCAAACAACAAATTTTCAAACACATTGCCGAACTTCTACACATAGCCAAATTTCAAGAATTTTTTAGAAAAGAGAGACGCGAAGTCGAGCCTAAAAAGATGTTTTCATTCATTACAAAAAAAAACAGCGGTGGCCAGTCCGCGATTAGGCGTTACACGAAAAAAAAACAAAAACAGAAAAAAAGAAAAAAGCGAGCGGAGTCAGGGCGCGACCTCTTTCCCAAGGCAGCGAGAATGGGTGGGGATCGACGTCTCTGAAGGGGTCACCACCGCCAGCGGGGTAACCACAGACCTCGGGACCCCGGCGACGACTTCGACTTCAGCCTCGACTTTGTCCTCCCCTTCTTCTTCTTTTTCTCCCTCCGACTCGGGGTCAAAGCCTTCGACATGGCCCGGGAACAATCTCCATCCCAAGCAGTCCACGTCAGGGTATGCCTTCGTCACCCGGGCGAGGGCTTCGGCGTAGGCTTTGGCCATGTTCTGGGCAAGAAAGCCTTGCGCCTTCACCATGGTCGCGTCCTCAGCCTCCTTCACCGCGGCAGCCTTGGCCTCTGCCGCTTCGGCCAATTGCTTGGCCACCTCCTCCTTCTGGTGAAGAAGGTCACTCTCCAGCTTCGCGACCTGGCCCTCGAGGTACTCGACCCTCGCCGTCTTCCCTTCGAACTCGACCCTGAGCTTGTCGAGCTCATTCCCCATCCGAGCCTTCTCCTTCCGAGCTTGGTCAGACTCCTGCTTCAGCTCCTTCTCCAGAGCCGTCAACCTCTCCGTGAGGTAACCAAAATGGACGATGATCTGCGACAAGGGAAGAGGTATTAAAAGAGTTAGAGAAATCAGACCTGAAGGGAACCAATGACAGCAAAAGTCCAACACTTACCGAGACCGCCGAGCGAGCAATCTCGATGATGTCGTCGCCTTCTTGCCCGGCCTCCATGGCGGCGCGATCCTTCGGCGTCGCCAGATGCTTGAACGCCTGCATACTCGCCAAGGAGTTGCCGAGGAATCCGTCATGTTTCCGAACCTGCCAGTCCGGAACATGAATCCTTTTATGCTCCTCGGTCAGGAGCTCATCGGCCACCACGGTCAACGGGGGGGTCGCCATCCTGAGGGCTGCGGCATTGGGGAACTCGCCGGCCGCGGTTGACGCTGAGGCACTTCCATCGACAGCGGCCGGGCTTCCAAGGGTCTCCACATCCTCGACCACCTCCTTGACCTTCGGAGCCTTAGTGGTCAGCAACTTGGTGGCCACCCTCTTGCGCTTCTTCGGCGCCTTGCTCGCAAGACCGGCCCTCAAAGTCAACACTGCATCGTAGTCCATCGCCTCTGCATTAAAAACGAAGTTTGTTAGCGCAATAAAAAGTCGTGAAAAATGAAGTATGAAAAACAAAGCACGGAAGCGTAAAAGAAGCCCCGTACTGGGATCTACGCGGCAGAGCCCTCCCCTGAACAAGACATCCTCGGTCAGCTCCTTCCAATCATACTTCGGCCGATCGAGAAGTGTCCGAAATGCCTCTTCTTCTTCAGGGCGAAGCTTGGGCAGAGCCTTCAACCTTTTCGGCACCTCTTCCACCCAACTGGAAGGGATAGGCCAGGCCTCCGCACTCCGCACTATCAAGAACTTCTCACGCCAGTGCTTTATGGAGTCGGGGCATATGACGAGCCTACCGCCATGCCTCGGAGCAAAATAGTACCGGAACTCCGACCGGTTCCCTTGATGAAGCCGATAGATCGTCCGAAGTACATTCAGCTCCGGCTCGATCCCAGCGGCTTGGCAGTGAAGTACGAACCCGTTTATGACTCTCCATGCGTTCGGCATAAGTTGGATGGGGCTGACCCCAAACCACCTCAGAACGAGGATTGCGAACAGATGGAGAGGTAGTCGAGCCCCGGCGATGAAGGCATCAACCGGCCAGCAACACATAGTCACTGGCAGCGGCGAGTTGGCCCTAACCCCGGGACCCGGCAGCATAAGCTCGTACTCTTCCCGGATGTGGAAACAGTCCCGGATCACTCCCAAGTCTTCTTCGCGGAGGATCGACACCGTCTCAGCCGCCTCGGTCGTCTCCCTCGCCGCATTCTCCTCGAAAGTTCTCCCCCTCCCGTGAACAATACGCTCGGCGTGTTCCTCCGGAAGCTCTCGAACTCTGTGGAGCCCAGTCAGTTGCTCCGACAATCTTCCAAACTCCCCCATACGCTTCAGCTCTTCCACGATCGAATCTTTGCCAAACACGTTCTTGCCTTTGTCTGGAGTGCGGGCTTCGACAACTTCAAGGGAGGGCTCGGACCAAGAAGAAGATGTCTCGGAGACAGAGGGAAGAGACATATTTATACTTGGAAAGAGACTAAGTATAAATTACCTTAAAAAAAGTGCTGTCGGAAACTTCACCGGAATACGTACGATGATCACCGGAAGCACTCGCTTAGCACAAATAACCACCTGAGTAAAAGAGAGGAGAAGTGAAAAATGAGAGAGGGGGGTGAGGTTTTATAGAGAGAGGCGCGCAAAACGAGGTTAACGGGCCAATACTGCCGGCCCATTCACGCAAAACGACAAAAGCGACCTAAACCGTCGCCTTGTTTGCCATGCCAAGCTGTACATCGCATTAATTGCTGTCCCATCTGACAGAAGCTCAGAGGTCACTGCATTAAAGGAGCGTCTCATCCGTCAGATCTGTCAGAAGTTCAGAAGCCATCACAGTTAATGGCTGCCACGTCTGCCAGGAGCGCAGAAGCCACCAACTCCGCAGGGTGTGCTCTGCCAGAAACGACAAGTCTCGGACCTCGACACCAGCTGCCGAGCGTTCTTGACACCGACCATGTTACATGAAAAGTTGGACCTCGGCACCAGCTGCCGAGCGCTCTTGACACCGACCATGTTACATGGAAAAGTTGGGGTTCGGCACCAGCTGCCGAGCGCTCTTGACACAGACCATGTTACATGGAAAGATTGGACCTCGGTACCAGTTGCCGAGTGCTCTTGACACCGACCATGTTACATGGAAAGTTGGGGTTCGGCACCAGCTGCCGAGCGCTCTTGACACCGACCATGTTACATAGAAAAGTTGAGGTTCGGCACCAGCTGCCGAGCGCTCTCGACACCGACCATGTTACATGGAAAGATTGGACCTCGGCACCAGTTGCCGAGTGCTCTTGACACCGACCATGTTACATGGAAAGTTGGGGTTCGGCACCAGCTGCCGAGCGCTCTTGACACCGACCATGTTACATGGAAAGTTGGGGTTCGGCACCAGCTGCCGAGCGCTCTTGACACCGACCATGTTACATAGAAAAGTTGAGGTTCGGTACCAGCTGCCGAGCGCTCTCGACACCGACCATATTACATGGAAAGATTGGACCTCGGCACCAGCTGCCGAGCGCTCTTGACACCGACCATGTTACATGGAAAAGTTGAGGTTCGGCACCAGCTGCCGAGCGCTCTTGACACCGACCATGTTACATGGAAAGATTGGACCTCGGCACCAGCTACCGAGCGCTCTTGACACCGACCATGTTACATGGAAAGTTAGGGTTCGGCACCAGCTGCCGAGTGCTCTTGACACCGACCATGTTACATGGAAAGTTGGAGTTCGGCACCAGCTGCCGAGCGCTCTTGACACCGACCATGTTGCATGGAAAGTTGGGGTTCGGTACCAGCTACCGAGCGCTCTTGACACCGACCATGTTACATGGAAAGATTAGACCTCGGCAACAGCTGCCGAACGCTCCTGACACCGACCATGTTACATGGAAAGTTGAGGTTCGGCACCAGCTGCCGAGCGCTCTTGACACCCACCATGTTACATGGAAAAAGCTACCTCGGACCTCGCCGAACTCCCTCTCAGCACTCACAACCTGGCCGAGGCGCCTCTCTTCTTCAAGAAAAGGTGCCGAACCACCCACGGACTTCGGCCTCCTGGGCAGCGAGCGCTGGAAGGGGTCGGTAATGTGATACAAGGATGTAGGTCGCACAACGAAGGAAAACGACCAAGCCATTCGCCAAAAAATTGCAAAAAAAACAATCAAAAATTCGGGAAGTTAAGGAAGAACTCCTGGAAAGTAATTGTAAAGTGGGGAAAACATTTTCTAATCCCCAGACAAGTAATTATTTCGAAGATCAATCTTCTAAGACCCCCGAACGACGAATTGACACTTCGCAAAGATAAACGAAAACACCGCGTGATCCGAAGAACTCAGGAGCAACTCAAAGTGCGACCAACTTGAAAAATCACCGCACTACCTCCTTCAAAGATTCAAAACCTTCCATTTGGACTCCGATACAACTCCACTAGCCATTAAAATAGTAAAACTACTCCTCAAAGGCTGATTAAACCCAGTCTTCGGGAGTGGGGGGCTCGTGATATGGCTAAAAATGGGGATAAATCGGAACTGTCCAAATCGGGCACGAATCTTGAAGCCCGGGGGTAAAGCGGTAATTTCACCTACCAATGGGTCTGAAGCGGGTACTGGATCTCCTCCTCGAAGACCCACTAACCCGCGAACGGATCCACCTCAACTGGGTGCGGGTTTCAACCCGCAGCAAACCCGGTCCAGGAAGGATAGAATTAGGGTTTCTGGTTAAATCCTAATCAACGGCCCTGATTCATAACTATTCCTTCACTGGGGATTAGGGATTGCTTTCCTTATCTAACCACAGGGGGATTACATTCCTAATCTGATCCCAGCGGTGCCTATAAATACCCCCCATCCATCTCCATTAAGAGGTAATCAATCTTTTGCCAGTTTTTGCGCTCTCTCATAATCATCCATGATTACTGACTTGAGCGTCGGAGGGTGCGTCACCGGGAACAACCCCGGTGTCTCGCACTTTTTGCAGGTGTACGGCGGGAGACAGTATCAAACTCCGGTGGAACAGGTAACAGGTTTGCTATTCAGTTTTCCTAAGAATCCACAAATACTATCTGTTTGCCCCCACACCACATTCAGCGGCAACAGAAGGATATATATATATATAAATTTGATTTCATTTAAGTAGTTTGTCCTCCAGGCTCAAAGTTTGTTTGAATTTAAATAATTCTAATTTTTTATTTTGTAAACTTACAAAGGGCCTCATTTAAAAATTTTCTTAGGGCCCCCTGAAACTCAGATACGTCCCTGATAGTCCCACATTGGGTATTGGGCTAATTTTGTATTTGGTTCACACCTATATATATGAGATATTGTACTCAGTTATTTCTTAATTCAATAATCAGTATTGTTTTCATCTCTCTGATTTATCTTAACAAGGTATCAGAGCCAATTACTCTAATTTTCTTCTCTTAAATTTATCCACCCAAAAATCCTCAAATTCCAACAGCATTAAAAAAAAAAGAGTAGCGACAGCAGCCATCATCATCGTCATCTTCAACTACAAGATCTCATCTCATCGCAATTTTGTTGAAATCCAATCTTCAAAATCCACTACCTTCACAAACCTACCTTCATCAATCCACTTCCTTCACATCCAATCTTCAAAGGAGGTAACCCACTGCCTTCACAAACCCAACAAACCCACTGCAGCAATCCAAGAACAAGATCTCCTCGTCGAAATCTCTCCTCCGAACACACTGCAGCAACCCACTTCCTTCACAAACCCACTGCCTTCACAAATCCTCGTCGAAATCCTTTCCTCCGAACCCACTGCAGCAACCCAAGTCCACCCCCGACCATCTCCTTCGAACCCACTGCCGTCACAAACCCTAGACTCATCCCCCTCCTATTTACACCCTCATACCTCTCCTGTTTACCCGACCCGTATACCCAACTCTTCTTAAATCCCCTTCAATTCTTCTAACCCGCAACCCACCCGAAACCCATTTTCAGTTTTTTCAAAAAACAATTCAAAAAAAATCAAAAATCAAAAATCAAAAATAAAAAATAACAAAAAAAAATCAAAAAAATTCAAAAAACAAAAAAACAAATATATATCAAAAATAAAATAAAATAAAAAAATTACAGGTACTACTACTACTACTTAATGGAATCTCAGTCTCTTCCACATATTTCCGCCTCCACCGACTTTCCCATTGCAACCGCCTCTCGTTCTTCCTCCAGATTCAAACAGCAGCAACGCCACATTCAGTCTGCCTCGGGCCTCCTACCTTCTCCCAACATCATTCCTAACCCTAACCCACCTCTACTTCCGCCACCGGTAGCACCGCCCTGCTCCCTACTCCGATCCAGACACGAGCAGCATCTCCCTCCACATTGTGCTCCAGTCACAGCAACGCTAGTCTTATTTCTCCTCGCAGTGCTTCTTCCCTCACATCCTCGGCCATGCTCGTCACTCCAGCCTTGTCATCTCCTGCTGATTGGGCTAATATTCAGCAACGCCTTACTCAGTTGGAACTACAGCTCATGGGTCAGTCTATCAATGCTGGCTCCACTGCTCCTGCATTTTCTGCCACTCCCGGTATGAATTCATTCTAGATTTTAGATTCGGGTGCATCATATCATCTCACTAGTAATCAGACACTGTTCACCATTGCACTGCACTTCCCTCTCATTTTTCATCTCTACACACAGCTGATGGGTCACCACTTCTCGTTAGACACTCAGGGACAATTAGCTCTCCCACTCTCACATTACCATATGTTCTTTATGCTCCTTATTTATCTATAAACCTTATTTCTATTAGTGCATTATGCGATAGTGGTCTTGTCGTTACTTTTGACTCTTTCGGTTGTTCTATTACTGATTCATGCACCGGTGAGGAGTTTGGGCGTGCTAGTCGTCAAGGTCGTCTATATCATCTAGATTTTCTTCGTGCACTTCACTCTCCTTCTAGTTTTGCTGGTATTGTTTTCCCTGATGCTGATCTGTGGTACAGACGTTTAGTTCATATTAGTGCATCTCGACTCCAAACTTTAGCCCGTAGTGGTGCCCTTGGTTTACTTACTTTTAAATATTTATCTGATTGTCAGGGTTGTCATTTGGCCAAACATATCGCACTCCCTATGTAGTCACAAAAGCACTTCTCAAATCACTCATCATTTTCAACTTGTTCATTCCGACATATGGGGACCCTCATCCATTCCTTCGTAGAAAGGTTATCTCTATTATGTTGCCTTCATCGATGACTTCACTAGATATACATAGGTTTTTTTATGCGTCAACGATCTGAGATACTTGATATTTACCGGTTCTTTAGGACTATGATTCTCACTCAGTTCGGTGTGCTCATTAAGAATTTCTGATCAGATGATGCTCATGAGTACACTTTCACCACTATGAGATCGATCCTTCAGTCTCACGGCACCCTTTTTCAGCAATCATGCACTCGCACTCATGAGCAAAATAGGGTAGCTGAATGTAAGTATTGTCACATCCTTGAGACGGCTCGCGCTCTTTTACTCTCCTATTCCGCTCCTCGTTCTTTCTGGGCTGAAACTGTTATGACCCCTATTAGTCTCATTAACATTACCCCCTCATCTGCCCTAGCTGGTATGACGCCTTATGAGGCTCTTTATCACTCACCTCCCTACTACAGTATGTTCCGTCCCTTTGGGTGCACCTGTTACGTCCTTCTCCTTCCTACTGAGCGTATGAAGCTCTCCGCTCATGCTGCTAAGTGTGTTCACCTAGATCTCAGTCCCGAACACAAAGGTTATTATTGTTTTAATCCATTGGTGGGTCGTGTGCGCATTTCTTGACATGTATCCTTTGTGGAAGACTCCCCTTACTACCTCACCCCCCCTCCCCCCGAGGATACTTGTAACACCCCGGATTGTACGATACCTAAATATATATATGTATGTATGTATGTATATTGTCTGTATGCATGCATATGATTGCAGTGTTTTAGTTAATTTTGCTATCATGGTGTGTGGTTAGGGTTGCGGGACGGTTCATGGAATGATTGCATTCTAAAAGATGCACGCGAATGAGGAGGACCGATACTGGTATAAACACTAGTTTTCGGTACGATGCCTATGTAAATATAACATCGTATGATACTACGATGGATATACATTGCGTACGCTTGATAAACCCCTCGTCTCGCATTCAAAAGGACCCATTTAATAGTAAAATGGGCAGCCAACACATCCCACCATAAAACCATTGGCTAAAGCCATGGTTTTACCTTTAAAACCACCCTACCACCTATCCTACTACCCCTTAGGATCCGGCCCACTTCTCCCCCTCTTTTCTCCTTCCTCCATCAACCCCCCTTCCCCCCTTTCCACCTCTCTTGCTCTGGAATTTCAGAACTCAACTAAGAAAAAAGAAGAGGAAGAGTGAAAAGAAGAGAAATTGAAGAAGAAGCCTTAGGAGGGATTCTCAAGGGAAGGAAAGCTCAAGAGATCAACTACTCTTTATCAACTCAGGGTAGGGAGTTACTCTAAACCTTTCCTTATGTCTCTTAATTGATTTTCTTGCATGTATGTATCGTAGTAAGTGCTAAGATGAATAGTTAAGAAGTTTGGAAGATGAAATCAGAAACTGGAACTAGAAACTTGATCTGAATACTAATTTCTAGATTTGTCCAAAAGCAAACCACAAGGAATTAGACCATGAAAGAGATTGTTTCTATATATGTGTGGATGGTTCATGTTTTATTTCGGATTTTTCTGAGGAGGTTTGATATTTTAATAAAATCGAATGGTAGAACTGTGTCATAAGGCAGAATCAGTAGTTGGTTAACAGGATGACTGATGTTGTTGGAATTTTCCTAATTTATTGGAGCATGTTATTGATCGAAAATTTTTACCCAGTATTCCCACATGCATCTAGACTCTATAAAAAAATCAGAAAAATGTTAGGATGAATTTATAGGCTTGATAAAAATTGATCTTTAAACAGAAGCTGGAGTTGAACTGAAGAACATGATGACTTTCTGTGGTTAATTGAAATAGAGAGAACTCAGTGTATACTTAGAGTTTTGACATGAAATCGTTTGCATGTTGTTTATTATGATCCCTAGTTTCATCACTGTAAATTTTGTATCATTTGGATCAGTATGGAATTTATGATTATTTATTTAGCATGTAATGTGCTGGTTTCAGCCAATTTTGATATCCTGTAGAGATTGCACATTTGAGGATCCTTATGAGCAAAATTTGAGGAACTGTTTTATTAGAGATTTGTAGTAGACACCAAGATCTTTCCAACAAGACATATTTGAGACATTTCCAGTAAGTGGTTGATTTACTGTGATTTTTGTAATACTGGATAGAGACCAAAAATGGATCTGAGTGCTCTGGTTTAGAAAGACCTAGTGTGTGACTTGGTGCATTTGTGAGAGATGTGAGTGTTAGGGTGATCTATTGGTAAATTTTGGACTCGTGACCAACTAGAGAGTTGTTGAGGACACCCATACCCTTCGATAGAACTTGGGTTTGTGACATTCTGATGAGTGAGTAGTATTTTATGCTACCAGTAAGGTGCAGCCCGTGTATAGGGAATACACAGGCTGAGGCTTGAGAGGCTATTTTGGGGATCTAGGTGATGGAAATTGAGTTTATGATCAACTAGAAAGTTGTAGCCTAGGATCTTACCTTTCCGGATTGGGCTTGTACACTCCAATCGGAGTTGTATCGAGGAAGTTATGACCATTTTACGTTTCGGGCAGAAACCCGTAGATTGATGGAGTGTTGACTAAGTATTGTGAGGACTTTTCCCTTGTGTACTACTAGAGTTGATAACTCTTGTCTAGGGATGTTGATATCTGTTGTTGGTGTTGTTGACTCCCATAGTGGGATGCGTGACTCAGGTTAGTCACTCGGGTAAGGGATACCCTGCACCTTACGACCCTAAGTTATAAACTTCCGCCGAAGCGTAGGACATCCGAGCCGTGCCATTAATATGAGTTCATAGCCCGGGTCAGGAGTGAACATACATTCACAGCCGGGGTAGCGGTGAATGTAGGCCATAATGCTGGACAATTCCAAGTCGGGAAAGTGGTGAACCGGACCGGTATCGCCGGGGCCAGAGGTCGATAAACAAATGGAAAGAAATTTTATCTTTTACCCAAAGTGATAGAGTAAGGCTGGGATTAGAATGACATATTAAGGGGTCGGAAAATTGCATTAGTCCTAGCAGAACATAGTCGGTGTTGTACCTTCCTGTCGTAGGGATACGTTTTCGGTACTCATGAGTGAGTCCTCGGCTCGTATCTCGATCTGTTAATTCCCAATGTTTTGCCGGAGTAAGGTACGTAAGGCTAGAAGGATTTGACCTCCCGAGGCGCTCACGTCCCTATGCATGTGGGTTTTGTTATTTGTTTTGGTATATATATAGTTCATAACCCGGAGTAGGGGTGAACACGCATGCGTCAGTCCATAGCCCGGGTTAGGGATGGACATGGGAATCACACGGTCTTGCGACCGGATTCAACGCGTCATTCTGAAGAGGTCCGTACACGGGTACTAAGTGGCAAACACGACCACCACTTAGGCACTACAGTGGCAGAACGAGACCGACCAACTGCAACCTCCTTGGGCGACGGACAATCTATTGGGAATAGGATGAGTACAAGGGTAGGATGCATGGCAAGGGATTGAACCCTATAATAAGGAGAGGCGAACTCTTTGGAAAGTATGTAGTATAGGATACATACGTTTCCATCGAAGTTGATTTTGGGAAAGTATGTAGTATGAGATGCATACGTACCCAAATGAATTGCATTAGAGTAGGCGCATCATGTGCATTCTTGTTTTGTGCTTTAGATTAGGCTATGCTTGGGTCTGGAACGCATGTAGTATAGGATGTAGGCGGATCCAGAATCCCAAGTCTTGCTTGCTTTAGAATAGGCTTGTGATTGGTGCATTTAGTTGTTAGATCATGGCATACACGAGCACTACATAATTTACGATGCACGTTTCTCTTTCCATTCAAGATGGTTTGTTGTTGCCAGTTTGGAGGATCGCTGTTATTATCAGTATTGCATCAGTCGAAGTACTGACGTTCCCCACCTTTTAGGTACCATTTTTACCTTTCGAGCAGGTGCAGAGATATCAGCGTCGCGTAGCAGAAGACTCAAGCTGAGGAGCAAGCCTCAGGGAAGCAGATTGACCGTTCAGCGGAGCTTCGGCAGTGAGCCATCAACTGCCATTCTGGGAGACAGCTGTTAACTTTACAAAAGGAGCGATGTATGTTTGTAATAAGATGTAATGAGTTTATGTAATTTGTATCCTTGTTCAAGGACAAGACATTGGTTGTAATCAATGATGTAATGACTTTATTTAGCAATAAAAAGTTTTTAAATTTTCGTGTTATTACCGTGTTGAGATGCATTTGAAGGCAAAGATTCTGGTCAGTGTCACGGATGTCCGATAACGGGGATCCGGGGTGCTACAATACTAGATTTCTCGATTCCCCAGTTGTTGCTAACTCCCCGAATTCATCTTCCCACATATCTTTTGATCCCACTCCTCTGGCTTCATTCACATCTCCTGCAGTCCTTACACTTATCGTTCCCCTACTGAAACACCACCTACATCCCCATAGTTTCCAACACCCACCCCATCCACTTCCCCACTGATATGGCCAAAAATAGGGTTAAATCGGAACTGTTCAAAATGGGCACGAATCTTAAAGTCACAGGGGCAAGATGGTAATTTTACCTACAGACGGGTCCAAATTGGGAACCGGGTGTCTCCTCTTGGACCCGCTAACCCATGAACGGATCTGTTCAGTTGAGAACGAGTCTCAACCTGTTAAGGACCAGTTCAACAGGATAGGAGAAAATCCTGTCTTGTCCTTATCTTGAGGAGGCGGTTGCAACCACCCCTATCCAGCCACACCGGGAAGTAGGGATTCACTCTTATCCTGAAAGAGATCCCCACGGCGACTAGAAAAACCCCCCTATCTCTTACTGTAAAAGGTGATCACACTTTGCACACTTGAGCTCTTTTCCCTTGACTTTTTCTGTGTATTGATTTGATCGTCGGAGGATTCGTCAGAGGGATCCATCCTGGTGTCTCGAACGTTTGTGCAAGTCGCAAGGGAGCACCAAGGAGCCAACAAATCGTCAAGGAAGAAGAAGGGGTCAACCTGTGTGAGTTCCTCATGAACCTACAAATCTCATCTATTGCCCCCACACCCGAATTCAGCGACAACAGATTGGCGCCGTCTGTAGGAACTCACTCGACATGCAATCTCATCTTCCTCCTTCAACCCACGTGACTCCCAACCATGCCTCCCAAGAAGAGACCCACAAACTCCAACCGAAGGACAACCTCTTCTCATCCTCCTCCTCCTCCTCCGTAGGGGTATCTCCCCCATCCCGACCAACCAACCCAACAGCTCGATCCTCTGGCTCCGCAGTCCATCCAGCAGCCTCTGGGATCCCAGGCTGCAGTGGGGGAACCCTCTCGACGGAGTCGTCACAAGCAACCTGTCCATCAGGTTCGAGTCTCCATCCACAATGCCGACACCGATTCCATGGCTTCCTATACTCCCCTCACTCCAAAGGATCTACGGAACGTTATCAACAATCGGCACACCAAGCACGGACCCGATCTTCGTACCCATCTGGAGGAGAGGTGGGCCCAAGAGTCGAACCCTCGCTGCGAGCAGGCCAGGGACTGTTCGCCACGCCGATCCAACCGAGGGGGGTCCAACTCTCCCCGTAGAGCGAGAGAGTCGCCCTAACATCGCCCAAGACGGAGCTGTTCCCCGGTAGGTCACCATGCACCTCGGGAGCATCATGAGCAGGAGGCCCCCATCACAAGGGCAAAATTCCAGCAATTCTAGGAGGCGGTCCTATAGGCTCTCAACGTTGCCCCCAACAATGGTCGTAGGGCTCTCAGTCCTCCGCCAACTCTTCACCATCCTCGCCGCTCCCGAAGTCCTAGGCAGGCTGCGAGCCATCGCCGTCCTTCTCCCGATCACCATCGCCGCTCCCGTAGTCCACGCCCTACCCCAAGTCACCCCCGTCTCTCAGTCAGTCCGCCTCATACTCTGAGCCATCACCGGCGCAGCCCCAACCCTCCTCGACATGAGAACGAGTCCCGAGGCTTGGCCAGACAAGACCGAAGGAAGGACTCGGTCTACCGCCGTCTCCACGAGATGGAGAGGCACCTCGGTCAGCTCCACCGAGACGAGGGGCGACATGCAAGAGACCTTCGTCCGAGCAGGCCCCCATTCCCCCGTACCATTATGGAGGCTCCAGTTCCCAACAACTTCAAGCCTCCACATTTCGAGACCTATATCGGGGAGTTGGACCCTGCAGATCACATTAAGAGTTTCAAACTCTCATGATGATCCACCATGCATCCGACTCCCTCCTTTGCAAGACCTTCCTAGCCACACTCAAAGGGCCGGCTCGGGAATGGTACTCTCAGCTTGTGCCGGCATCTATCATCTCCTTCGACCAGTTCGAGGGTCTCTTCCTCATGCATTTCGTGAGTAGTCGGCGTGCCGAGAAGACGAGCGACACCCTATTGTTCCTCAGCGAAAAGAAGGGCGAACGACTAAGGGACTATGTCAAACGCTTCACTGCCGAGGCTAGGTCCATTGCTTCTTTGGAACCCTCGGTCGCCACCATCGCCTTCCAGTCCAACGTTCTCAATGCTGACCTCAAGGCATCCCTCGCAAAGAAGCCCCCTCAGGACTTCTCAGAGCTCCTACTTCGGAGCAAGAAGTACATCCGAGCGGAAGAAGCCATCCGCCGCCCCACCTTCGAGGCCTCATCTTCCGCGAACAAGCCGAAGGGTACAGAAGAAGAAGGAGCTAAGAAGCTCCAAAAAGACAATAGGGGTCAGCGGCGTCCTCCTCCTCGGTTCGAGAAATTTACTCCGCTTAATGCGAGTGTATCGGCCATCCTCATGGAGATAGGGAACAATGGCCTCCTACTGCCTCCCCCAAGGATGAATAACCCGGCAAAGAAGATGGATCGGAGTAAGTGTTGTCATTTCCATCGGGACCACGGGCACGACACAGATGAATGTCGGACCTTGAAGGATGAAATCGAGGCCCTCATTTAGAGAGGGCAACTCAACCGGTCGTAAAAAGGGACTGAGCCGATCCGCCCCCGCCACCTCGGGGGGCTAACAGGCAAAATGAGTAGCGCATCGAGACTCCAGAGGCCGAAGTAGAGGGCATCTTGCAACTGATACATGGAGGCCCAATGGGGGGAGATTCCAACTCTTCCTGAAAAGCCTTCGTAAGGGAGGTTAACTCCGTGCAATCCTCCCCCAAAGGGCCTCAGAGTCCCGGTGACGTTCTCCGATAGGGAACTGGAGGGCATCCGCACGCCCCACTGCGATGCCCTCGTCATCAATCTCCGCATGGCGAACTTCGAAGTTTGTCGCGTCTTGGTAGATAACGGCAGCTCCGTCAACATCCTTTTCTTGGAGGCCTTCAAGGGCCTCTCGCTGTCCAGGGACTGGCTCAAGCCCGTCGGCTACATTCTCCACGGGTTCACCGGGGTCCCAGTTATGGTTGAGGGAATTATAACCCTCGACGTAAAGGCTGGAGAGGTCCCGACAACTCGCACGGAGAAAATGGATTTCATGGTGGTCGACGTCAAGGCCGCCTATAATGTTATCCTGGGTAGACCAGGTTTAGCCGCGCTTCAAGCCATCCCTTCAGCCTACCACATGAAAATGAAGTTCCCCACCCCCTCAGGAGTGGGATAAGTGAGGGAAAGCCAAGAAGCAGCTCGGAAGTGCTATATGACCTCGATGGAGGGTCCGGTTCTCTCTTTGGAAGCGCTCGTACTTCCTCAGGAAGGCGGCCAAACTATCTCCGAGCCTGTGGACGAATTGGAGGAAGTGGCCTTCTTCGAAGAAGACACCACTAAGATATTCCGCATCAGCAAAGCTCTCTCCCCCTCCATAAAGCAAGATATCTCCCGGTGCATACGGGAGAATTGCAACCACTTCGCATGGACTGCAGCAGACATGCCCGGGATCTCGGAGGAGCTCTCAATGCACCATCTGAGCGTCACCCTTGGGATCAAGCCTGTCCAGCAGAAGAGGCGAAAGTTTTCCCCCGAGAGGCAACAGGTGATCAAGGAGGAGGTTGAGAAACTCCTTAATGCCCGCTTTATTCAGGATATGAACTACCCTGAGTGGCTCTCCAACGTGGTAATAGTCAAGAAGGCCAATGGAAGTTGGAGGATATGCATTGACTTCATTGATCTAAACAAGGCGTGCCCGAAGGACCCCTTTCCTCTTCCCAACATCGACACCCTGATCGATGTGACTTCCGGGCACGAGCTCCTCAGCTTTATGGATGCCTTCTCAGGATACAACCAAATCAGGATGTTCCCTCAGGACATCCTGAAGACCTCGTTCGTGAAGGACCAAGGCTTTTACTACTACCGAATTATGCCCTTCGGTTTGAAAAATGCAGGGGCTACCTATCAGCGCCTGGTGAACAAGGTCTTCCGAGACCAGATTGGCTGAAACATGGAGGTCTACGTCGACAACATGTTGGTCAAGAGCACTCGAGGGCAGGAGCACACCCTCGACCTTCCAGAAGCCTTCGAGGTGCTCAGGAGGCACAATATGAGACTAAACCCGAACAAGTGTGCGTTCGGTGTCTTATCGGGCAAATTTCTGGGGTTTATGGTCAGCAAGAGGGGCATAGAGGCCAACCCCGAGAAGATCCAAGCCATTCTCAAAATGGTTCCCCCCTCCAACGTCAAAGAGGTACAGAGGCTTACGGGGCGCCTCGCCGCAATCGGGCGATTCCTCTCCAAGTCCAGGGAAAAGAGCCTCCCCTTCTTCAATGCCCTCAGGGGGGCTAAAGGTTTCGAGTGGGGGCCGCAGCAACAAGATTTCTTTGACAAGCTCAAAGAGTATTTATCCAACCCCTCGCACCTGAGTAAGCCGACACCTGGAGAGGTCCTCTACCTCTACCTCGCAGCTTCAGAGTAGATGCTCAGTGTGGTCCTCGTAAGGGAAGAGGATAAGACGCAAATGCCCATCTATTACGTGAGTAAGGTGCTCCATGATGCCGAACTCCGTTATCCGAAACTGGAAAAGATGGCATTCGCCTTGGTCATGGCGGCCCGAAAGCTCTGCCCCTACTTTCAATCCCACTCAGTGGTCGTCTTTACCGACCAACTGCTGAAACAAGTTCTCCACAAGCCAGAGACTTCCGGACGGCTCATGAAGTGGTCCATCGAGCTGAGTCAACACGACATCAGCTACCAGCCCAGGACGGCGATAAAGGCCCAAGCTCTGTCCAAGTTCATCGTGGAGAACACTATCCCCGACTCATGCGAGTCGCCTATCGACCCTTCCTTCTGGACCGTCTATGTGGATGGATCCTCCTGTGCCGATGGAAGTAGGGCCGACGTCATTCTAACTGACCCCGATGCTTTCACCCTCCAGTACTTCCTCCGCCTCAACTTTCCAGCATCAAACAATGAGGCAGAATATAAAGCCCTAATTGTGGGACTCTGCTTGGCTCGCAAGGCGGGTGCCGAACAAGTAAGGGTCATCAGCGACTCTCAGTTAGTGGTCAATCAAGTGTCCGGGGAGTATGAGGCGAGAGACGACCACATGGCTAGGTACTTGGCGAAGGTGAGGGAGCTTCTAGCTCTATTCAGAGATGTTCAACTCCAGCGAGTTCCCCAAGAGGAAAACGCACAAGCAGATGCCCTCTCTAAGCTCGCCTCCTCGTCCCTCTAAGGTCTAGAACGGACCATCTTAATAGAGGTCCTTCTCAAACCAAGCATCAACGAAGATGGCTCGGAGCCAATTGTAACGACCCGAAAAATAGCATATGGCTATTTTGCATCGAAATGTGTGCGCGATTGAGAATTTTGCGCGATCATGGATTTTCTGTTAAAAATTATTTTAATATATTGTCTATTTTATTTTATTATTATTTTCAAAATTAAATTATTTTTATACGGATTATTACGAAGTAGTTTTAATGTATTTTTGTATTGTTTATAATATTAAAGTAGAGAGTTGGGTTTTATTTGGAATGTATTGAGAACTAGGGGGCTTATATGTAATATTTCCTTTACATTATTTATCTATCTACTTAATTATTGTTACATTTTACAAAAAGGACCCCCACCTTCTCTCCTTCCCCTTCCTTCTCCTTCTTTCTTCTCTTCCCGTCTGGTTCTACCCCAACCCAGAAAACCCCTCCCCCGGTCCCCCCTCCTTCTCCTTCCCCTACTTCTTCCTCCTCCCCTTCACTCCCAACCAAAGAAAACCCAACCCCTTCTCCTTCCCTTCTTCTTCTCCCCGTTCCCTTCCCTTCCCTTCCCGATCCCGACCCCAGAGAACCCCCGGCCTCCTCCTTCTCCTCTCCTCCCGTTCGCTCCCAACGAAGAAACCCAAACCCATTTCCTTCTCCCTTCCCTTCTTCTTCTCCCCCGTTCCCTTCCTGTTCAATCCCGACCCCATGCCCCCAAGCCCCCCCCGGCCTCCTCCCTTCCTCCTCCCGTTCGCACGCCAGCCCAGATCGAAGGAACCCCGACCTTCACCTTCCCTCTTCCTTCTTCTTCTCCTTCCCTGCCATTCCGATCCAAAAGAGTCTCCAAAAGAACCCATCAACGGATTCTTTCCCACCTCAAAATCCACCTCCACTTCTTCGTCAATTTCGAATTAAGTTGAGGGTTAGATTAATGGAGAGATTCTCTACATGGTAGTAGCGTCGGATTTTCGATTGGACTTCGCGAAGGTAAAACCCTGACTATTTTATTGTATAAAATTTAGTTAGGTTAATTTTTATTGAGTAGGGTTATTTTGGTAGGGAGATTTAGAGATATTAGAAATTGTAGATGTGAAAAATTAGTAGGTTATTAGAGAGATTGTGAGTTGTTAGTAAAATAAGGTTTTGGATTTGAAAAAGAGAACTATATGGGTATGGATTAATTCTCGTATAGTAATAGAAATTGTAGTTGGACTATTAGATTATTTGGGGGTGATTTTAGTAATTAATTGGGAATGAAAATACCGTAAGCATTAGATTATCACGCGCATCGCACGTGTATATTCCAAGCGTTCAGTAAACGCTTGTGTGATATTTGGGGATAGTGTTATTAGCTTTTATGATTGATTTGAATTATTTGAGTTTAATTGCTTTGAAATTGATGATAGGATATATTGCAACTTTGGAGGCAAAGTGGCATGGCGCTTCGGATCTTCGCGGAAAATGGTGAGTTAGTTTGTTTATATATTTGTGTATTTTATGGTTTAAAGATATATGTGAGTTAGTATATTTATATATTTTGTGGGTTGATGAATATGTGAGTTAATTTATCTAGGTATTTTGTGATTTAAGAAATATGTGGTGAGTTATATTATATATATATATATTTTCGTGGTTTAAAGATATGTGTGAGTTATTTTAATTATATATTTTGTGGTTAAGAATATGTGAGTGTTAATTCATTTATGTATTTTGTGGTTTAAAGAAATAAGTAAGTATCGATTTATTTACGTATTTTTGTGATTGTAAAAATATGGTGAATCTAACCATTCTTGAGTATATAAAAACCTATATAATGGATGAGTTATATTTAGATGATGATATCAAAATATGGGTGTATGGTTTATATACGTATTTTGATGTTTTGAAGAAGTTCGAATAAACTAAAGTATTGTTATAAATTTATGGATCAAAAGGATCCTATAAAAAGTATGAATGGTAGAACTTGAGTTGTATTAGATCATGCTTGAGTTGTTGTCTATGTCAAAAAGGAACCCATTCATGCTCGTGAACCATGAAGAAGATCATGCTTGAGTTATAGTAGAATATCGTGCTTGAGTTGGTGTGTTATGTCAAAAAGAGAACTACCATGCTTAAAGATTGTTGTAGTTAATGATTCTAAGAGAAGAACCCATGCTAAGATGAGTAGTGGTTCTAAGGTTCAAAGAAACCATGCTTAAGTGAGTATAGTAGTGGTTTTAGCTAAGAGGCTCAAAAAGAACCCATTTTAGTTGTTAGTAGTATTGAGTAAAAAGAACCCATCCTATGGATTTGGATTGTTGGAGAGAAAGAACCCACACTTGTGATATGGTAAGAATCCATGCTTGAATTGTTGTAGAAAGAAACCCATGGTTAAGTTGTAGTAGAATATCATGTTTGAGTCGATTTTAGAAAGAAGCTCATGTTTGAGTTGATTATAGTAGATAGGCCATGATGAGTTGATTTTAGAAGGATACCATGCTTAAGTTAATTATAGTAGATTCTTCTGTTGCTTCTAATTATAGAAGATCAAGTTTGCTAGTAAGCACAGTTGGTTGCTTCTAGGTTTGATTACCTGTATGGTTGTTTGTATGTGGTTTTGCGCGTACGTGGCTCGACTGGCCCGTAGGTAGCTGTGGGTCTCATACGCAGCTTATTTGGCTCGTATGTGTGTTGTTGTCTCATACGCGGCTCGACTGGCCCGTATGTAGATGTTGGTCTCATACGGAGCTTATTTGGCTCGTATGCATGTTGTTGTCTCATATGCGGCTCGACTGGCCCGTATGTAGCTGTTGGTCCCATACGTAGCTGTTTAGCTCGTATGTGTTTTTGGTTACTCGTATGTAGCTTCTTGGCTAATACGCAGTTTGTTGTGCTCGTCTAGGGTGATATCATTGCCTTAGGGCTATCGACCATCAAGACGTGTGTTTAGCTTACTCCTAAGGGACTGTGGACGAGTTACTTCGCGGGTGTCGTCAGATCTTAACCGTTGGTTGATTGCGGACCGGAGTGTGACGAAATCCAAGTTCAGGTAGTAGCATGCGAATGCGTTCGTATTGCCGGGGTCTTGGATCGATAGGCTATGAACCAGATCCTGAGGGATTCTGGTGAGTTTAGGTTGAGCAGCCTAATAGAGTTATCTTGTGAAGTCTAATTTAAGACCTAGCATGTTGTGTAATGTTGTCATTCCTAGGATTGTTCAGGGTTAGGAACATCATTAAGGTAGTGACTTATAAAGATCATTTTACTTCGACCCTTTGCCGAAAAGAGAGGAGTTGGTTGTAGGTAGCGCCTTACGACCAACTTGTCCCTCGAAGCAGGCCTTAGGTGGTGATATTGGGTTGTACCTTCCCGTCAAAGGGATACGTACGGTGCCGTCTCACGAGTTGGGAGCATGGGTTGCGTATCTCGCGCTGTTAATTCCTGAAGTGCCATGATAAGGCGGGCGGAGCTAGGGGGATGGACCCCGGAACTTCGTCGGGTCCTTGGCCAGGGAGAGCGAACAGGCCATAGATCACGGTCTATGAGTTAGGGGTGACACAGGATAGACTTTATGCTATACTGCGCTCGGGAGACCCTGTGTTCGTCTGGTTTTTGAGTGAGGTCCGGTGTACCGGGTAGTAGTGGCAAACATAGACACCATGAGCGTACTGCATTGGTGGGACTTGACCACGTTTGCAACCTCATCAGTCATGTAGTATCTGTCAGGAACAGGTTGTGTACAATTAGAAATTCATAACGCGGGTTCAAATCCCTATATATGGAGAAACGGCTTGAGATGGGCGCATGTAGTATGGGCTGCATGTTGCTTCGGAGACTTGCTGGCATTAGAATAAGAGCATCATCGCATTAGTAAATCTTGCATTAGAATAAGAGCATCATTGTATTGGTAATTTTGCATTAGAGTTAAGTCATAACATACACTGACACATCTATTATATGTACACGTGTCTTTTCCATTCAAGTTGAATTGCGAGTGTGATAGTTGGAGTAGATTAATAACCAAGCTATGGGCTTGGGATGTGATTGTGTTATTACCAAACTATGTTGGGATATGGGGTGTATTGTGATAAAATGCAAGTAAATGGTAAGGTGAAATGAGATGTTAGGTTGGACATGAATGAATGTGGTAGTATGAGGATGAAGGCATATGTTTATGATGTGATGCGTGATATAAGGAAATAAAATCAACATTGTATTATGAGTGGTTATTCAAATGGTTACTAAATATAAGTATGTTATGAGCGGGTATAGATATACATACAGGTGATGACTCAGAGAGTATTAATGTAAAATCTCATTTATGATGTTTACATATTCAGATGTCAAGTAAGATTTGTTTATCTTGGAAATTGTGAGTTCGTTATGTTTTTACTTGTAAGTTTAATTTATTTACTTATTTTAATAAATTATACTCACACCAGAAATGGCTAACCCCTTAGTGTTTGGGAGTTAGGGAGTCCCTGGACTACCCTAGGTCCCTACTGTTACAGGTCCTCAGCAGTGCAGAGGTGAGGTGTAGGTACAGGTTCCGTGGAGTGGAGCTCCATTTATAATTTGTTGTTATGTTTTAATTGTAAATAGTAAGGATTTATGCTTTAAATTGTATTTTTGATGTATGAGTATGAGGATGATGAGGAAGAGCATAGTGTGAGGCAGCAGGATATGGTTTCGACCCGTACCCATTTCGTTGTGGAGTGCCGGGCGTCGTGGTAGGTTTTTACAGGTTATTTTCTAAAAACTTACTACGTTTTCAAAAGGATTTATGCTTTTTAATTGATATTTGTTAAACCGTTATGAGTTTGGCCCCCAGAGCATATATATATATTGCCTGTGTGATGATGCTCATTTTGGCCTGGGGAGCCCATATTATTATTGCCTGTGATGTAAGCTACGGAATTTAGAGCAAAATTCCGTAAGCTTTTCTGTGTTTTGGGCAAAAAATACAAGGGAGACTCTGCCCAAATTTTCTTTGAAACATAACTATTTTAGTTTATGTTTAAAGTGATATAGAAATTGGAAGAATTGATTTTGGAGTCAAAAAGAAAAGAAAAGGGCCAGGCAGTACAGTTTGGTATTACAAACTGATATTTGTAATTACTGCATAGTAACTCTGTGTTGAAGAAAAGTTTTTAAATTTTCCAATTTTTCTGTGTCTCGAGACTAATTGAAGGAAAGATCTTGGCATGTGTCATGGTTTCCCAGCAACGGGGAGATCGGGGCGTTACACCAATGGAAGCCTACCCCCTAACACTTGGGAAAAACTGGATGAAGCCCCTCCTCAATTACCTCTGGGATGGAGTCCTTCCCGAAGATCCGAAAGAAGCAAGGAGGATCAGGGCACGAGTAGAGCGATACACACTCCTGGACGGGGTCATGTACAAACGCTCCTTCACCTAGGTCGATGGTCAGCCCTATCTGAGATGCCTCTTCCCGGAAGAAGCGCTCTATGCCCTAAGGGAAGCCCATGATGGTCTATGTGGTGCGCACTTGGGAGTGAGATCCCTTGCCTAGAAGCTTTTGAACTACGGGTACTTCTGGCCCACACTACTAAGTGATTCTGAGGAGTACGTCCGCTAGTGCGAATCCTGCCAGAAGTTTGCCCCAATCCGTCGCCTGTCCCAAGCACAACTTGCCTCCTTGGCGAGCCCAATCCCGTTCGTAATGTGGGGGATGGATTTGCTCGGACCTTTCCCTCCGGCACCAGGCCAGCTGAAGGTTTTGGTGGTAGCAATAGACTACTTCTCCAAGTGGATAGAGGCCGAACCTCTCTCAACGATCACCAAGAACAAGGTGTAGAAGTTCTTTTGGAAGAACATTGTCTGTTGGTTTGGGGTACCTCGCATTCTCGTTACCGACAACGGAACCCAATTTTCGGGAGCGGCCTTCCACGAATTTTGCACCAACCTCGGGATTCAACAGCGGTTCTCTTCAGTAGCACACCCCCAGTCCAATGGCCAAGCGAAGAACGTGAACCGACAAATCCTCTCGGGTTTGAAGAAGAGGCTCGACAAGTCCACCAAAGGGCTATGGGTCGAACAACTCCCCAATATTCTTTGGAGCTATCACACCACCAAAAGAACTCCGACGGGAGAGTCCTCTTTCAACCTCACATACGGATCAGAAGCTCTTATCCCTTAGGAAGTGGGTCTACCTTCACCTCGACTCATAGCTTACAACGAGGCACAGTATGCGAACCAGCTTCGCAACTGCCTAGACCTTATTGACGAGATCCGCGAGAGAGCTGCAATCTGCCAGGAGACCTACCGTCGTAGGATCATTTAAGCTTACAACAAGAGGGTACGACCGACCAACCTAAAGGAAGGGGACTTAGTGCTGAGAAAGCTATCAATTTCGGATCCAAGCAAAAGAGGCAAGCTGGCACCCAATTGGGAAGGACCATATAAGGTCTCCAGAGTTATACACCCGGGCGCATATCAACTCGAAGACCCAGGGAGCAGGAAGATGCCAAGGACTTGGAACGCCAAGCACCTGATGAAGTAACGAGAAGGTGTCTAAATGCCGCTCCAAGCAACTTCCCCAGGATTGCAAAACCTTACTTGTATCTTCTTTTTAATCAAAATGTAAAGGCGGTCTACAACTTAGAAGCAGCCGCCCGGTTATTTCCAATAAAGAGAAATTTCTCCTCACAACTTCCCTATCTTTTGAGTAAAATAACTCTACCTAGAAAATTCTCTATTTTTGGGGTAGTCTAACTCTACTTGCAAAAAAAATCTCTTTTAAACGACGAGTTCGGAGTCCAACACTTGGCTCGATTCCACTTCAAATTACTCGCTCATAAGCAAGTAAGAAGTGGTTCGCTATTTGGAATTGCTCCCACAACCGTTGACTCTCTCATTTAAACGACGAGTTCGGAGTCCAACACTTGGCTCATTCCGCTTCAAATTACTCGCTCATAAGTAAGTAAGAAGTGGTTCGCCAATCGGAATTGCGGCCACAACCGTTGACTCTCTCATTTAAACGACGAGTTCAGGGTCCAACACTTGGCTCGATTCTGCTTCTACTACTTGCTCACAAGCGAGTAAGAAGTGGTTCGCCATTCGGAATTGTTCCCACAACCGTTGACACGCTTAAAACAACAAGTTCGGAGTCCAACACTTGGCTCGATTCCGTTTCAAATTACTCGCTCATAAGCAAGTAAGAAATGGTTCGCCATTCGGAATTGCTCCCACAACTGTTGACACTCTCAAAACGACAAGCTTGGAGTCCAACACTTGGTTTGACTCCGCTCCGAGTACTTGCACCCAAAGTGAGTAATGAGCGAATCACCATCGCTTCGACAGCTGATGACAACTACAAATGCCAGCAAAACATGAAAGTTCACAAAACAAGTATTATTACATTGAAGTTTGAGGAACAAGTCTAATTACAAGACCAACTACTCATCCTTATGACGAGATACAAAACTTGAAGAACAAAAATTACAAGACTACAGAAAACTACTTCAACGCCTCCTAGGGGTGGGGATACTTCGGTTTAGAGACACCCGAGGACGACGAATGCTGTACTGCCGACGTCTCACCTCGGTGCTCGTCTCTAGGCCGGCAAGCTGAGACCCATCTTCTGCACTACTTCTGACGGTAGCCCCAATAGACGCTCTGCTCGACAAAGCAGCCACCCCACTTTGTGCATCACCAGGGCTTCGACGGGTAACGGGCAAGCGAGTCGCAAGCTCGTAAAAATAAATTCCTCTATCACTCTCTTCTCACGTGCACGAGGTGCTTCTAACGTTGACCCGCTTAGGTTGGGGCTTAGGAAGAGTGACCTCCACCTCAAGTTCAACGATTCATTCCTTCAGTGAGTCTTCCTTCACAGTTATCTTCAAGTGAGGCAGCCGTGCCGAGCCCGCACCACCAGAGCTTTCGGTGATAATCCGATGAAGATGAGTAACCTCATTGCTCTTGTCGACAGTCACCCTCTTCAGCTCGTCTCTCTCCGCCGTCAGCTTGTCCATCGCTGCTGTCAGCTCATCTCTCTCCACTGAAAGCTCATTCCTTGCCGCCTTCAGTTCGTCTCTTTCAACTGCCAGTTCGTCTCTCTCCGTCGTCATCTTAGTAAGAGAATGATGCAGTTGCCTAAGCCTCAGGTCGAGGTTAACGGCTGTCGACGAACCATAATCATCACCTTCGGGGGTCGTCTCCCTGAGCCTCTCTTCTAACCGCCGGATCTCGAGATTTCTACGGCCTAAGACTAGTTGCAGATGATTCCGCTCACGTTCTGCTCTGCGAAGCCCCCACTCGACTACGTAAAGCCGCTCTCAGCTCCTAGCGAGGCACAACTTCATCACCCCTAGGCCGGCCTCGGGACGAGTTACCTTGGTCACATAAGGCACTTCGGCGAGCTGTGTCACTTCGACGATCTAAAAATTTCAAGGCAAGACGACTTGAACACTTAGCCAAATTTCGAAAATTTTGTGAACACTTAGCCAAAACTTCAAGGCAGGGAGACGTGAACACTTAGCCAAATTTTGAAAATCTTGTGAACACATAGCCAAAACTTCAAGACAAAGCGACAGAGACACTTAGTCAAATTTAAAGAGAAAAGATTTCATTCATTAAAAAGAGCGGTGTCCAGTCCACGATTAGGCGATACATCGCTGATATATAAAGAAATAAAAAAGAAGAAGCAGAAAAGACTGAAATCAAGGCGCAACCTCTTTTCCGTGGCGGCTCGTAGCTGCGGGGTCGGACTCTTCCGAAGGAGCGATGATCGCAAAGGCGGTAACCTCGGATCCATGACCATCGCCAACGACTTCGACCTCAGCATCCACATCCTCGTCCCCACCTTCATCCTCGTCTGAATCTTTGTCAAAGCCATCGACGTGGTCAGGGAAGAGGCGCCACCCGGAGCAGTCGACCTCAGGGAAGCGCTCGGTCACTTGCTCGATGGTGCGAGCATAGGCCTTGGCCATGTTGGCCGCGAGGAACCTTTGGGCCTTCTCCATGGTTGCGGCTTCGGCCTCCTTCGCGGCTGTGATCTTGGCAGCTTTGACGGCTTCTGCCTGCTGCTTCACTGCTGCCTCCTTCTACCGGAGCAGATCATCCTTGAGCTTCTTCACAAGGCCGTCGAGGTACTCCAACCTCGTCGTCTTCCCATTTGCCTCGACCTTCAGCCCGTCGAGCTTGTTCGCAATCCGAGCTTTCTCGGCCCGAGCCCTGTCGACCTCCTTCTTCAGGTCCTTGTCAAGTTTGGTGATCTTCTCTATGAGATGACCGAAGTGACAGGTTATCTGCGAAAGAAGACAAGTTAGCAAGAAAACCAAACAGAAATACACAAGTAGTTCATCCAACAAGCGAAACCAAGCTACTCACCAACACCGCTGCTCGGGCGATCTCGAAGGCATCGTCTCCTACGCTGCCGGCCTCCATGGTGGCACGATCCTTCGGTGTTGCTAGATGTTTGACGGCCTGCATACTCGACGTCAAATCGCCAAGGAATCCGTCCAACTTCCGGACTTGCCAGTCCGGAACGAAAATTTTCTTGTGTTCCTCGGTCAGGAACACTTCGGCCTCAGCCGTCAGCAGAGCCACCTCCATCCCTAGAGCGGCCACCATCGGGAACTCGCTTGCCTTGGCCGATACCGAGGTCACCGCAGTCGCCACCCTCGGGGTCACCGTTGCCGAAGCCGATGCCTCTTGGACAGCGCTAGCGACTGTCTTCGGCTTCGAGGAAGTCACCTTCGTGGCGACCCTCTTCCGTTTCTGTGGAGCCTTGCTACCGAGCGCCGCCCTCTGAGCCAACACCGCTTCGTAATCCATAGTTTCTTTGACAGAAGAAAGTATGGTTAAAACACAAGTTAAAACCGAATAAGGAAAGAAAAACTAAAAAGGAAGACCGCATACTAGGGTCTATGCGGCTGAGCCCCCCCTCCCCCTGAAGAGTGCCTCCTCCATCAGGTCCCTCTAATCGAACTTCAGTCGGTCGAGGAGAACCTGAACCATTTCTTCTTCATTGGGATAGAGCACCAGAAGCTCTCTCACCCTCTTCGTCACTTCCTCAACCCAATCCGAGAGGATACACCACGGCTTGCAACCCCGAATGATGAAGTACTTATCTTTCCAATTTTTTATTGAGTCAGGGCAGCTGACGAGCCGAGCACCGTGCCTTGGGGCCAAATAGTACCTGGACTTCGACTTGTGCTGCTGATGGAGCCGGTACAGCGTCCGAAGAACCCTTAGGTCTGGCTCGATCTCAGCCGCCTGGCAGTGGAGCGCGAATCCGTTGATAACCCTCCACCCATTCGGCATGAGCTGGATGGGGCTGACCCCGAACCACCGCAAGACTTGGACGGCGAAAGGGTGGAGTGGCAGGCGTGCTTCGGCAATAAAGGCGTCGACCGGCCAGAAGCACATATCACTGGCATCGGCGAATTGGCCCTCACCCCGGGACCTGGCAGCATCAACTCGAATTCTTCAGGGATCTAAAAACATTCCTGGATCGCCACCAAGTCTGCCTCGTTGAGGATCGAGATGGTGTCGTCAACTTCTGAGGTCTCCTTCGCGGCGTTCTCCTCAAAACTCCGCCCCCTCCCGTATATGATCCGTTCGGCATGTTCTTACAGAAGTTACCGCACCCTGTGGAGCCCCATCAGAACGCCCTGCAGTCTCCCGAACTCCCCCATCCTCCTCGGGTTCTCCACTATGGTCTCCGCTACCACCGAAGCAAGAACTTCGGCTCTTTTGCCCCTATTGACGAGAGGAACCTGGCGCGGAGACGGTTCGTCGGCAGCAGAAGGGGAGGGCTCTGAACGTGGGGAGAGGGAAGACATTTGACTAAAAAATAAACTAAGTGTTAAGTTACCTTGAAGTGACAGCTGCGGTCGGAAAGATCACCGGAAAACGGTCAGTGGTCGCCAGAAGCTCTCGTTAGTAAGAATTGTCGCCTGAGTAAAAATCTGAGAAGTGAACAAATGAGGGGGGTGGAGTCTTATAGAGTTGGCGCACAAAACGAGAATAGTCGGCTCCAAAAACCCAATAGTCAGGCCCATTTACCACAAAATGACAAAGGAGTTTTACCGCCTTATTAATGGCCAACGGTCAAATGGTCAGAAGTCCAACGGTTAAACGGCCAACTGTCATCCCCGAACTGTCAATAGGTCATCTTGGACTTCGGCACACTTCGCCGAGCGTTCTTGGCACCGACGCTCAAACGTGAGAAAAAATCTCACTTGGACTTCGACACACTTCGCTGAGCGTTCTTGGCACTGACGCACAAACGTGAGAAAAAATCTCGCCTGGACTTCGGCACACTTCGCCGAGCGTTCTTGGCACCGATGCACAAACATAAGAAAAAATCTCGCTTGGACTTCGGCACACTTCGCCGAGCGTTCTTGGCACCGACGCTCAAACGTGAGAAAAAATCTCGCTTGAACTCCGGCACACTTCGCCGAGCGTTCTTGGCACCGACACTCAAATGTGAGAAAAAATCTCGCTTGGACTCCGGCACACTTCGCCGAGCGTTCTTGGCACCGACGCTCAAATGTGAGAAAAAATCTCGCTTGGACTCCGGCACACTTCGCCAAGCGTTCTTGGTACCGACGCTCAAATGTGAGAAAAAATCTCACTTGGACTTCGCCACACTTTGCCGAGCGTTCTTGGCACCGACGCTCAAACGTGAGAAAAAATCTCCCTTGGACTTCGGCACACTTCGCCGAGCATTCTTGGCACCGACACTCAAACGTGAGAAAAAATCTCTCTTGGACTTCGCTGCACTTCGCCGAGCGTTCTTGGCACCGACGCTCAAACGTGAGAAAAAATCTCACTTGGACTTCGCTGCACTTCGCCGAGCGTTCTTGGCACTGACGCTCAAATGTGAGAAAAAATCTCACTTGGACTTCGGCACACTTCGCCGACCGTTCTTGCCATCGATGCTCAAACATGGGAAAATGGCTCGTTCAAACTTCGGCAAGCCTCGCCGAACCTCTTTTGACACGTGTCGCCACCTCGAGGCACCACTAGACCTCGGCAAGGGACCCCGAACCTCCCTCGACTTCGGCCTCCTTCCAGACACGCGTCAGCTCCCTGAGGTGATTGGCGGGGGTCGGCAACATTGCCGAGGGTCCTTGCCACCGACCCCCGAATAGGGGAAAGTCAGCTTTCATGCAACCATAGCCATTGGATCTCCCCGAAATTCACGCCCAAAGCTGATGAGTGGCTCAGATTGCGCCACGTCCTGGGTAATTAAAAACCGAATTTTATTTATTAACTCAAATTATTTATTCAAAAAATTGTGAAAAATGATTAAAAATACAGGAAAAATAGTTAAAAATTCTATAAAATATTTATAAATTCAGGGGAACATTTTTGGACCCATGGATAAATAAATATGGGCTAGGATGTTTCATTATTGCTCCCGAAAAGCAAATCATCGCTTGGCAAATTGAATAAATGGTCTGAAAAAATAATATAGAATTGGGAAAAATCACCAAAAAATCCAGAAGAGCCTGAAAGCAAACTTGGGCACGTTGCCAGCTCAGAAAATCAACATCACCCCTCAGACAAGATTCGAACACCCGTTGGGAACTCCGATAAAGCCCTTTATGCCATTGAAACAACAAAACTACACCCACAAGGCTGTAACACACAGTCTTTGGGAGTGGGGGGCTCATGATATGGCTAAAAATGGGGTTAAAGCGGAACCGTTCAAAACAGGTACGAATCTTAAAGTCACAGGGGTAAGATGGTAATTTCACCTACAGACGGGTCCGAATTAGGAACCGGGTCTCTCCTCTTGGACCCGCTAACCTATGAATGAATCTGTTCAGTTGAGAATGGGTCTCAACCCGTTAAGGTCCAGTTCAACAGGATTGGAGGAAATCCTGTCTCGTCCTTATCTTAAGGAGGCGATTGCAACCACCCCTATCCAGCCACACCGGGAAGTAGGGATTCACTCTTATCCTGAAAGAGATCCCCACGGCGACTAGAAAAACTCTCCTACCTCTTACTGTAAAAGGTGATCACACTTTGCACACTTGAGCTCTTTTCCCTTGACTTTTTCTGTGTATTCACTTGATCGTCGGAGGGTTCATCGCCGGGATCCATCCCGGTGTCTCGAACGCTTGTACAGGTCGCAAGGGAGCACCAAGGAGCCAACAAATCATCAAGGAAGAAGAAGGGGTCAACCTGTGTGAGTTCTTCACGAACCTACAAATCTCATCTATTGCCCCCACACCCGAATTCAGCGGCAACACCCACCGACACATGCACCCACTCCACCGTCCTCACCCCCATACCCTGTCAGTCAACCACCGCTTTGTCAGTCTACACGCTCCACTTCTGGTATTCCTCCGGCACGTTATACACCTGATGCCACTGGTCCTTCTGACCAGTTTGGTTTTGCTACCTTAGCTTCCTACTCACCCCAGTTTCATGCATATCTCACTGCTATACACTTTACTCGTGAGCCCAGAACGTATAAGGATGCAATTCAATATTCCGAGTGGAGGAAAGCTATTGCAGAGGAATTCAGTGTATTTGATCAGACTGGCACTAGGGATGTCGTTCCTCTGCCAAAGGGCGTTCAGCCTATTAGTTGCAAGTGGATCTTCAAGGTCAAATATCAACCTGATGGATCTATTGAATGGCACAAAGCTCGTCTAGTAGCCCGAGGATTTACTCAGGAGCATGGCATTGATTATGATGAGACATTTGCGCCCGTTGCACAGATGACTACTGTTCACACTCTTCTTACTGTTGCAGCCATCCGTCAGTAGCCGTTATACCAGATAGACGTGAAGAATGCTTTTCTTCATGGTACCTTATCTGAGGTTGTTTATATGGATCCTCCTTCTGGCCTCCCTACTCCTCAACGTCATGTTTGCCAGTAGCGTCGTGCTATATATGGTTTGAAGCAGGCCCCTCGAGCCTGGTTTGAGTGTTTTCGCCTTGTCATCACCAAGACTGGTTTTAGTCAGAGTTCTTAGGACCATTCTATATTTATGCGGTCATCACCGCAGGGGAGGGTACTTCTACTACTTTATGTTGATGAGATGATCATCACTGGGGATGACTCTGCATGCATTACATCTACCCAGAAATACCTTCACCAATAATTCCATATGAAAGACATTGGCAGAGTACGTTATTTTCTGGGTCTAGAGATTGCTCATGGATCTCGGGGGATACTCATCTCTCAACAGAAATACACATAATATATTATCTCCGCTGCAAGCCTTTCTGACAGTCGATCAGCCGAAACACCCTTAGAGCTTCATATGAAGCTTCGTCCCACTGATGGTAAGATCCTTCCTGATCCCACTAGATACAGACAGATTATCGGACAGCTTGTCTACTTATGCATGACCAGATCCGATATTGCTCATGCAGTCAGTGTTGTCAGTCAGTTTGTTTCTGCTCCTACATCAGTTCACTACGGTGCTCTTCTTCGGATTCTCAGATATCTTCGGGACACTATTACTCGCTCATTATTCATGCCTGCTACATCCAAACTAGAGCTGAGTGCATATTTTGATTCAGATTGGGCAGGTGATCCTACTACCAAACAGTCTACCACCAGTTTCTGTCTATTTCTTGGTGATTCGCTGATCTCATGGCGAAGTAAGAGACAGACAGTTGTTGCATGTTTTTCGACCGAAGCTGAGTACAGAGCAATGGCAGCTACTACTAGAGAGATTGTTCATGTTCGTTGGCTTTTATCAGATATGGGTGTCACTCTTTCAGGACCTACTCTTCTTCATTGTAATAACCGGAGTGCACTACACATTGCACGCAACCCGGTCTTCGAACGAAGCATATAGAGATTGATTGTCATTATGTTTGTAAGCGCTTTGAAGCAAGGATCATTTCTCTTCATTCTATTACCTCATCACAGCAAACGACAGACTTCTTCACCAAATCTCATACTGTTCAGATATTTTGATATTTAGTAGGCAAACTCACACTGTTTGACCCACAATGAGTTTGGGAGGGGTGTTAGATATTATAGTTCCATATTAGGTATTGAGCTAATTTTGTATTTGGTTCACTCCTATATATAGGAGATATTGTACTTAGTTATTTCTCAATTCAATAATCAGTATTGTTTTCATCTATCTGATTTATCTTAACAATTTTTTTTCAATCTTTTAACATGTTGATCATGAAACATCAGAAATTTTTAACTTTTAGATTGCATGACCTAGAATTAAATAAGACTAGAATTATGATCTAGATGCAAAGATGGACAAAAATTACAATATATTGTGATAAAAGAACTGAACATTTTAAAAAAATAATAATTATTATAATTATCTTATTAAAGGTCTTGAAAGGGTACCTCATTATTCCTCAGGGCTTCTTCAAACAAAGTAAAACACTTAGTCGGATCATACTCCTCTAATTTGATCACTTCCTTATCTCCTGGTTCCTTTCGCCAAACCTGAATCACCGGTTGTTGGTTCCACTTAAATTCCGGGTTCGGAAGCATCTCATAAGTTGAAGGGCGCACAATCAACTGCAATATAATAGAGGTGAGTTCTATGGTAACGTTCATGTACATGGTAGGGTCTAGTAATAAAATGCCACACCATTAGGATCATATCATCATAATTACAATACTGAGGAAAAGGCTCAAAATATTTGTACCCTAAAAACCTACATAACAGAGTTCTTAATGTGAATATTAATTAAATTTAGGCACAAATAATAATAAAAAACTTTATCGATTTTGACAAGTCACGACAATTACAGAAATAAAGATTCAATAATTAATTTTTCACTCTAAAAAAAAGTATGTTTTATTTATAAAATACAATCTATAAGCAGTTGCATTTATAAGTTGTTTGTACGCGTCATGTTGCTCCATGTATATTTTATTTTCTATCTGTAGTTTGTATTTGGGCCCAGTACTCTGGGTTTGTTTCGTTAAACTCTTATTAATGAAACAGGATGGCCATATTCCACCTTTTCCCTTGAAAAAAAAAAAAAAAAAGAAACTGATGCATTGTCAATCTAGATACAAAAAGGAAGCTCTCGAAGCCATAAACAAACTGCATTCCAGTCAAAAGGCAATCATTGATGCGTCCTGGTGCACCTATCAAACATAATGCATAGTTTTAGACTTCAGTGATGAATATCTTTCTCAAACATGTTTCATTAGAAAATTTTCAGACATATCCAGCACAGAAAAAGTAGATGAAGATTATTGTGTTACATTTGTACCTTGGAAGGGGCACGCCATGCAAATCCATTTGTTAACATACTTCGCAAATACCTGACGAATTATATAACAATTCACGACTCTTGTGCCACTGTAATGAAGTTTGTATGCTACATAACTATGACTAAATCCAAAGCACAAAATTAAATACGATATTTTGTATCCAACAGATGATAATTGTACCCACATCTTGATGTAGCGATAATCCACCCATAGGATGGGAAATTATGTCTACTTTTTTCCCTCCAGAAGCTTTGTAAGCAGTTTCTAGCTTCAATTTCAGGCCATCCAGTGCTTTGTCAATTCTGCCAAGTAATGACTGAAGTCATTGTCTCTCCACATAATGGCCTTAAAATTTCTATATAAAACACTTGCTTATGGATATTGACTTCTTGAACATAGTTTATTATCTCTTACCTATTGGCTATTGCTTTGGCGAAAGTCATAAGCATATCCAAAAAGTGTAGTTCCTTTCTCATATCCACAATCAACAAGCATATTAATCATATCATGGAATTGATATACATCTGTCACGTGAAATAATTTTGTCCACTGTAACATAAGAAAATTTAGTTATGATCTATATATCAAGAGCACCAAAAGCAATGTAAGATGAAAACATTAGTAAGAAATTAGATAAAATGAACATAATACAGGGTATGAAGTATTAAGCATGTAGGCCTTAAAAACATGGACACAGAGACGATGCGACAAGAACAATGACACGAGCAAAATTTTAAATGTTGAAAAATAATCTATGTGGGCTCACATATGTGACTAAATATATAATTACTATTCTAAAGTCTAACCCAAATTAAAGTGATCTAATCAAGATTAAGTAATGAGTTAAAATTATATAGTTTAAAGTGTGATATAACACGTGTAGAGACCGTAAAGTAAATTTCTCATTTTGTGATGGGGCAAAATTGGAAATCAACAATTATCAATTAGGGTTATGGTCCCCTATATATACGTATCTTCTTATTCCATCTGTCATCTCATCAACAGAAGAATAGAAAGACGGCCTCTCATAGAAGTGCGTATCATATAGGAAGATCCAAACCCTCTGCGCAATCTCCATCAATGGCTTCAGGTTAGTGCTTCCGCTTTTAATATTCTTCTTCTTTTGATTTAGCAAAGATCTATAGTTTCATGATTTAGGATTTTATATTCAACCACTTTTGCAACATGATTAAGATCTAGATTCATATAAACATGTTTTAGGTTGTTATTAATGTTTTATGCATGTTCTTAAGTGTATATAAAATTTCATCATTAAAATCTATACTAAAAGGACAAGTGTCGTGTCGAACATGTGTCTGAAACATGGCTGCCACACTGAAGTGTTTGTGACTCATAGATGTAGACATAAGGATGTATCTCCCTAGGCCATCTGTTTTTTTTTTTTAAAATAAAAGATGACCACGGTCATCGTTTCATTAATGATAATTAACGAAACAAAGTAGAGCTATAATACAACCAAAAAGAGGGTCCTAACGAACCCTCGCTACTACCTCCGAGATACAGCCTACCAGTCGGAGCAAAATAAGAACGGTACAACAACACTCCAACAAAATACAAGAACACAAAATACAACGATAGTATCAAAATAAAAACCTCCTCTATCGTCTGGCAAATCGTGCTAAGTCTTCCCCCACTTTGTAACACCCCGCAAAATTGAAATTACAATTTTGCCCCTGGATGTTACGCACGTATATTTTGTAATGTGTTTCACTACATATTTTGGATTCGTACTATTTATACATTTTCCGTATTGATTTCAGTTAACTAAAATATAATATTTCAATCCCTGGGATTTACGTGCTTTTTACGTGTTTTGATGCACGTGCTTCCACCATTACGTATAATATTTCTATAGGTTTAAATTATTTATTTTTTATGTATTTAAATCTATTTTATAAAACGAAAATTTATTTTCCCCTTGTTTTGATTAAAATGCATTTTTCGATTTTCTGCACGTATAATGCACGTGCTTTCTACGTGTTGTGATTTCATCATGAAGTATATGTAAATTAGTAAATATAATTTTGGTTATATTGTTTTCGATTATATTTAATAATTTTTCATCAATAAAATTAATTTTCGCATTTGAATATTTTACGTGCGATGCACGTGTTTCCTACGCACGTAGTAATTACATCATAGAATGGATAAATTAATAAATAATTTTTCTTATATTGTATTGAACATTTTTCCGTTGATAAAGTCAATTTTTGTATTTCGGTATTTTACGTGCGACGCACGTGTTTTCGGTAAACGCATTTGTTTTTCAAAATGAATTTCGGAGCGTGTATAACACACGTGATTTTCAAATAATATAAATAGCACATATATATTATAGTATAATAGGATTAATATATGGATTTGTGAATCTGCTGGTTATATATATACATATGGTATTTAAGTGTTGTAAGATGGAGGGGGCCCACCGTTGAATATAGCATGTGTATGGTTTGGTAAGTTTGAATGTTGAAGTGGAGATGTGGCATTAGGTGGAGTTGTGTGGAGGCCCACTTGACAAACACAAGCACACAAGTGTGCTGTGTGAGCCGGGTAGTATGGGTGGCCGGTTGTGGGCTTGGGAGGAAAGAGAGTGGAGAGTGGGAGTTAAGAATTAGAAGAGGTAGGAGTTATAAGGAGGTGAAAGGTTGGGAGTTTTTAGGAGTTGAGAAATGAAAAGATAGATAATTAAAAAGAGAATTAAAATGAGAAGTTATTAGGTGAGAAATTTTGCAATATGGTCCCTAGCATTATCCTATAAATAGCACATCTCTTCTTCTCATTTCACACACTAAAAGAAAACAAATCAAGAAAAAGAAAAGAAAGATAGAAGAGAGTTTTTTTTTGTGCTTGGAGGCTCTTGCTAGAAGGAGAAGAACTAGGAGTCTTTGGAGCTAGAAATTGGTGTTCCCTCTTTCTTTCATTGTTCAAACTTCAATCTAGGTGGGTGATTTCTTACTTTCTAATTGTAGAAATATCATGCTAAAAATTGTAAATTAATCTTATGAGATGATATTGATATGTAGGTAATTTTTATGCTAAAATACATGCTATGAATAATATGGGATTTTGATGTTTGATACCATGATTCATGTTAAAACTTCATCTTGGAGAATGTATGTTTTGATGTGACAAATAAGATCGTTATATTATATTTGTCTTATAACACATGAAATCTGTTATAATAGCCGGGTTATTAATGCTACTTATCCACAATAATATGGGATAAGTAGCATTATCCCAAAGATATCTGCTTCCAAAATACCAATCTATCAGAGCCAGGTTATTAATACATACTCTGATGTATTGTGATGTTTTTTTTTCAATCAGAAATGGGATGTTATACATTTCATCCCATTTCAAATAGTTTTAAGTACAGATGTTATTGTATAACAAATTATATGACTAAGAAATAAAACTATGAATGTGGATGTAAGGTAACAGAAAGGTGTATAATGGTTATTGTATAACAAGTAACAACCCTAAGCGACAATTATCAATATTCCTACATATTAATTGTCTTACAAGTAATGACTGTATATACTTTGTACGATAATACATCAATGGTCCCTTTTATAATACCATTGATGTGACACTTGTATGTCAATTATTTTTTTGACGTCAATTATAAATTGTACGAAATTCACAATATTTCAAGCATTTCGTGAGGGATTAAAATAAAATTTATTAAAATTAGTTTCATAAATTTTCATGGATTTTGAGAAATAAAAATGGAAATTGAGATAGGATTATGCAACTTCAAAATTATTAATTGAGAATATAATTTTTCTTTTGTGAAGAAGAGTAAAATATTATTTTTTGTGAAGCGATTACTCTTGAAGAGATTGCATTTGTATTTTGTTAAGGAATATCTCGAAGTGAATCGAGACACCATATGAGCTTGGATTTTTGTGATAAAATTCATGTAATGAAATTGTGTAAATTGAAAAGAATTATTTTGCTATGAAGATTATGATTGAATAACTAGATCATGAATTGAGACAAGATTTTGGTCATTTATGAATAAATTGAAGATAAGAATATTTAAGTTTAAGACATGTTTATTGAAGGGTATGTGTACCCATGTTTCATGTACATGAAAGTTTATGATTTTGAGTTAGTAAGACCTCGGTACCGGCATTATTAAAAGAAATATTTGAGATATGATTTGGAGATATGGCCATGGGGCTATCTCGCATTTGTTGATTAAGTCCGGTAGGAGGAAAAAACTAATTCTTGAATGGAAATTATTCATATCTTGAACTTAAGAAAATTTAGGCACATAAGTAAAGATGTAGTAAACTTAGGAAAACGTAAGTGGGGTGCTCTATATAGTCGGCGGTGGACTCCAAGACTATAGACCCAGTTGGTGGACTGAGGTTTCCCTGTGGGAGACGGATTATTATATTTTAGTCCGGGACTATGAGGACGGGTCAGCGGTGGACTCCGGGATCTTGAGTAGTCGGACGGATGGATTTTTGTGTTTACCGTCTCCAATGTATATATATATATACTGGGCTAGAGGGTCACATACGGGACGGTTCGTACGATGTGGAATCTGTTATAACAGCTGGCGGTGGACTCCAAGGCTGGGATTCACATTCGTGGAATAGTCTGAACTTTGTTTTGCTACCGGGTAGTTTTCATGGCGAGGGATCGAGCCCTGTATTGTGAAGAACGTAGGCGCTTGTCCTCGGACCTATGTAGTATGGGATGCATAGAATCCGAACAAGTGTGCATTAGTGTCATCCTAGTGTAGAATTGTGTGCATTAGGCATTAAGGCATGACATATACTTACATTTAGAATAATCACCCTTGACACTTTACTTGTTCATTAAATCTTTTTGTGATTTGTTAAAGTATGAGATCGTTATACTATTCCCGGCATAGAGAGGATAGCCGTGTATAACATTTCGTCAGTTGTAAGTAACTGACGTGCCCACAGATTGACATGCAGGTAAAGGACCATTCATGGAGCTATAAAGTGGATATGCTGATGATGTTTTATTTTAAAGATGTTGTAAATGTTTTATTGTAAATTTCATTCTTCCGCTGTGTAAAACCAAGTTGTAATTGAACTCTGATGTACTATTGAAAAAGTTTCAAATTCCTTGTAAAATTGTACGAAGTGAAGTAAAGATCCTGTGAAATCTCGAATTTATCCTTGTTTGAAATTCGGGGTGTTACACACTTGAAGCTCTACTCCTTCTCGCTCATCTTTAGCTTCTTCCTTGCTCCAACGTAACCTGCCCAATCATGTATGAGAAGGAAAATTTTATGCATTGAAGTAGAAAAATCTGAAATGAATGTTTCTAAAACATTAGTCGTTTTGGTCTACCCATAGACTCCACATGGTAGCCGTAACTGAAATATCCCAGGCCCGTTTGTCCTATATCCTAATGAGCTTATCCCTCCACAGTCTCCACACATTAGAAGTAGAGGTGGGACACCGTACACACCCGAAACCCCTACATACTATTTCCCACGTAAGTCTCGCCTTACAACATGTGAAAAATAAGCGTGTGGTATCCTCATCCGCATCTAAGCAACTGTCACATTTGACGTCGATTTGCATATTTCTTTTCCTAAGGTTTACTTTTGTGAGGATTGCGTCGTTATGCACTAACCAATTAAAGACCTTAACTTTGAGCGGCACCTGAGCACCCCAAATTGCGTTCTCCTCTTTGCATCTAATCCCCCCAATGTTAAGCCATTTATACATTAATGCTACCGAGAAGGTTTTTGACTCATCAATGTTCCACCATCTTTCGTCGATCTCGTTATTCATTTGACCGCCTTTCGCTTGTATCACTCTGTTCAATTCTTTGAATTGTGTGATGCTATCCTGGGTCAATTGATCTTTTACAGTCAGTGTTAATTTTCCCTTTTCCAAACATCTGCTACTAGGGCGTCGGTGTTGATTGTTACCGCCGCGACATGCGGGAAAATAGTATTCAGAGCTCTGTTTCTGCACCATTTATCCTTCCAGAATCTCGTACTCTTTCCGTTCCCAATCCCGCGCCTTGTATTTGTGTGAAATATGTCTCCTTGTTTGGCCACTCCTTTCCACATAAACGATACTCTTCCGAACGCACTACGTCCTCCGAAGCGGTATTTTTTCCTCTTACGAAATAGCTCAAATGAATAACACCACCATCCTCTTCTACGGTTGTAGATCTTCCACCACCAATTGCTTAGCAAAGCTCGATTCATGTCGTGGAGATTTAGGATTCCCAGTACTCCGAACTCTCGTCTCTTACAAACTCTCCACCACTTTACGAGGTGAAATCCTTTGTTAGCTTCCTCGGTACCCTTCCATAAGAATCGTCTTCGCAACCTATCTATCTTGTAAATAACCCACTTCGGTAACTCAAATATCGACATCAGATATAGTGGAATTGCATTAAGAACCGAGTTGAGAAGAGTAATCCTTCTCCTAATGACAAATATTTTCCTTTTCATCCCGCTAATTTCTTAGCGATCTTCTCGATTAGTGGGATCCAATCCTTTCTTAGCATTGGACCCGGCCTGATTGGCAATACTAACTGCATCTGTTAGCAATACTAATAATGGAATCTGATCCATTGAAGCCATTTTGAATAATAGTCCCAGAATTTCAACAAAAGATGAGGACTCTGATAATTCAAATGGTATTTTAAGCTTTATGTTATCTTTATGTTTCTTAGTATTTGGGAAACGGAAAATCTATGAGTTGCACTTAGTTTTAGTTAAGACTAATTGTTAAGCTCTTAGTTTGGGTTTAAATTTTCTAACCAACTGCCGTTCTTTCAGATATTCAAATTTCAGTATCGGTTTAAATTTGATTTAGCTATATGACACTACAAATTCCAGTAGTCACAAGCTAAAGTATTCCAACTTCCAAGTCCCAACTCCCACTTTAAGACAACCTAATATACCAGTTAATTCATAAAATAATGTGCAATTCATAATAGATTTCAAGATAATTGATAAGACATGCTAATTTGTGACGAGGAGACCACAACCTCAAGTTACACCACAAACCATCAGAGAAAGGAAGTTTTGTGATGCAGAAGAAAGACTATTTGGCTATTTTTGATAAGGAATTTTAAAAAATGGTTTTCAACCATATTTTAAAATTATTTTCTGACAAGGACATCAAATCTGTTTAATTTTGTTTTGGTAATTAGAGCCATATGTAGTAGTTTTATGATCTGTAATCTTTCTTTTATGCATTAAAATATTTCTGAGATTTTAGAATATTTTGAGATTTGTATCAAGATTTGTTTTGAGCATATACATAGGCCTTGAGATTAATGAGAAGTTAGGTTATTCTTGATTAAAAAAAAATTTATTGTGTTGAGTTTTGCTCTTCTTCTCTCGTTTTGTGTGATACAATTGTGATCCAATTTTAGAGTTTGTGATAACCTCTAAAACTACCCCAAATCAATTAAACCCAAACCCTAATCCCAAAATCCAAAACCCTAACACCTCTTCATCTTCCTCCTCTCTTCACTCAGATCCGTCGATCCCTCGACCTCGCCGTCGATCCACCGCCACCCCGTCGTTGCCCTCATCACCCTCTACCTCGCCAACCCGCCGCAACCACCTCCCGCAGCCTTCGACAGCCACCCCTTCCCTCTTCACCTTTTCCCTCGTTGACCCGAACGCTCCCCACAGTCGAAACCTCCAACTTCGACGCCCCTACAACCACCAGTCGAACACCCCATCGCCCTCATCTCGATCCCCTATCGCTCCACCCTCGGGCGACTGCCACCCTTCCGAAACCCGCTCGACTGCAGCACCCACCCGCACCCTTGCTTCCATCCCGCCGCCCCCACTTCCGTCGACATCGGCCCCCACCACTGTAGTTGCCTTTGCTTCGAACTCCGGTATACTCTTTCCACTTTTCAAATATTTGTTTTATACTGCCTTATCATCTTTATTATATTATTTGGTTGATCTGTCATCCACAAATATTGAGAATGAGCGTTTCTACTTGTTAATTAGAGTACAAATCAATATTGCATCTTTACTTGCTAAGAACGCTTAGGGATATAATTATTGATTGTTAGAACTGAATTTTTAATTGGGCTTGTTAAACTTAATTTAATTCTGGAAAATCCATCGAACCGATTAACTGTTTTAAATCCTAACTTGATCCGCATTACATGTTGATAAAATTAATCCTTTAAAATTCTTAAAAATTTTCTATTTAGGATTACGTTTTACATCATTTTTGTATTAGAGCAAAGGTTGTTAAAACTCTAGTTCTTGCATCATTTAGTCATAATTTTTGCATTCATTTAGGATTGTCTAGAGTCCTTTTTATTTTATTTTCTTTCGTTCTTTTAGATCACTCCAGGAAAGAAAAAAAACTAAACTTAGGTGAATTTAGAACTCATTTTTCCAAATTTAAGCAAACACACGACTCCTAGTTTTCCACTGTTGGTGAATGCGTCTTCGCAGCACCATCACAAATCTTGAAAAACCTTTCTTGTCCCTCCCAAACCACCCAATTAGGAACCCTAGGTTTTCACGAGTCCCTCCCCGAACTGAGATGGAAAACTATGATATTTCCGCTACCTTAGCTGTCATTCAAGCAACTCTTTCCAATATCTATCAGAGGCTTAAAAAAGTGGAACTAAATCAAACCGTTACCCCTAAGCGTAATGCTAATCGTCAGATCCCTCAAGGGAAAGTTCGTGACGATCGACGTCAAGAACGTGATCCTGACAAACAATACAAGAAGAACGTTGAGGCTGACGTTCCCCACTTTGAAGGCCATATGGAATCCCAAGCTTATCTCGATTGGATCCGTGAAATGGATCACTACTTTGTGTGGTTTGACATGAGCGAAGCCCTAAAAGTTAAATTTGCCACGATGAAATTGACTGAAAAAGCTCAACAACACTGGACAAATCTTGAACACATCCGCAAAGGCCGAGGCCTAGCACCCATAGCCACTTGGAAAGCCATAAAAGAGAAGCTCACTGAGAGATATGTACCTTTATCGTCCCACACCAGATTGCTAGATTCGTAGAACCAACTCTATCAATGAAGCAAATCCACCCAAGAGTATGTTGATAAGTTTGATGACTTCCTTATTCAGTGCAATGTCTTAGGTAAAGAGAGCAAAGAACAAACTCTCTCTAGGTTCAGGGCTGGATTACGAGCCGATCTGAGAAACGAGCTAATTCATAGAAACATGGACTTATTAGCGGCAACTTATGCCCTTATCCTCGATATAGATTTCCTTAAAGCAAGTTCTCATTATAAGTCCAGCGATTCGATGGATCATTCCCCCAGAATGAACCCCCCTGACCCCTCTAGACCTGAGAACTCCTCCCCTCAGTACCCCAACAAGTCTTACCCAAGCAAGCACACTTCAAATTCCTATTCACTTAGAAATGACAACATGAGTAAGAACACTGAAAAAGACTATTCTAAGATTGATACTCTCACTAAGTGCTATAAATGCAAGGAATATGGCCATGTTGCTGGTAACCGTCCCAATCCCAGTAGGATCAACATTGTAGAAGGTACCGTTGTCATCGCTGATGAGCCCGACAATGAGTTTATCTATAAACCTCATGTAAGTGATGACTTTGAAGAATAAGAGAATGACCAGTCCCTTAACTGTATTCAGTCTATCCAGTCACATCCCTTAAATGTAATTGAGTCACCGATTCTTTTCCAAGTAACTTGGCAGCCTATAGATTTTATCCATGTGTTAGAACATCCTAGAGTCATAGAGTCTGCACCCATATTTGCATATAACATTCATGACTTGCATAGAGAAATTTTCAAAGAAATTAATAAGAATAATATTAACTATAAGTTAATTGCAAATACTAGAAGGAAATTTATAACTCCTGATGTTGGTGACAAAGAGATGGTTCGGATTCGTCCAGAACGGTTTCCAGCTGGATCCGTTAAGAACTTGAACATACGTGCTGCAGGCCCATTTAAGATTCTACATACAATCAATGATAATACCTATGCCGTTGACCTTTCCGAAGGTTTTGGCATAAGTAAGACTTTGAATATTGAGGATCAAGTACTCTATGAAGGCTCAAAATTTAACCCTAGAAATTTTCTGATAGATCAGCCTGTCCTGCAGCCTAATGGTGAGGTTCCCATATTTACCCCTCTACCTGATACTATTTACCCACCGACAGAAGAATTGAATAATATTTTAGATGATCATAGAGATGGTGGTATTCACAGGTATTTGGTAATGTGGAAGAACAAGCCGAAGTCGGATGACACTTGGAGTGATCGTGAGGAGCTCCCGCGCTGGGATCCAGATCTTTTGGAGCACCATGACAGGATCACTGGTTTTGACTCCACTGGGTTGAGCCCTCTCCCACCTAGAGAGAATGATGAGGACATCAAATCTGTTTTATTTTGTTTTGGCAATTATAGCAATATGTTGTAGTTTTACGATTTGTAATCTTTATTTTATGCATTAGAATATTTCTAAGATTTTAGAATATTTTTGAGATTTGTATCAAATTTTGAGCCTATATATAGGCCTTGAGATTAATGAGAAATTATGCCATTCTTGACTAAAAAAATTTATTATGTTGAGTTTCGCTCTTCATCTCTCTTTTTGTGTGATACAACCAAATCCAAATCAATTAAACCCAAACCCTAATCCCCAAATCCAAAACCTTAACCCATCTTCATCTTCCTCCTCTCTTCACTTAGATCCGTCGATCCCTCGACCTCACCGTCGGTCCACTACCACCCTGCCATGGCCCTCATCACCCTCCACCTCGCCAACCCGCCGCAACCACCTCCCGCAGCCTTTGACAGCCATCCCTTCCCTCTTCACCTCTTCCCTAGTCGACCCGAAAGCTCCCCACCATCGACGCATCCAACTTTGACGCCGCCACAACCACCAGTCGACCACCCCATTGCCCTCATCTCGATCCCCCGTCGCTCCACCCTCCAGCGACTGCCACCCTTCCGAAACCCGCTCGATTGCAGCACCCACCCGCGCCCTTACTGCCATCCCGCCGCCACCCACTTCCGTGACATCGGCCCCCACCACCGTAGCTGTCGTTGCTTCGAACCCCGGTATACTCTTTCCACTTTTCAAATATTTGTGTTATACTGGCTTATCATCTCTATTATATTATTTGATTTTTCTATCGTCCACAAATATTGAGAGTGAGCATTTCTACTTGCTAATTAGAGTACAAATCAATATTGCATCTTTTACTTACTAAGAACGCTTAGGAATATAATTATTGATTGTTAGAACTGAATTATTAATTGGGCTTGTTAAACTTAATTCAATTCTTGAAAAATCCATCGAACCGATTAACTGTTTTAAATTCTAACTTGATCCGCATTACATGTTGGTAAAATTAATCATTTAAAATTCTAGGAAATTCTCTATTTAGGATTACATTTTACATCACTTTCCTAGTTTGGAGATATTACATTTTTATTTATTTTCCGAGTTTAGAGATATTGTATCTTTTAAAACCTTCTTAGTTTAAGATAATTTCAATTATTTGTTTCTTTCAAAATATGTTATGTTTTCTTGTGTAATCATCATCTTATTATTATTCAAGTCGCAGTGGAGTTTTTCTTCAATTTATCTTTCTCGTGAGTCAAGAAAACCCTTGTTAATTCAAGAACTGTAAGTTTGTATGAAGAAAACAACCAGGCTATCGTCGTTTATGAAAATGCTGGTAGGAGTGTCCCTGAAGGCTGCGTTGCGGTAGGTGATGGGCCTAGATCGCATTTATTGTCAACGCTGGTATAGACCGATGCCTATGTCGGCGGTTGTAAAACGTCGGTATAGGGCATTTTCATTTCTTAATAAAAACCCTATTCCGGCATTTTTGACCGCCAGGGTAGGGTGGTTTGCAGCTGTTTTTTCAATTTTTTTTAAAAACAATAAACACTTTCCCGGCGTTTTACAAATGCCGGTGTCACGCCCCGCTTCCCAAAAACATGGAATACGAGCGCGTGACGAAGCCCAGCGAATGATTTTTTACATCATCCATAAGCTGTAGGATCGACTCAGCATCATAACAAAAATATAACCAGATTTATATATAACCAAGCATGCATGAATAATTTATTAAGCAACAGAAAGCAATTTAAACAAATAATAATATTCAAATAGTTCTCATGTCTGGATTAAGTGTAAACTCGGAAACAAGTCTTATACAGCAGAAGAAATAAGTACCTTAAGGAAAGCAATTAATAAAGCAAGTCCTTGCTCCAAGCAAAGCCTAAAATGTCTGTTCGTCAATTCCAGCAGGCAACTCGTCTCCCAAGTCTGCTTAATAAATAAAAAAAAAGAAAACAGGGAAAAACAGGAGAAAATGCCCTTAGTGCAAGCTAGAGCCACAAATAGTGAAAACAAGTACAAGTATAGGGAACAGGAATTGGAATCAAGAATGTAATAGAGATACAACAAGTAGTGAGAATTTAAGAACTAGCTAGCAAGAGGGACATCCTAGTAAACAGGCTAGTTAACAACTACTAATGGTAAAATATATGACAGGTGAACCTGTAGGGGTATCTAACATCAAGTGACAGGAATCTAGCAAGTGTCGGGTGTCAAGTCTCAAGTCTAGTGTCAAGTTGTCAAGTACCAGGTAATAATGTATCAAGTTCAAATTTCAGGTTTCAAGTCTCAGGTATCATGTTTCATGTATCATATGATCAAGTATCGAGTAAACATGTGTTGAGTTCAAGTTTCATGTTCAAGTCTTGTGGTGATTACTATCTAGGTAGCACTTCATGCATCCATCTTTTTACTACATGGTTGCTACAGTCAAAACAATTTCGTTTAGACCTAGTAATGGAGTCTATAGGACGGCGTACTCAGGTATCAAGTATCAAGCAAGCCATGGTTCATGAATCAGAAAATAAATAATAAGTTCACGAAGCAAGTTCGCGAATCCACTAACAAGTTCAAGAACCGCACAATGCGTTCATGAATCAAACAAGTTCATGAGCCAAGTAACTGACTCCATGAATCGAACAAGATATAACAAGTTCATGAACCAAGTATTTGGGAAACACGGGCCCCCTTCCGAGTACACTTACCTATATTGTCCACTCTATAGTCTTTCCCATAACCCCGGCTTATTACATTTATTAATTTTTATCAAGTAAGCATACAAGTGTGTGAAATGTTGTAAATTAATTCTAAGAAAATTTGGGGATGTCCTATAGGGTGTCTAGCAACTACATATAAAATTTCGAATCCCACGCTTGCTGTTTACACAGCTAAATTAATTTGCAAAGTAAAGGTGTACATCAGTTTTTGCGAATCTATGCCTACCGACACAGCTGCAGTAAAACTGTAATAACTCCTAGACCGTAACTCCGAATTCGAAAGTTTCGGAGTCTAACGATATCTAGACATCCAGGGCTACATCTTCTATTCAGGTCTCGGGTTCAGATTCTAATGTTAAATGGGTCGAAACAGCAAAAGAAGATTCAGGACAGCAACATGTGAGAATAACTTACTAGTATAGATTACATGGAAAATTTGTTACTAGGTGCCTAAGCTATTGTGTGATATAAATACAGGATAATGGTGGTCAAAACAGCAATTAATAATTATTTTCCAAGTCAAATGGTTGCAAGATCATCAAATACAAAATGTAACATGTGTCTACAAATCTAGGGCTCCTTAATCTCATGTGTTCATATGTTCAAGGGATAAGATGAATCCAAGTAATTATAATTTAATATAACGAAATTATTGTGACTCTTAGAATTATAAAATTTCGGGGATTAATATTGATCAACAACGATAGTTAAAAAGGAGTCACAATATCGAACTATTTGTAGTATTTTCAAGGGGTGCTTGTACTAGAATAAAAATGTGTACAAGAGGATTACTTGCCTTGGTGACGGAGAATTCGAACACGAACCAATACGGGATGAGAATCCCGAGAGACGAGGCACGAACACGAACACACGCACGCACGTGCGAGACACGTGCAAAACATCCACAGAGCCACATCAGCGCACACAGCAACAAATCTGATCTCACAATGGTTCACCAAACAGCGGTCACAGATCGATCCCAATCACGATGAGATCAGGTGGCTGAAATTTAAACCATCAATCTTCTTCCTCCTTTTTACTTCTCTTCTGAATCGATAGTGAGGGAGAGAGAGAGTGGGCAGCACCGGCAGTGGGGCTGACGGCTGGCAAGCGGCGAGGCGACAGCGGAGGACGGCAGGGGGCGGCGACAGGCACTCGACTGGGTGGTGACGGAGATCGGAAGAGGTGTTCTCACTGTCATTGGCGTCTAGCTGTCGTCGGCGCTGCACACGTGCAACGGGGTAGGGTAGCGGTGCTGCAACGTGGCGACGCGCTCAGGGCTGTAGTGGACGGCGGGGATGACTGGATGGCTCGGAGGTGCTGGGCAGCTGTGTCGCGGCATTGTCCAGGCCGTCTTGGCATGGTAGCGCAGCAAGGAGGCAGGGGAGGATAGGTGAGGCCTGGGGGTGCAATGCGGCGCTGCGACTCCGCCACGTCACGGCGCAGGCCAGGATGCCGAGGGGAGGAGATCGGGGTCTGGCAGGGTGGGGCGGCACTGCAGCTTCGCAGCATCGCGAGGCAGGAGGCTAGGCAGCTGTTGATGGCTGTCGACGATGCCACATCGCGAGCAAGGAGCGAGGCAGTTGGAGGATGTCGGTGCAGGTGAAGGGTTGCAGCTGGTCGCGTGGGGTGGAGGTGGAGGTTGGGGGCGAACGGGGTAAGGGAGAGAGACGGGAGGGAGATGAAGAGGTTGAAGATGGAGTGTGACGACTGGGGTAATTAGCAGTAGTAGGGTTCTTAGGGTTGAGTTTAGAAGAGTAGGTTTTATATAATAGGGTATTGGGTTGTTAGGGTCTAGATGAATTTGGACCCAATAAGAGGTGGGTATTGGTTTATCCAATAAGGAAAAATAGAGTTCTAAATTAAAATAATAAATAATAATAAATTAATAAAATCATGGTATACATAAATCCAATAGTGTATAAAATCCAATCAGGAGATAAAATAACTAATACAAGGTAGGATTATATAACAAGGTATATTAGTTCTACAGTATGAGAATTATTTGAATACTACAATACATTTATCGATAGAGATAGTTTTAAATTTAAGAATCAATTAAGAGTGAAAGCTACAAATAATAATAATAATCATAAGCTTAAACATAATAATCAAGGTAATAATAAAAGATTTGTACTATAACAAAATATCATTGGGAACTGGTTATATATAAAACTATGGATAAAAAAATAGATTTTTAATATGAGGACTATGAATACATTTTATCAAAAGAATTTGGAAGCAAAAGGAAAAAAAAATGATTTATAAAAATTTTTAAATACAGAAAATACAAATTTAGGGAAACAAGGTTTACAAATCCTACCCACCTCACACAAAAATTTCATCCTCGAAATTTGCTTAGGCGGTACATAGGACATGGCAAAAGCAACTTAGGGGAGGATAACAAACAAGGGGTCCAAGAGAAGTCAACTTGGTGGTAACACCAAAATAAGAAGGGAGTGGATAACAACGATGTCAAATGGAATGCATGGAAGAGAATAGACGGTATCAAAGGAAAGAACAACACGAGATAATAAAGCAAGATAAGAAGTCGGCAGAACTGAAATTAGAGAGGGAAAGGACCGGGAAGAATCAACCATTCAGTGAATCAACGGATGGGGATGAATACAAGGAACAGAGAGGGAAGCGACAATACAAAGGACTAGTCGCAACAAGGGGATCACGGGACCTGCGGGTTATGGCCCACCATGCTTCCGCTGCGACACTCTGATGGTGATATTCCAAGCTCCAGACATGTCGTTGTAGGTCACGTGACACCAAGCGACAATCCGAGCAGGAAGAAAAGAATGAGACACCAAGATCAAAGAGGGTATGGTCTCCAAATAGAGATAGGTAATAATGCAAAATGGATATAAGGCTTGAGCTTCATTCTTCATAATTAAAAGATAGAATACATATCAAAACTAATGGCTTTTGACAGAAATAATAACACAACAAATATCAATAATAATAATATCAATAGTAACAGAATAATAATAACAATAATAAAAATAAATTTAACAATGATAATAATAAAGTTAGTAATAATAGTAACAAAATAATAATAATAACAATAATAATAACAGAAATCAAAATCATCATAATCATACAGGTAATAATAACATAATAAAAATATCGACAATACTAATAATAACTGTTACCGCTAAATCTGGTGTGGGGGTAAACAGACAGAATTTGTGAGTTCGAGGAAAACCTGAATAGCAAACACCTAACCTGTTCCGCCGGAGGTTGACCGTTGACTCCCGCCGTTAACCTGCAAAAAGTGCGAGACACCGGGGGGGATCCCGGCGACGCACCCTCCGACGCTCAAGTCAGTAACCAGAAATAATTATGAAAGAGCGTAAATTGAGAAAATACTCATTACCTGTCAATGGAGATGGATGGGGGGTATTTATAGGCGTCTTAGGGACTGGTTTTAGGAATGTAATCCCTGTGATTAGATAAGGAATATTCCTCGTAATCAGATAAGGCATGTAATCTGATAAGGCATATTCCCTGTAATCAGTTAAGGAATTTAATCCCTAATCCCCAGTGAAAAGATAGATGTGAATCATGGCCGTTGATTTAGATCTAATCAGGGACCTTGATTGTATCTTGCTGGATCGGGCATGCAGCGGGTTGGAACCCATACCCAGTTGACGTGGATTCGTTCATGAGTTATTGGGCTTTGAATAAAGACCCAGTTCCCATTTCAGACCCGTTTGTAGGCGAAATTACCGTTTTACCCGTGAGCTTTAAGATTCGTGTCCGATGTGAACGGTCCCGATTTAACCCTATTTTTAGCCATATCACGAGCCCCCCACTCCTAAAGACTGAGTTTGATCAGCCTTTGAGGAGTAGTTTACTGTTCTAATGGCGTACGGGATTTTATCGGTGTTCTTAAGGGAGTTTGGATCTTGTTCGGGGGTGTAACGGTGTTATTCTGGGCTTGTAAAATACCCAAAATATCCTCAGAATTTTCTGGATTTTTGGTGATTTTTCTGAATTTTTCCTCATTTTTTTTGAATTTTTTATTCATTTTCCGATTTAAATAATTAATTATCGAAAATACTAAATAATTATTCTAATTAAATAATTATATTTTTCAGAATTTAAAATAATTTTTCTGAATTTATAATTATTTTTAGAATTTTTATTTAATTTTTTCCGATTTTTTAAATATTTTTTTCGGATTTTTTAAATAAAAAAACAATTAAATAATTAAATAAATTAAATAAATTAAATAATACCTGGACACGTGGCGCGATCGTGTGCGTTGATCACGATCAAGCGAGCGCGCATCGGGAGGAGAAAGGGGGAGACCATTTTTTGGTGTAACATGATCGGTGGCACGGGTGTTCGGCAAAGTGACCGAAGTCTACGTGGGTGCCACGTGGCGAAGTCAACAGTTGACCCCCTTTTTTTTTTTTTTTTTTCGCGCCAGGTCTGTTTCTTCTTCTCCTTCGTTCGTCTTCCTCGTCGAACCTCGCCTCTCGCCCCTCGAACTCGCCTTATTTCGATCCCTTCTCCGAGCTAGTCCCCATCATTCGAGCAACCTGAGCGGCGAGCGGAGCTTGACGATCGTGGAGCGTCGCTAGCCTCTTCGGGGCGCTCGAAGGTGACGCGCTCGAGCGTGGAGGCCAGCGAGGTTGGGCGAGCTCGGCGAGGGAGAAGAGCTCGACGGAGCTTTGGGGAGTGGAGCTCGGCGGATGTGGTTCGGAGCTCATGGGTTCGTCGAGAGTAGCTCAAGCTCGACGGAGGTGGTGAGCTCGACAGTGCTCGGCGGCGTGAGGAAGAGGAGTTCGGGCTTTTGGAGTTCGGGGAAGAAGACGTAGAGCTCGACGAGGCGGTGATCTCAGTGTTTGAAGGAGCTTGACGTTTGTGGAGGTTGACGACGGGGTGGCTTGAGAAGGAGATGGATCGAGCTCGGCGATGGAGTCGAGGTCCGGAGCTCGACGGAGGAGACGGAGCTCGAGTTCGGAGCTTAGTTGCGAGGGGAGCTTGCGACGGAGGAGGTCGGCAACTGAGCTTTGGCAGAGCTTAGTGACGATGGCGTCCGATCCTGTCTCGTCTACGAGCTTGGCGATGAAGTCGAGGTCGGGAGCTCGACGGAGGAGACGGAGCTCGAGTTCGGGGCTCGAAGAGGTGGAGAACTCGGCATTTGGAGTAGAGTGGTCGGCCAGGGAGGAGCTTCGAAGCTTGACGTTGACGAGGTGGTGCCGAGCTTGATGATCGACGAAGGGGGAGCTCGAGATGCTGGTGCTCCTCATTGGAGCTGGCGTTGGCGAAGCGTTCAGCCATGGAGGAGCTTCGAAGCTCGCCGTCGGAGCTCGGCAGTGGAGGCAAGGAGGTGAAGCTTGATGGAGGAGGCAGTCGGCGAGATCGAGTTCGCGCGAAGACGGGTTCGGCGGAGCCCGAGGTTGAAGGAGGTGGTGTTCGGAGCTTCGACGATGAAGGCGGCTCAGAGATGGGCCGAGCTCGGCGATGGGGGAGTGGAGCTCTCCCGTGGGTTCGTCGAGGAAGGAGCTCGGCGATAACTTCTTGAGCTCGGTGGAGAGTGAAGCTGGCGATGGAGGCGTTCGGCCATGGCGGTGGAGCTCGGCATGTGGTGGGTCGGAGCTTTGCTGGAGGTGGAGACGGCTGCCGTTAGAAGCTTTCGAAGGAAAGTTGGGTTTTCTTCTTTGCTTTTTTTTTTTTGGTTTTGGCGCCGAAAGTAGGAGGGGAAGGAGGGAAAGTGGGTTCGGTTTGGGTTCGGGTCCCCTTAATGGGTCCGAACCCGGTCCCTTGTTTTCTTTTTTCTTTTTGTTGTTCGTGGGTCTTGTACTGAGAGTGTTCCGAACTCAATTGTGCCGAACTCAAATGTGCCGAACTCAAGCCCGTAAAACGGTCGGTGGCAAGAACGCTCGGCACCGGGTGCCGAACTCAACTGATGCCGAAATCAAATGTGCCGAACTCAAATGTGCCGAACTCAAGCCCGTAAAATGGTCGGTGGCAAGAACGCTCAGCAGCGGGTGCCGAACTCCAATTTTGCCTGCAGATTTCTTCTTGATATTCCCGGTGCTACGGAGGTCGGCTCGGGGCGTGCGACCCCTTGTTTCGAAGCTAATTCGAAGATCTACAACTTCTCTTTAGGAGTGAGATGAAGATTCACCCTCCTTCATGGTCAAAATAGCCCCGCAACATCCTTGTCTGCCGAGGTTTGAGACTTGTTGATTTTTTGGTTGTCTTGACTGCCGAACTCAAGCCCGTAATACGGTCGGTGGCAAGAACGCTCGGCAGCTGGTGCCGAGGCTCGAGACTCGGAAATTTTTTGGAGATCTTGACTGCCGAACTCAAGCCCGTAATACGGTCGGTGGCGAGAACGCTCGGCAACTGGTGCCGAACTCGAATGTGCCGAGGCTTGAGACTTAGAAATTTTTTGGAGATCTTGGCTGCCGAACTCAAGCCCGTAATACGGTCGGTGGCGAGAACGCTCGGCAGCTGGTGCCGAACTCGAATGTGCCGAGGCTTGAGACTTAGAAATTTTTTGGAGATCTTGGCTGCCGAACTCAAGCCCGTAATACGGTCGGTGGCGAGAACGCTCGGCAGCTGGTGCCGAACTCGAATGTGCCGAGGCTTGAGACTTAGAAATTTTTTGGAGATCTTGGCTGCCGAACTCAAGCCCGTAAAACGGTCGGTGGCAAGAACGCTCGGCAGCTGGTGCCGAGGCTCGAGACTTAGAAATTTTTTGGAGATCTTGGCTGCCGAACTCAAGCCCGTAATACGGTCGGTGGCGAGAACGCTCGGCAGCTGGTGCCGAACTCGAATGTGCCGAGGCTTGAGACTTAGAAATTTTTTGGAGATCTTGGCTGCCGAACTCAAGCCCGTAATACGGTCGGTGGCGAGAACGCTCGGCAGCTGGTGCCGAACTCGAATGTGCCGAGGCTTGAGACTTAGAAATTTTTTGGAGATCTTGGCTGCCGAACTCAAGCCCGTAAAACGGTCGGTGGCAAGAACGCTCGGCAGCTAGTGCCGAGGCTCGAGACTTGGAAATTTTTTGGAGATCTTGACTGCCGAACTCAAGCCCGTAATACGGTCGGTGGCGAGAACGCTCGGCAGCTGGTGCCGAACTCGAATGTGCTGAGGCTTGAGACTTAGAAATTTTTTGGAGATCTTGACTGCCGAACTCAAGCCCGTAATACGGTCGGTGTCAAGAACGCTCGGCAGCGGGTGCCGAACTCCATTTTTCCCTGCAAAGTTCTTCTTGATATTCCCAGTGCTACGGAGGTCGGCTCGGGGCGTGCGACCCCTTGTTTCGAAGCTAATTCGAAGATCTACAACTTCTCTTTAGGGGTGAGATGAAGATTCACCCTCCTTCATGGTCAAAATAGCCCCGCAACATCCTTGTCTTCATGAGGTTGAGGAGAGTTTTGGTTTTTGGGGATTTTTGAAGAAGGGCTCCACTCCTAGGGGCAGAGAAGATGTACTGGGAAGACCCACGTAAGAGTCATGGGAAGACCCACTCTTTGAGGTTAGCAGAGCGAAGAGCTCGGCTCCGGAGGAGAGCCGTTTGTGCTTCGAACTCGCTGAGAAGAGGTCCGCTTCGAAGGAGAGCGGAGCGAAGAGCTCGGCTCTGGAGGAGAGTCGTTTGTGAGACGTGTGTGAGGAGGAACTATAGGAGAGAGTTGTGCTCCGAACTCGTCGAGGAGAGCTCCGCTTTGGAGGTTAGCGGAGTGAAGAGCTCGGCTCTGGGAGAGAGCCGCTTGGCCGGCGAGTTTGAGGAGCAACTCTAGGGGAGAGTTGCGAGCTCCGAACTCGTTGAAAAGAGGTCCGTTTCGGAGGCAAGCAGAGCGAAGAGCTCGGCTCCGGAGGAGAGCCGTTTGTGCTTCGAACTCGCTGAGAAGAGGTCCGCTTCGAAGGAGAGCGGAGCGAAGAGCTCGGCTCTGGAAGAGAGCCATTTGTGAGATGAGTTTGAGGAGCAACTCTTGGGGAGAGCTGTAGCTCCGAACTCGTTGAGAAGAGGTCCACTTCGGAGGCGAGCGGAGGGAAGAGCTCGGCTCTAGAAGAGAGCCATTTGTGAGATGAGTTTGAGGGGCAACTCTAGGAGAGAGTTGTGAGCTCCGAACTTGTTGAGAAGAGGTCCGCTTCGGCGGCGAGCGGAGGGAAGAGCTCGGCTCTGGAAGAGAGCCATTTGTGAGATGAGTTTGAGGAGCAACTCTGGGAGAGAGTGGTGAGCTCCGAACTCGTTATTTAAGAGGTCCGCTTCGGAGGCGAGCGGAGGGAAGAGCTCGGCTCTGGAAGAGAGCCATTTGTGAGATGAGTTTGAGGAGCAACTCTAGGAGAGAGTTGTGAGCTCCGAACTTGTTGAGAAGAGGTCCGCTTCGGCGGCGAGCGGAGGGAAGAGCTCGGCTCTGGAAGAGAGCCATTTGTGAGATGAGTTTGAGGAGCAACTCTGGGAGAGAGTTGTGAGCTCCGAACTTGTTGAGAAGAGGTCCGCTTCGGCGGCGAGCGGAGGGAAGAGCTCGGCTCTGGAAGAGAGCCATTTGTGAGATGAGTTTGAGGAGCAACTCTGGGAGAGAGTGGTGAGCTCCGAACTCGTTATTTAAGAGGTCCGCTTCGGAGGCGAGCGGAGGGAAGAGCTCGGCTCTGGAAGAGAGCCATTTGTGAGATGAGTTTGAGGAGCAACTCTAGGAGAGAGTTGTGAGCTCCGAACTTGTTGAGAAGAGGTCCGCTTCGGCGGCGAGCGGAGGGAAGAGCTCGGCTCTGGAAGAGAGCCATTTGTGAGATGAGTTTGAGGAGCAACTCTGGGAGAGAGTGGTGAGCTCCGAACTCGTTATTTAAGAGGTCCGCTTCGGAGGCGAGCGGAGGGAAGAGCTCGGCTCTGGAAGAGAGCCATTTGTGAGATGAGTTTGAGGAGCAACTCTGGGAGAGAGTGGTGAGCTCCGAACTCGTTATTTAAGTGAGGGTATCAACAGTTGTGGGAGCAATTCCGAATGGCGAACCACTTCTAACCCGCTGAAGAGCAAGTTATTCGAAGTAGAGTCGAACCAAGTGTTGGACTCCGGAACCATCGTTAGAGTTATTCAACGGCTGTGGGAGCAATTTCGAATGGCGAACCGCTTCTAACCCGCTTAAGAGCAAGTTATTCGAAGCAGAACCGAACCAAGTGTTGGACTCCGGAACCATCGTTAGAGTTATTCAACGGCTGTGGGAGCAATTTCGAATGGTGAACCGCTTCTAACCCGCTTAAGAGCAAGTTATTCGAAGCAGAATCGAACCAAGTGTTGGACTCCGGAACCATCGGTAGAGTTATTCAACGGCTGTGGGAGCAATTTCGAATGGCGAACCACTTCTAACCCGCTGAAGAGCAAGTTATTCGAAGCAGAATCGAACCAAGTGTTGGACTCTGGAACCATCGGTAGAGTTTAGTGAGTTGCGGGAGGAGCCATGTAGAAGAAGCTGGACTCCGAACCCACCATTTAAGAGAGTCGCGACTCGGAGAGATAGAGAAGCAAGAGCAATAATTTTCAATGAAAAGATGTAAAGTTTTATTGAAATAGACTAAGTGGCTGCTCCAATAGGGCGAGCCATTATTACATGCTGTTGGCCGAGTTACAAGCATCGGCCTTATTGAAAATCAGAATCCTACTTTTACAATAAGGTGAAGACCTCTTGGGAGGAGCTGAGTCTTGAAGCTCGGCGGGCCTTTCTGTTCGTTCGGAAGAGGTGATGATCAGGGGAGGAGCTCGGCACCCTCTTTTCGGACGAACTTGATCAGGTGCCCCCGCTGTATGAGTTCTTCGATCTCTTCCTTGAGAGCCCGACAATTATCCGTGTCGTGGCCGTGGTCCCTGTGAAAGCGGCACCACTTATCTTTGTCCCTCTTCTTACCAGGGGTATTCATTCTAGGGGGAGCGCGGAGTAGTCCTTCGTTGTCCACCTCCATAAGAACTTCTGATATGTTGGCAATGAGGGGGGTGAACTTCTCAAACCGAGGAGTCGGGCGACGCTGTCCATTGTTGTCCTTCTGGGATTTTTGGGACCCCTCTTCACTTGTGTTCTTCCGTTTGTTCCCGGAAGATGTCTCCTCCAGAGCAAGGGAGTCGAGGGCTTCTTCGGCCCGAATGTACTTTTCACACCTGAGAAGGAGGTCGGCAAAGTCCTGTGGAGGCTTCTTAGCAAGAGAGGAACGGAGGCTGGAATTGAAGACATTGGATTGGAAGGCGGCCGTTGCGACGGATTGGTCGAGGGAAGCTATAGACCTGGCTTCGGCTGTGAACCTCTTCACATAGTCTCTCAACTTCTCACCCTCCTTCTGGTTAAGGTAGAGTAGCGAAATGCTGGTCTTTTCAGTTCGGCGACTACTCACGAAGTGGGTGATGAAGAGTATTTCGAACTGCTCGAAGGAGAATATGGAAGACGGTGCGAGGCGGGAGTACCATTCTCGAGCTGGGCCCTTCAGTGTTGCGGGGAAGGTCTTGCAGAGGAGGGCATCGGAAGCTTGATAGAGGAGCATTAGAGTCTTAAAACTCTCTATGTGATCAACGGGGTCAGTTTCTCCGGTGTAAATCTCGAACTGGGGAGGTTTGAACCTGAACGGCACAGGTGCATCCACTATGGTTCGGGAGAAAGGAGGTCTGCTAGGACGTAGGGTCCTCCCCCTTAGCTCCTCTTCTCGGTTGATCTGACCCAGTTGTCTTTCTACTTCATGAAGGCGGCGGTACATAGCGTCATCCCTCTGACGGTAATCTGCCGAGCCTCGAGACTCGTCTTCGTATGAGGGAGAGCGAGGGCTGCGGCGACGGTAGCTTTGGGAGCGATGAGGACTTGGGGTACGCCGGGGGTTGGTAGGAGCAGGACGAGGAGAGGGAGACCGTTGGCGAGGGCTCCGGACCGGAGGAGGAGATGGAGGCTTGGGTGCGTTGGTGTTGGGACGGTTGTTGAGAGCTTGTAGGATGGTCGCTTGGAACTGCTGGAACTCGGCACGCGTGATGGGTGCCTCATTGTCCCTGGGATGTTGCCGACCTGCAGGGGAGTGTGGCCTTCTTCGGTAGTGCACGGGAGATTCTTTCCGACCCCTTCGATTAGGGGACCTCCTATACTCCTGGCGGTGATGGTACCGCTCATCCGGACGGTGCTGGCGGGAGGTTTCCTCGCGGGCCCGCTTCTCCTCCAGATGGCGGCGAAGGTCATCCTCTCTCTGGTGGTCGATGGCGATGTTATGGCGACCAGAGGCTCGGGGATGATGGGAGGCCATAGAGTCCGTATGGGCGTTGTGGATGGAGACGTGTTCTTGGTGAAGGGGCTGTTTCCCTCGGGAGCCCCCCGCACCAGCGTTCTGAGGTCCGGTCGGACCCTTGGTGGGTTGCTGATTCTGAAGAGGGGGTTGATTTTGTTGGAGCGGGTCTTCCGTCTGAAGCGGAGGTCGTTCCTGCTGCAGAACGGTTTGGTCAGGGACTGGCTCTTGCTCTTCGGCGGGGTTGGGCCCACGGTGGGACCCCTTAGATTTGGCTCTTCTCGGAGGCATGGCTGGAGAAGATCTATCGAACGGGAAGAGGTGAGGTCCCAATTCGTTGGTTTCCCACAGACGGCGCCAATCTGTTACCGCTAAATCTGGTGTGGGGGTAAACAGACAGAATTTGTGAGTTCGAGGAAAACCTGAATAGCAAACACCTAACCTGTTCCGCCGGAGGTTGACCGTTGACTCCCGCCGTTAACCTGCAAAAAGTGCGAGACACCGGGGGGGATCCCGGCGACGCACCCTCCGACGCTCAAGTCAGTAACCAGAAATGATTATGAAAGAGCGTAAATTGAGAAAATACTCATTACCTCTCAATGGAGATGGATGGGGGGTATTTATAGGCGTCTTAGGGACTGGTTTTAGGAATGTAATCCCCGTGATTAGATAAGGAATATTTCTCGTAATCAGATAAGGCATGTAATCTGATAAGGCATATTCCCTGTAATCAGTTAAGGAATTTAATCCCTAATCCCCAGTGAAAAGATAGATGTGAATCATGGCCGTTGATTTAGATCTAATCAGGGACCTTGATTGTATCTTGCTGGATCGGGCATGCAGCGGGTTGGAACCCGTACCCAGTTGATGTGGATTCGTTCATGAGTTATTGGGCTTTGAATAAAGACCCAGTTCCCATTTCAGACCCGTTTGTAGGCGAAATTACCGTTTTACCCGTGAGCTTTAAGATTCGTGTCCGATGTGAACGGTCCCGATTTAACCCTATTTTTAGCCATATCAATAACGATAACACATACATGACAGAATAGTATTCAACACATTCATGAAAATAATGCAATAATAATAATAATAATAGCATTAAAAATAACAACAATAATATTAAAAATAATAGCAATAATAATCTTATACACAAAATAGAGTAAAATCAACTATACGAGTTCAAATTGTATGGAAACATAAAATGTAACTGTATAAACAAAGTGTCATAAAGGAAATATTTCTTTATCTTTAGTTTCATTATATAAGTAAAAATTGTTTTGAATTATCAACTTGCAAATAGGTAGAAAATCTTGCCTCCTTAACATCAAGTTGCATGTTTGCCTTCACGACATCAGGTTTCAAGTTGCCGTTCGGATATTCGGCTGCACATTTTGCCTCGCTGACTTCCAGTTGCAATTTACCTCCATGACATCGAGTTGCATATCTGCCATCTCGACATTAGGTTGCATCGGAGTGGTGAAATGTATATAAAATTGAGCATGCTCAGGCTCAAAACAAATTATTATTAATAATAATAGTAACGATAAAAATAATAGTACCAATAACAATAATAATAATAAAATATCGATACTAATAACAATAAGAATAACAATGATAATAACAATGATCATAACAGTAATAATAACAGTAATCGCAAAAAGAATGATAATAATATAATAATTAATAATAATAATAGCAATAATATTAAAATATCAACAACACTAGTAAAAATAATAATGCAAGACAAGATATAGTTTGTGCCCAACGTTTTTGTGGAAGTAGTTTAATATTAACAACAATAATAAAATAATGAAAATGACAATAAGAATATCAATAGTAGTAACAATAATAATAATACTAGTGATGATAATGAAAATAATAGTAATAATAATAGTAGTAGTAATAATAGCATTATACAACAAAATAAGAATTTGTGTTACTAAAATAATCCAGTAAAAATATATAGTCGATCAAAAATGAAAAGTGAAGTTAAAATACACCACAGTTCAAAATAACAAAATCTTTGTTGAGAAACATGTTTATTGAAGATCGAAAATAAATATAACAATTAATAATTGAAATATAGAAAATATTCGAGAAAAGTAATTATAAAGAGAAAATAGATAGGTGAAAAACGAAGCCACACCCAATAAGGAGTTAAAGATAATGATGACTAGAGGGGACAAAAGAAAATTAAGGAATTAAATACGAAGGAAGAAGGACGAGGGCAAAATCGAAATTGAAGAGAATATAGTAGGGAGGAAATAACTGACATGATACTCAGTATGAATCAACAAATGAAAATGAATACAAGGCAGGGAAAGCAGTGAACGACACACGAGTTGAAATAAGAAGGATCAACGAGGCAAGCAGAAAATCAGAGATTGCTTACACTGGAATCAAAAGAATATGGATACGAAAAGAAAAAATTGTACCCAATAAGGAATTAACAAATCAGGACGAATGTAAGAGATGGAGAGAAGCAATGAATCAAAGAAGTGAGTATGAAGGGATCAAAATGGATGGAATAAGACTTGTGTCCAGATTGAGTTGATTATTAAATTATTCATGTGGTTGCATGGTCTGTTTAATGTTGAGTTAATCCGGACCGAGTCAAGCATGTCTAATGTATTAGTCAAACTAACACATTAGCCAAACCTGAGCTCTGATACCACTAAAAACCTTGTCACGCCCCGCTTCCCAAAAACATGGAATACGAGCGTGTGACGAAGCCCAGCGAATGATTTTTTACATCATCCATAAGCTGTAGGATCGACTCAGTATCATAACAAAAATATAACCAGATTTATATAACCAAGCATGCATGAATAATTTATTAAGCAACAGAAAGTAATTTAAACAAATAATAATATTCAAATAGTTCTCATGTCTGGATTAAGTGTAAACTCGGAAACAAGTCTTATACAGCAGAAGAAATAAGTACCTTAAGGAAAGCAATTAATAAAGCAAGTCCTTGCTCCAAGCAAAGCCTAAAATGTCTGTTCGTCAATTCCACCAGGCAACTCGTCTCCCAAGTCTGCTTAATAAATAAAAAAAAGGAAAACAGGGAAAAACAGGAGAAAATGCCCTTAGTGCAAGCTAGGGCCACAAATAGTGAAAACAAGTACAAGTATAGGGAACAGGAATTGGAATCAAGAATGTAACAGAGATACAACAAGTAGTGGGAATCTAAGAACTAGCTAGCAAGAGGGACATCCTAGTAAACAGGCTAGTTAACAACTACTAATGGTAAAATATATGACAGGTGAACCTGTAGGGGTATCTAACATCAAGTGACAGGAATCTAGCAAGTGTCGGGTGTCAAGTCTCAAGTCTAGTGTCAAGTTGTCAAATACCAGGTAATAATGTATCAAGTTCAAATTTCAGGTTTCAAGTCTCAGGTATCATGTTTCATGTATCATATGATCAAGTATCGAGTAAACATGTGTTGAGTTCAAGTTTCATGTTCAAGTCTTGTGGTGATTACTATCTAGGTAGCACTTCATGCATCCATCTTTTTACTACATGGTTGCTACAGTCAAAATAATGTTTAGACCTAGTAATGGAGTCTATAGGGCGGCGTACTCAGGTATCAAGTATCAAGTAAACCATGGTTCATGAATCAGAAAATAAATAACAAGTTCACGAAGCAAGTTCGCGAATCCACTAACAAGTTCAAGAACCGCACAATGCGTTCATGAATCAAACAAGTTCATGAGCCAAGTAACTGACTCCATGAATCGAACAAGATATAACAAGTTCATGAACCAAGTATTTGGGAAACACGGGCCCCCTTCCGAGTACACTTACCTATATTGTCCACTCTATAGTCTTTCCCATAACCCCGGCTTATTACATTTATTAATTTTTATCAAGCAAGCATACAAGTGTGTGAAATGTTGTAAATTAATTCTAAGAAAATTTGGAGATGTCCTATAGGGTGTCCAGCAACTACATATAAAATTTCGTGTCCCACGCTTGCTGTTTACACAGCTAAATTAATTCGCAAAGTAAAGGTGTACAACAGTTTTTGCGAATCTGTGCCTACCGACACAGCTGCAGTAAAACTGCAATAACTCCTAGACTGTAACTCCGAATTCGAAAGTTTCAGAGTCTAACGACATCTAGACATCCAGGGCTACATCTTCTATTCAGGTCTCAGGTTCAGATTCTAATGTTAAATGGGTCGAAACAACAAAAGAAGATTCAGGACAACAACATGTGGGAATAACTTACTAGTATAGATTACATGGAAAATTTGTTACTAGACGCCTAAGCTATTGTGTGATATAAATACAGGATAATGGTGGTCAAAACAGCAAGTAATAATTATTTTCCAAGTCAAATGGTTGCAAGATCATCAAATACAAAATGTAACATGTGTCTACAAATCTAGGGCTCCTTAATCTCATGTGTTCATATGTTCAAGGGATAAGATGAATCCAAGTAATTATAATTTAATACAACGAAATTATTGTGACTCTTAGAATTATAAAATTTCGGGGATTAATATTGATCAACAACGATAGTCAAAAAGGAGTCACAATATCGAACTATTTGTAGTATTTTCAAGAGGTGCTTGTACTAGAATAAAAATGTGTACAAGAGGATTACTTGCCTTGGTGACGGAGAATTCGAACACGAACCAATACGGGATGAGAATCCCGAGAGACGAGGCACGAACACGGACACACACACGCACGTGCGAGACACGTGCAAAACATCCACAGAGCCACATCAGCGCACACAGCAACAAATCTGATCTCACAATGGTTCACCAAACAGCGATCACAGATCGATCCCATTCATGATGAGATCGGGTGGCTGAAATTTAAACCATCAATCTTCTTCCTCCTTCTTACTTCTCTTCTGGATCGATAGTGAGGGAGAGAGAGTGGGCAGCACCGGCAGTGGGGCTGACGGCTGGCGAGCGGTGAGGCGACAACGGAGGACGGCAGGGGGCGGCGACAGGCACTCGACTGGGTGGCGACAGCGATCGGAAGAGGTGTTCTCGCTGTCGTTGGCGTCTGGCTGTCGTCGACGCTGCACACGCGCAACGGGGTGGGGTAGCTGTGCTGCAACGTGGCGGCGCGCTCAGGGCTGTAGTGGACGGCGGGGACGACTGGATGGCTCGGAGGTGCTGGGCAGCTGTGTCGCGGAGTTGTCCGGGCCGTCCTGGCATGGTAGCGCAGCAAGGAGGCGGGGGAGGATAGGTGAGGCCTGGGGGTGTAAGGCGGCGCTGCGACTCCTCCACGTCGCGGCGCAGGCCAGGATGCCGAGGGGAGGAGATGGGGTCTGGCAGGGTGGGGCGGCACTGGAGCTCCGCAGCATCGCGAGGCAGGAGGCTAGGCAGCTGTTGATGGCTGTCGACGATGCCACGTCGCGAGCAAGGAGCAAGGCAGTTGGAGGATGTCGGTGCAGGCGAGGGGTTGCGACTGGTCGCGTGGGGTGGAGGTGGAGGTTGGGGGCGAACGGGGTAAGGGAGAGAGACGGGAGGGAGATAAAGAGGTTATAGATGGAGTGTGACGGCTGGGGTAATTAGCAGTAGTAGGGTTTTTAGGGTTGAGTTTAGAAGAGTATGTTATATATAATAGGGTATTGGGTTGTTAGGGTCTAGATGAATTTTGGACCCAATAAGAGGTGGGTATTGGTTTATCCAATAAGGAAAAATAGAGTTCTAAATTAAAATAATAAATAATAATAAATTAATAAAATCATCGTATACATAAATCCAATAGTATATAAAATCCAATAAGGAGATAAAATAACTAATACAAGGTAGGATTATATAACAAGGTATATTAGTTCTACAGTATGAGAATTATTTGAATACTACAATACATTTATCGATAGAGATAGTTTTAAATTTAAGAATCAAGAGTGAAAGCTACAAATAATAATAATAATCATAAGCTTAAACATAATAATCAAGGTAATAATAAAAGATTTGTACTATAACAAAATATCATTGGGAACTGGTTATATATAAAACTATGGATAAAAAAATAGATTTTTAATATGAGGACTATGAATACATTTTATCAAAAGAATTTGGAGGCAAAAGGAAAAAAAATGATTTATAAAAATTTTTAAATACAGAAAATACGGATTTAGGGAAACAGGGTTTACAGCCGGTGTAGATATTATAAAAAAAATTCCCCAATTTATTAAAATTTTTCAGTATACCAATAATATAATTCATTTCACATGCACATTATTACTACAAAACCTGTAATACGATCAATTTCACAAAATTTCAATGAACATACATAATAATACAAATCACATTCACACACAATAATAAAGCTAATAAAGTAACACTATCTCCAATAATTATCCACCCATTCTACTTGTTTCAATATATATATATATATATATATATATATATATATATATAGGGTAAAGGGGATATGAGCAACTTGCTCATTTAGTAAATGAGCAATTGATTATGTGACAAGCATGTGATACATTGGACAACTAACCCATTTAAGAATTTTTCAATCACATGTATGCTACATCATCAATTGCTTATTTACTAAATGAGCAAGTTGCTCATACCCCTTTTTCCCATATATATATATATATATATTGTAACGCCCCGAATCCCAATTTACTGAATTCGAGATGTTCTTCAGGATCTTTTTGCTTTCTTCACATACAATTTTACAAGGAATTTTAAAACTTTACTTTTACATCAAAGTTTACAACATATTACATTTGAATTTACACAGCGGAAGCAAAATATACAATATTTACATAAATGAACAACAACGTAATGAACTTTTTGTGCATCCATTCCTCTTACATGTAATTATCCTGCATAAAACACTGTGGGTACGTCAGTTTATTCAACCGACGATAATTATACATGGCCACCCTCTCTATGCCAGAAACAGTATAATGAATCTCATTTCTTACAAATCACAAACTTGTTCAACATAAGCATGCAAATAAGGGGGAACTTTTAATGATGTCGTGTCGTGATTGTGCACTTAATCCTTAATGCATTTTATTAAATTCTCACATGACACTAATGCATACTTGTTCGAATTCTATGCATCCCATACTACATAGGTTCGAGGGCAAGCCTCTTAAACGATCTCCATTTTTGTAGGGTTCAATCCCCCGCCATGACTTATTCTACTTCTGTAATTCCAATGAGTATCCTAGATGAATCTATGAGTACAAGCATGTATCCTGGCCCCTGGAGTAGAATTTCGCGCCATGTCTTGACTCGTCAAGCATGCATTCTGCGACAATTCAGCCTCCTCCCTGAACACACTCCTCTTGCAGTCACCAAAACATCCCACAAGCGTGACTAGAGTCCGATCATTACTGAGTTGTGCCCGCGCCATGTCTTGACGCATCAAGCATGCATTCTGCGGCTCACACACCCGCACCGTACCCTAGCTCTCATACTCATGTTTTTCTCCCACCTTCATCACCTCCACACTGTGTATTTAAGTTACATTAGAATCATGAATAAAATCGAGCTCTAGAGTTAGCCTCTCCATCAACCGGACTTATCATTTCATTTCACTTGACCAACCTGGTCTAATTCTCAATATCATTTCATTCACTGCCGGGGAGACTTAGCTACTCTTTCGTTCAATTTCACATTCACAATATCCAACTGAGCATCATCAGCTCATCATTCATTTTTGAGTCTCACAGACTTTCTCATCATGATTTCACATTTCATAATTTCATTTAATTCTCAATTCTCATCTGTGATTCATTTACACAATTCATGCATCCATAAACAGAGTTCATTGACTTAAATCACAAAGTTCATCATTACTAATCAGCAAATAACATGAATTCAAGTATGCCAAAGTTCCCTCTGTACAGTCGACTTGGAAGAACACCAGTCGACTTATACAGCCATACAGGGTTATCATAATGCTCGGGATAGTCGACTGGGTACACCACCAGTCGCCTGTCCCGCAACTTCCATGTTCACCATATTAACCACATGACAGTCGACTGTTCGCACATCAGTCGTCTGTCCTGGAGATTTCAACAGCAATATTTCTAAGTCCAGATCAGTCGACTTGCCACATGCATCGGTCGACTGGACAGATCCATTTTAATTTGGGAATTAACTTACAGTTTCTTACATATACTTGCATCATGATATCAATTAACAATATATACCAATTCATGTTTCATAAACAGAGTTCCTCTTGTTCAGTAACATTCACAGCACAATTTTCTCAGTTATTAATATGCTCTTTAGAGAAAACTACTCTAAACATGCATTCACATTGCTCATACTTACATACGACAATGGGGATGTAAATTTCAAGTCATCATGGGTCTACATAAATAGAATATCTGTATTCGGGGAACTATCCAACAGTCACTTTCAGAACGAGCACCAGTCGACTTAACCCCAAGTCAGTCGACTGAGCCGACAACTTCAGATGCTTACCACCTTTAGTTCTTTTGTTTGTCTACCTTCCCTCCATCATATGTGTCATAGGGAAAAACATACATTTAATAATCACACCATCAAGGCTATTCATACATATTTTATCAGCACTTTATAAAGGTAAATGTCTCGTATCAGTCGGCTGGCTCATATGGCAGTCGACTGTACCGACAGTCTCGCCTCAAATTAATAGCATGTTCAAGCAATTTCTACCGCATTCAATTCACTTTTGTAACATGGTATCCATCATGACAATTATAGTATTACTCCTACGTTAGAAGTCCTGAGAAACACCCACCTTTTATGAAGAAAATAACGAAATCCCGCAAGTCCTTCAATATAGCGCAGCACTTCTTGCTCCTTTGTTCCACACCGAGCTCCTCAGAATGCCGCTCGACTCCACAGAAAAGCTCCCACACAATCACAGATACTCTCTTGAAATCTTAGGAAATTTTAGTGTAAAAGAGATAGGGAATAGAAGGGGGTATTTATACTAGAATATAGGTGAAATAGAGGGCTGAGATTTGTTGGGGAGTTGGAGATCAAAGGCTGAGATCAGATCGGGAGTTGAGAAAACTACCCACAACTCAAAATAACTACCCATGATCTACACCCCTCACTCCACAATCCGGCCAAGGGTTGTGTCCAATGCACGTGTATGCGAATGCACGTGCATGCACCAACTACACCCTACAATAGTATATCAAATACCCGGCCAAAAGAAGAAAAGATGTCACACATGCTGGTTATAAAAATACAATAGAAGGGGTTTTAAATCCATGGGCTAAACTTAATTATTTTGTAGAAAAACATTTGGGCTTAAGAAACAATATTACACATGTATATCATATGTAGAATTAAATAATCTTCATATATATATAGAAAAAATCGGGGTATTACATCACTCCCTCCTTAGAATAGTTCCGTCCCCGGAACTACAACCAAGAGCGAGAAACAGAAAAACACAACAACAAGAGATACAAAGATATAAAGATACAAAATACAAAATACAATCAACCAAACAATCAAGCAAAAAGCTCAGGATAGTCCTTCAACATCTTCTCCTCAGATTCCCAAGTAGCCTCTTCAACCAAGTGGTTTCTCCAGACTACCTTGACCATCGGTATCGTCTTATTCCTCAAGACCTTCTCCCTACGGTCAACAATCTCAACTGGAGTCTCGATGTAATTCAGGTCTAACTGCAAACCTTCCGGCACTTCAGGTAAATGATGACTCGGGTCTGGAATATAACCTCTCAACATAGACACATGGAAAGCATTGTGCACCTGAGACAACTCTTCCGGTAATTCAAGCCGGTAAGCAGTTTTCCCGATCCTTTTCAATATCTTATATGGGCCTATAAATCTCGGGGCTAACTTCCCGCCTTTACCAAATCGAACCACACCTTTACTGGGTGATACCTTCAGAAAGACGAAGTCACCAACCTCAAACTCAAGGTCCCTCCTCCGGTTGTCTGCATAGCTTTTCTGCCTGCTCTGAGCTTCCACCAACCTTTTCCTGATCAGATCAATCTTCTCAGAAGTCAGCTGCACAAGCTCAGGACCAAACAACTGACGCTCCCCAACCTCATACCAACACACAGGAGTCCTGCACTTCCTGCCATACAAAGCTTCATACGGCGCCATCCCGATGCTAGCCTGAAAACTGTTGTTGTAGGCAAACTCCACCAAAGGTAAATGCCTTTCCCAACTGCCTCCGAAGTCTAGTATACAACACCGAAGCATATCCTCAAGAATACGGTTGACTCTCTCGGTCTGCCCATCGGTCTGTGGATGAAAAGCAGTGCTGAAATCTGTCTTGGTACCCAAAGCTGCCTGAAGACTCCTCCAGAAATGCGAAGTAAACCGCGCATCTCGATCAGACACAATAGTCGAAGGAACGCCATGAAGTCGGAAAATCTCACCAACATACAACTCAGCCAACTTGTCCATCGAAGCAGTGAGTTTCATCGCCAAAAAGTGAGCGGATTTGGTAAGTCGATCGACTATAACCCAAATTACATCATTGCCTTTAGAACTCTTAGGCAATCCCGTGATGAAATCCATACTGATGTTATCCCACTTCCATTCCGGAATAGGTAACGGCTGTAATAGACCTCCGGGTCTCTGATTTTCGGCTTTGACTTGTTGACAAACCTCACACCTCGCGACAAATTCGGCCACATCCCGCTTCAAACCTGACCACCAGAAATGCTGCTTGATGTCTTTGTACATCTTAGTACTCCCAGGATGTACTGACAAAAGAGTAGCGTGCGCCTCCTGAAGAATACTCTCTTTCAGGTCTGCCTGATCTGGAACACACACAACCTATCTCCGAACCACAGCACTCCATCCCTGGTCTGAAATCCGGGCAACCTGCCAGCACTAACCTGCTCCTTCATCTCCAAAATATCCGCATCAACTTCCTGACTTGCAATGATCCTTGCATTCAGAGTAGGCTGAAGCTTCAACTGAGATAAAGATGCTCCCAATCCTTGCAAGACAACCTCAATACCTGCCCGATCCAATTCCTCAATCAGATGCCTCTGAGTCGTAATCAAACAGGCCAAACTGCTCTTGCGACTAAGTGCATCAGCAACAACATTAGCCTTTCCAGGATGATACTTGATCTCAGGTCGCATATCCTCGAGCACTTCCAACCATCTCCGCTGTCTTAGATTGAGATCCCTCTGCTGGTAGATGTACTTCAAGCTTTTGTGGTCCGTGTACATGTTCAACTTCTCACCATACACGTAGTGCCTCCATTGCTTCAAAGCAAAGATAATCGCAGCCAGCTCTAGATCATGAGTTGGATAATTCTTCTCATGCGGTCGTAGTTGCCTAGACCCATAAGCGATTACTTTACCCTCTTGCATTAAGACACAACCAAGCCCCCGATGTGAAGCATCGCTATAGACATCATACTCAACTCCTGCTCTAGGCAAAGCCAAAATAGGTGCAGTAGTCAGTCTATCCTTCAACTCCTGAAAACTCGCCTCACATTGCTCGGTCCACTTGAAGCTCACATTCTTCTTGGTCAGCCCTGTAAGCGGTACAGCTATCTGAGCATAACCTTGAATGAATCTCCTGTAGTATCCAGTCATCCCAAGGAAACTTCTGACCTCCTTCACTGTAGTAGGCCTAGCCCAATCTCTCACTGCCTCTATCTTCTGAGGGTCAGTTGCCACTCCCTCCTTAGAAAGGATGTGACCTAGGAATGCCACTTCAGATTTCCAGAAATCACACTTGGATAACTTGGCATACAACCTCTGCTCTTCCAACTTCTGCAAAACTGCTGCCAGATGCTCGGTGTGCTCCGCCTCAGACTTGGAGTACACGAGAATATCGTCGATAAACACCACGACGAAAGAATCAATAAACGGCCTCAGAACTCTGTTCATCAAGTCCATGAAGATTGCGGGTGCATTCGTCACCCCGAATGGCATAACTAAGAATTCGTAATGCCCATGCCGAGTTCTAAATGCAGTTTTGTGCACATCTTCAGCTTTCACTCGCACTTGGTGATATCCTGATCGAAGATCTATTTTGGAGAATACAGCTGCTCCTTGTAGACGATCGAACAAGTCATCAATTCGAGGGATCGGATACTTATTCTGAACAGTGACCTTATTCAGCTCCCGGTAATCGATACACATCCTCATCGATCCATCCTTCTTCTTTACCAAAAGCACTGGTGCTCCCCAAGGTGACGCACTAGGTTGAATAAAGCCTTTTCCCAACAGTTCCTCAATCTGCCGTTTCACCTCATCCTGTTCCACTGGAGCCATCCTATAAGGTGCCTTAGAAATGGGCGCACTTCCCGGTTGAACAGTGATGCTGAACTCTACATCACGATGCGGAGGTAACCCAGGAAAATCTTCCAAGAACACAGTCGGATAGTCCCGAACCACAGGAATCCCTTGCAATTCCACAGGAGTCTCTTCCTTGCGGATAGTTGCCACCAGCTTAGAACACTTCAACTTCCCTTGGAAAGTGACTTCAGGTCCACCTGGAGCCTTCACTGTTACGGTCTTGGTCTTACACTCGATGCTTGCACTGTACACCGACATCCAATCAATGCCAATGATAACATCGACTCCCAAGATAGTCAGCTCGATCAGATCAATGCCAAAGATTCGTCCCCCAATCACTATCTCGCAATCAACATAGTACCGATCAGTGGTCAAAGTTTCCCCTGATGGCGTAGCTACTGCTAAGATCTTGCCTGGAAAAATCTTTGGTTCAACTCCCAATACTTTAGCAAATCTAGGAGACACAAAAGTATGAGAGGATCCAGTATCAAACAACACCACAGCTTCCTTTCCATTAATATAGAGTTCTCCTGTTACATAACATACATCATTACATAACAGTTTTACACTATGATCGGGAAGAAGAAATGAAAAAGAAATCACACTAAACATCAACCCTCGTACCAGAGATAACCTGATCCGCCTCCTCAGCATCGGCTTCTGTCAAAGCAAATACTCGCCCTGACTGGTACGGCCTCTTCCCAGTCTGCTGTATTGGCACATTGTGATTGCCAGCCCGTGGTTTGAGACACCGAGATTGGTATTGTCCCACTTCACCACAGTTAAAGCAAGTGACTGCAAAAGGTCTCCCTACATCGTTTCCAGGTCTCCCAGCTACACTGACGGCATTCGCCCCTGTCAGTTTGAACTTCTGTGCAGATGGTTGCCCCTTGAAACTCCCCGATGGCGCGGGCCTCTTCCCAGACTGCCAGTTGCTCCTCTGGTGCTGAGCAACATGGAACTGCCCCATATCCGCCTCCGTTGCTGCCGCCCTCTTCACCAGCTTATCGAATCTCCTGATACCAAGGGGTATCATACGAGACCTTAAGCTCGGCCTCAGACCATGCTCGAACTTGCGAGCCTTCTTCGCCTCATCCATCACTAGTTCTGGAGCATACCTGGAGAGCTGAGTGAACTTGGTCTCATACTCCCTTACTGACATGCTGCCTTGCTGAAGTGACAGAAACTCCATGGCCTTTTTCTCCTGGACGTCGGAGGGGAAATAATGGCTGCGGAATTCCTCCAAAAATTCCTCCCAGCCAAGCAACAAGCCGCCCATAGTCCTCTTCATCGACTGCCACCAAACAGCCGCATCCTTCTCCAACTGCAAAGTCGCCAACTTGACCTTGCTGCCCTCCGGTGTTTCCAACACCTCGAAGATTGTCTCAACTTGCCGAATCCAGTTATCTGCCGCATCCGGGTCGGACTTCCCCTCGAACACTGGTGGTTTCATTCTCTTGAACGATTCCACTAGCTTGATTGCCTCGGGTACTGGATTCACCGGCCCCCTTCCTTGGTTTGCAGCCACTGCATTCAGCGTCTGGTAAACCCTTGCAGACTCGGCCTCAAGGTCCAAACCTTCACCATTCCTGGCTCCCCTTCTCGCCATATTCTGAGGCAAAAGATCCATTAAATTCGAAGTATAAAACAAGAATTTAAACCAACTTTCATTTCATTGAATTTCAAAGTTCATACATTCGAATTTAAAAAACATTTTAACATCAGAACAGAAGAAAAAAAAAAAAGAAGCCAAGACAATCTAATCTCTACGGGTCCTCTTCGCTGCTCGAAGTTCATCCCGCAGTTCATCCACCTCATCCTTCAGCACATCAGTTAGGTTCTTTTTCTTCTCAAGTTCCCAAATCCGATGGCTAAGAACAGAATAGTCAGCATTCCGCTTCTCCAGCTGAGCCTCCAAAACTCCAACTCTATACTTCAAGGTATCCACTTGCCTCTGCAGAGAAGCTACAGTGTTACCCAGAGCTGGTCCCTTTTCTTCATCGGAAGAAGAAGAATCATCAGGTGAGTTCGGTGGTGGGGTGATCTCTCGAGATTCAGGGTACTCTTCATCATCAGAATCAGCTTGCCCAGGGTGATACTCGTCCTCAGAATCAGCCTGTCCAGGATGGTACTCTTCCTCGATAATGTGCCAGTCGTCGCCTCCAGCAGGGTCGAAGTGATCAGCCATCTTAGAATAGAGAGGAAGAAGCATAAATCATAGAGCAACACAAATGTAAGTTACTTACATTTAAATCTCTAAATCCAAACACACACTCTAATGTCCACATCTAGGGTGTCGTTCCTTATAAATTTGTACGAGTGTGAAAGCATAGAAAGCGTGGCTCTGATACCACTCTGTAACGCCCCGAATCCCAATTTACTGAATTCGAGATGTTCTTCAGGATCTTTTCGCTTTCTTCACATACAATTTTACAAGGAATTTTAAAACTTTACTTTTACATCAAAGTTTACAACATATTACATTTGAATTTACACAGCGGAAGCAAAATATACAATATTTACATAAATGAACAACAACGTAATGAACTTTTTGTGCATCCATTCCTCTTACATGTAATTATCCTGCATAAAACACTGTGGGTACGTCAGTTTATTCAACCGACGATAATTATACATGGCCATCCTCTCTATGCCAGAAATAGTATAATGAATCTCATTTCTTACAAATCACAAACTTGTTCAACATAAGCATGCAAATAAGGGGGAACTTTTAATGATGTCGTGTCGTGATTGTGCACTTAATCCTTAATGCATTTTATTAAATTCTCACATGACACTAATACATACTTGTTCGAATTCTATGCATCCCATACTACATAGGTTCGAGGGCAAGCCTCTTAAACGATCTCCATTTTTGTAGGGTTCAATCCCCCGCCATGACTTATTCTACTTCTGTAATTCCAATGAGTATCCTAGATGAATCTATGAGTACAAGCATGTATCCTGGCCCCTGGAGTAGAATTTCGCGCCATGTCTTGACTCGTCAAGCATGCATTCTGCGACAATTCAGCCTCCTCCCTGAACACACTCCTCTTGCAGTCACCAAAACATCCCACAAGCGTGACTAGAGTCCGATCATTACTGAGTTGTGCCCGCGCCATGTCTTGACGCATCAAGCATGCATTCTGCGGCTCACACACCCGCACCGTACCCTAGCTCTCATACTCATGTTTTTCTCCCACCTTCATCACCTCCACACTGTGTATTTAAGTTACATTAGAATCATGAATAAAATCGAGCTCTAGAGTTAGCCTCTCCATCAACCGGACTTATCATTTCATTTCACTTGACCAACCTGGTCTAATTCTCAATATCATTTCATTCACTGCCGGGGAGACTTAGCTACTCTTTCGTTCAATTTCACATTCACAATATCCAACTGAGCATCATCAGCTCATCATTCATTTTTGAGTCTCACAGACTTTCTCATCATGATTTCACATTTCATAATTTCATTTAATTCTCAATTCTCATCTGTGATTCATTTACACAATTCATGCATCCATAAACAGAGTTCATTGACTTAAATCACAAAGTTCATCATTACTAATCAGCAAATAACATGAATTCAAGTATGCCAAAGTTCCCTCTGTACAGTCGACTTGGAAGAACACCAGTCGACTTATACAGCCATACAGGGTTATCATAATGCTCGGGATAGTCGACTGGGTACACCACTAGTCGCCTGTCCCGCAACTTCCATGTTCACAATATTAACCACATGACAGTCGACTGTTCGCACATCAGTCGTCTGTCCTGGAGATTTCAACAGCAATATTTCTAAGTCCAGATCAGTCGACTTGCCACATGCATCGGTCGACTGGACAGATCCATTTTAATTTGGGAATTTACTTACAGTTTCTTACATATACTTGCATCATGATATCAATTAACAATATATACCAATTCATGTTTCATAAACAGAGTTCCTCTTGTTCAGTAACATTCACAGCACAATTTTCTCAGTTATTAACATGCTCTTTAGAGAAAACTACTCTAAACATGCATTCACATTGCTCATACTTACATACGACAATGGGGATGTAAATTTCAAGTCATCATGGGTCTACATAAATAGAATATCTGTATTCGGGGAACTATCCAACAGTCACTTTCAGAACGAGCACCAGTCGACTTAACCCCAAGTCAGTCGACTGAGCCGACAACTTCAGATGCTTACCACCTTTAGTTCTTTTGTTTGTCTACCTTCCCTCCATCATATGTGTCATAGGGAAAAACATACATTTAATAATCACACCATCAAGGCTATTCATACATATTTTATCAGCACTTTATAAAGGTAAATGTCTCGTATCAGTCGGCTGGCTCATATGGCAGTCGACTGTACCGACAGTCTCGCCTCAAATTAATAGCATGTTCAAGCAATTTCTACCGCATTCAATTCACTTTTGTAACATGGTATCCATCATGACAATTATAGTATTACTCCTACGTTAGAAGTCCTGAGAAACACCCACCTTTTATGAAGAAAATAACGAAATCCCGCAAGTCCTTCAATATAGCGCAGCACTTCTTGCTCCTTTGTTCCACACCGAGCTCCTCAGAATGTCGCTCGACTCCACAGAAAAGCTCCCACACAATCACAGATACTCTCTTGAAATCTTAGGAAATTTTAGTGTAAAAGAGATAGGGAATAGAAGGGGGTATTTATACTAGAATATAGGTGAAATAGAGGGCTGAGATTTGTTGGGGAGTTGGAGATCAAAGGCTGAGATCAGATCGGGAGTTGAGAAAACTACCCACAACTCAAAATAACTACCCATGATCTACACCCCTCACTCCACAATCCGGCCAAGGGTTGTGTCCAATGCACGTATATGCGAATGCACGTGCATGCACCAACTACACCCTACAATAGTATATCAAATACCCGGCCAAAAGAAGAAAAGATGTCACACATGCTGGTTATAAAAATACAATAGAAGGGGTTTTAAATCCATGGGCTAAACTTAATTATTTTGTAGAAAAACATTTGGGCTTAAGAAACAATATTACACATGTATATCATATGTAGAATTAAATAATCTTCATATATATATAGAAAAAATCGGGGTATTACATATATATATATATATATATATATATATATATATATATATATATATATATATATATATATATATATATATATATATATATGCCACATCATCAATTGCTTATTTACTAAATGAGCAAGTTGCTCATACCCTTTTTTCCCATATATATATATATATGTAAGCAATTGATGATGTGGCATATATATATATATATATATATATATATATATATATATATATATATGTTTGATTAACTAGTTTAAAAAAAATTAAAATTGTAGTTATCATTACACAAATGCAATAACTAACACAAGAGGCATCTCCACCGGTCTACTACTGTGTATATCTCCTGTCAGCAGAGTTGCTTCCATTAGGATCAGTTGTTTCCTCTAGATTTGCATGACTAACAACCGATGAAATTCTTTGGCCATCCTGTGTAATGCACAAAATAGTCAAAAATATTCAATCTAAACATGAACAATCAAGTATCAGAGTATCACAGACCTAGAGATAGACTGGAAAGTTCTGTGATGTCAGATTTCCTATTCTAATTATCAGAAGACAAAATTTCAAAATAAAAATCACCAAAGTACATAGTCTTAATATATTTCTCCGATAGTTAACTTAAACTGTTTACTCTAGTTGTGTTATAAATAACTTAAATTTAGGAAAGAATGGTGGGTAATTGGCTATGAGAATGCTGGGGGTGAAAGGAATGAACCCAGTCCTTTTCTTAGAGGAGAAGTGTACTGAAGTTCTTCGAATGGGAAGACCTGAAATTTAATTGAATATATTATTTGGAGTTTGGTAAGAAAGTTATATATAAAGCCATATAGTCATGTTTATAATCAAAAAGTGGATCGAGAAAGATATGTAGTCATGCTTTGCGTATAGTTGACATTAATTTGATTTGATCAGTCTTATGTGAAGATATGGAGTATAATAATAATGTGCCAAACCAATTGACTAGTTGACATTAATTTGATTTGATCAGTCATAGGTGAAGATATGGAGTATATAATAATGTGCCAAACTAATCCAAGTCAATTGACCAAATAGGTTGCAAGTACATTCACACTGGAAATTAAGTTCTTGTATAATTTCTTGTATATACCTACAGAAGATTTACCTTGATATATATTCTGTACAATATCATACATAAAGAAACAAAAATTGCTCTAAGAATAGAGAGGTTGTATGATATGTCAAAATAGAAAATACATATTAAGTATTATCAGCTAACATCAAAATAGAAAACATGTAGTAGATAGAAAACAAAGTTTTAGAGTGGAAGGCAAGGAATATTCTTTATCTGTATTAGCTCATATATGTGTATGATGTTACAATACTAACCAGTGGGACTGGGATTTCAGAGCCGACTTTCTGTTGTCGGACTAAATTATCCATTTGCTCTTGAAGTGCAGCTATCTGCGCTTGAAGAGCTACAAATTAATATCCCCACGGTTTAGCTCCCATCGTATGCAGATGCATGAAGACCATGTTGGATATATAGGTATATTCTCAATATAATAGAATATTATTGTGTATAATGTTCTATGGGGCAACACGTGTCTTACACGTTCTCTCTAATAATTATTGGACCTGGTTGACTGGGCATGAAGCCCAGTACCCTAAACCCAGTTTGATCCTATATATACTGGTCTAGAGATAGTGCCTTGACATGTTCCATTATTGATAATCAGGGTATAATATCTTAAGTCAGTGGGATATTAAACCCTAACCCTAATTTCCTATTAATATTCTCCAATTAATCTAACAATCTTAAGATATTATCTGACTTACCAAAATCTTCACCGCCACCGTCTCTGACTAGAAGCGCCGCCGCCGCCATCGTCGGTGCCGTCGTAGGCCGAAGGCGCACCCGTCGCGAGAGGGCCCCCCCTTTTCTCCTTCGCCTATTTCCCCAACGTGAGCGAAACCCATCGCAGATCTGATCGAAGCTCTGAGTTTTCTATTTGCCAAGATTTGTTGTTTCGTGTTTGGGATTAGAGGCAGATCCAAATTTCGAGATTTTTCTATTGGCCGAGAGTTGCTGTTTCCTGTTTGGGCCGAGTTCGGGATCACTACAGTACCACAGATATGCTTCATTCTCCTTTTCTTGATTGGATTTTTCTTGTCGTTTGGTGTTTGGAAAATCTACGGGATCCGCTACTGTGTGCATCTAATTCATCAATATTCGGTCCACTCTAAACCCTAGTTATTTTTCTGATTTATTGTCTATTATGCAGTGTAACACTCCGGATTGTATTATGCTTGTATATATATCTATGTATATTGTTAGTATGCGTGCAATTGATTGTAGTATTATGGGTCGATTTTGCCATCGTGGTGGATGGTTAGGGATACGGGACGGTTTTTGGGAGAGTTGCATTCCAAGGATGCACGAGAACGAGACGGACCGATACTAGTATAACTGCTAGTTTCCGGCACGACGCATATGCAAATATAACACGGTATGGTACTACAGTGATTATACATTGCGTGCGCTCGTTAAAACATGCGTTTCACACTCGTTGGAGCTCGTTAAGGGTTATGTTGGGCAGCCAACCTAACACACACAAAACCAATGGGCTAAGCCATGGTTTTGGTCTACAAAACCACCTATAGCCTAAACCTACCCCCCTGTCAAATCCGGCCTACCATCCCATCTCCTTCATTTCCCACTTCATTTCCTCCCTTTTGCTCTGGAAATTTCAGAAAGAGAACACCACAAGAGAAGGAGGAGAGAAAGAAGAAGGAAGTGAAGAAGAAGGATCAAAAGGAGATTTCCAAGAGAAGAAGCTTGAAGAAATTCCTTCTACTACTACAACCAAGGGTGGGAATTTTCTCTAAACTTGAAATTCTTGTCTTTTAATTAAATTTTGTTGCATGCATGTGCGCTAGAATGCATAGGATTGCTCTTCTAAGGTTAGAAGTATAAGTCAGAATTGAACTAGGAAAAACTAGTTCAGAGTACCATTGTGTGGATTTTTCCGAGAGAAAGATATGATGAATTAGACCATAAAATTAAAAGCTTTCGTTTATATATGTGTTAGGATCATTCATGATTTATTTCAGATTTTTCTATGATCATTTGATATGCTTATAAAATTGTGAGATGGATATGTGTCGTAAGGCAGACTCAGAAAAAGAAAAACAGGATGGCTAATATTGTAGAAATATTCGTGAATTATTGAAGAATGATTTTGATCTGAAATTTTTACTCAATATTTCTAAATGTATTTTTATTATCTACAAAAATCAGTAAATTATTTGGATGATTTTAGAGGCATGAGAAAAATCTATCTATAACCAGTATCTGATGTTGAATTAGAAAAGATGATGGTTTCTGTGCTAACTTGCAAAAGCTATTACTCACTGTATAATTAGAATTTTGACATGAGGTCTTTTGCATGATGTTGGGTATGATGTCTAGTGTCACCACCAAAAATTTTGTATCAATTGGAAAAGTGTGCAATTTACTTTGATTTTGTGATTATGCACTGTGCTGTTTTCAGCCAGTTTCGATACTCTATAAAGATTGGAGAATTGAGACCTGTTAGAGGCACATTTTGAGGATCATGACCCAGTAGAGAGTTTTAGTGGACACCTAGAACTTTTCAAAAAAACTAATTTGAGGAAATTCCAGTGAACGGTTGAATTATTATGATTTTTGTAAGACTGGACAGAGGACTAGAGTAGAGCTGAGTGCTCTGAGTTGGAGAGACCAATTGTGTGAGTTGGTGTATCGATGATAGATGAGTGTGTTAGGGTGACTTAATGGTATAATTTGGACTCATGACCAACTAGAGAGTTGTTGAGGACACCAATAACCTTCTACAGAATTTGAGTTTGTGTCGTTCTGATTAACGAGTAGGATTTTGGGTTAATGGTAAGGTGTAGCCCATGCACAGGAAGCACGCAAGTTGGAGCTTGAAAAGCTAATTTGAGGACTTAGATGGTTGAAATTAAGCTCGTGATCAACTAGGAAGTTGTAGCCTAGGATCGTACCTTTCCAGGTTGGTCCCATACACTCCAATCGGAGTTGTATCGATAGAGGGATGACCATTTTGAGATTCGGGCAGAACCCATAGGTCGCTTAGTCTGGGTTTGGACTAAGGGTTGTGAAAGCATTTTTTCCTTGTGTGTTATTTGAGTCGATGACTCATGTTTAGGAGTGGTTGATCTCTGTTATTAAGGTTGTTGATTTTCCCGAGTGGGATGTGTGACTCGAGTTCGTCACTAGGGTAAAGGATACCCTGCACCTATCAAGCCTATATTATTAAACTTCTGCCGAGCATAGGACGTCCGAGCATATGCTGGACGAGTCCAAGCAGGGGAAGTGGCGAACCAGATCGGTATCGCCAGGGGCCAGAGGCTGATAGGCAAGTGTGGAAGCAGTAATTCTTATCCGAAATAATTAGAGTAAGGCAGGGATTAGAATGGTCATTAAGGGGTTGGAAAATTGCATTAGTCCTAGTAAACCATAGTCGGTGTTGTATCTTCCAGTCGTAGGGATACGTTCTCGGCCGCTAATGGATTGCGTTCCCGGCTCGTATCTCGATCTGTTGATTTCCAAAGTTCTGCCGAAGTAAGGTGCGGGAGGCCCGGAGGATTTGACCTTCTGTGGTGCTCACGTCCCTAAAGCGCGGGTTTTGTGTTTTGTGGTTTTTTTGGGTATATATATCAGTTCATTACCCGATGAGGGGTGAACACGCATGCGTCAGTCCATAGGTGGACATGTGGAACCAAGGGTCGTAAGGACCAGGTTCAACGCGGTTTATAAGGAGGTCCGTACGCGGGTACCAACTGGCGGTGACCACTTGGGCACTGCAGGGCGGAATTAGACCGACCGCTGCAATCTCCTTGGGCGACGAACAGTCTATTGGGAACTGGAGTGTGTACAAGAGTAGGGTACATGGCGAGGGTTCGAATCCCTAAATTGTGGAGAAAGACGGCTAGATTTAGGGGCGTATGTAGTATAGGATGCATTCGTGCTCCAAAATTTTGCTTGCATTAGAAGTTAGGCATGTGAGTTTGCTGCATCTAGTCATAGGGTCATGTCATAACACTGCACTAGAACCCGAATCCACTAAACCCTTGTTTTGGCACACACTTTTCCTTTTTTGCATAAATTATTGGTTGTGATTGAATTTTAGAGGATCGCTGTTATCACCAGCTTTGCGTTAGTCGAAGTACTGACGTTTCCCACCTTTTAGGTATCGGTTATACCTTCCGAACAGGTGCAGAGATATCAGAGTCGCGCAGCAGAAGCCTGAAGCTGAGGAGCAAGTCCCGGGGGAGCCGATGGGCCGCTCAGTGAAGTTCCGCAAGTAATCAGTCGATTACCATTCCAGAAGGCAGCTGATAGCTTTACAAGTGGAGTATGTAAATACTTGCAATAAGTTGTAATGAATTGATGTAATTTGTACTCCTTGTCCAAGAACAAGTTATCGGTTGCAATCAATGATGTAATGACTTATTTGGCAAATAAAAAGTTTTTAAATTTCCGTGTTATCACTGTGTTGAGATGCATTTGAAGGTAAAGATTCTGGAATGTGTCACGGATGTCCGGTAACGGAGATCCGGGGCGCTACATGCAGTTTTACAGAAAAACCCATCTCCTTGCTGAAATTACATAAGTAACAATTATTCAGAAAGAACCCTCTATTTTTTGGAATTTATTGTTTATTCCTTTGTGATGGAAAAACATACTCGTCCGTACGAGGTTCCTAAATTAAAGGGATTCAGTAGTGGTGAATTTAATAGTTGGATGAGGAAAGCCCAATACGGGATGAAATTCATGAATTTTTTTTATACATGTCAAACAAAATATGATGAATGTGTTGAAGATGTTGATGATGCAACTTGGGTAACTGATGAAGACTTGTGTAGAGAACTTTTGTTGAATAGCATATCAGATTGCCTTACAGATGTGTATATGAAATATGAAACAACTAAGGAGATATGGGATAACTTGCTAGATAAATTTAAGAAGGAGGAGAAAGTTTCCAAGGTACACTTGGTGGATAAATTCATTGCTTGTAATTTCAAAAAGGAGAAAGCAATTCTCCCTCAAGTAACAGATCTCGAAAATCTAGTAGGAAAACTAAAATCTGAAAATATCAATGTGTGTGATGAGTTTCTTCCTGGTGCTATAATTTACAAACTACCTGCTTCATGGCTATCTTTTAAGACATAAATGTATAGGTTGCCTGAACAGATTAAACTTGTACATCTTAAACGCTTTATCAAGGTTGAAGATGAGATAAGTACTAGGATGAATTTATAATTGGTTAGTAAACAACTTTCAACTGCTAATGTACTAACCAATACTAAACGCATTCCTAAGTTTAAGAAGAACAAGTTTAATCCTAAGGGTGACCCAACTAAGTTAGAAGTCACGAAGAAAATTATCAAAAAGAAAGAAAAGTTCTACAACTGCAGGAAGTGGGGTCACCATGCCTCTGAGTACAGACTACCCAAAAGTGAACAACCCAACACGGAAAAGGTGAAATTGTTTGAGGGTGCAGCTGAGCCCACCAATTTTATTTGTATTGTTGGTGATGTTAAGGCCAGTACCTCTGCTAGTTGGTTGTTGGGTTCAGGAGCCACCTGCCATGCATGCAATGATGAAGGCCTGTTATCTAATCTTAAAATTGCAAACGAGTTAGTGTCAATGGCGAATGGAAATTCGGTAAAGGTAGTTTAGACTGGGACCGCCAACATCTGCATCTCTTCATGTAAAACTTTAATTTTGCCCAATGTTAAATATGTACCTGCTTTAGCAAAGAACTTGATATCTATTAGCTTACTAAATCATGCTGGTATGGTAGTTACTATGATCAATGGTAAAGCTATTATGTCTGTTAATTTTTTCTATTTTGGTTGTGCTTACTTGGGTTAATGGCATGTATACAGTTAGGTTAGCAGATGTAGCAATCAATACTGTTAGTTCCAAATTGTGTAGTCCACGTACATGGCATAATAGGCTGGGACATGTGAACTAGGTCAAGATTCTTTCTGTTGCTATAACTTTCAACTTGCCAATTGACACATCTATAAAATGTGACAAATGTGAAGTGTGCTCAAACAAAAATAACTAGAAAAACTTTTCGTACCGTTTCTAGAAGTACACAACTACTTGAACTGATACATTCTGACATTTGTGATTTTAAGGGTTTGTAACACACGGAGGTCGGAAGTATTTAATCACTTTTATAGATGATTACTGTAGATATTGTCACATTTATTTGTTAAAAACTAAAGATGAAGCACCAGAGAAATTCAAAGAATTTAAAGACCGGGTTGAGAATCAGTTAAATGCTAAGATTAAAAGATTTAGATCAGATAGAGGTGGAGAATATGTCTCATTGGGATTCAGAGAATTTTGTAACTCATATGGAATCATAGCTGAAACTACAGCACCCTACTCACCAAAGTCAAATGGCATTGCCGAAAGAAAGAATCGAATACTCACTGAGATGTTGAATTCCATGTGGTTGACTGCTGGGTTACCTTCGCACTTTTAGGGTGAGGCTGTATTGACTGCTAACCATATTTTGAACATGTTACCACACTCTAAGTTGACCACTACACCTAATTTACTAACCTTATGAACTATGGCATAAACACACAGCTATTTTTTCTAAAATTGGAAATTAGGGCTGTATCGCATTTGTTAGAATATATGACCCTAGAAGGCCTAAAGTATGACCTCGAACAAATACATGTGTGTACTTGGGTAGTGCAGTTGATAGTGCTGCAGACAGATTTTTAGATCTATCTCTTAACTGAGTAATAAAATCTAGATATGCGGAATTCTTTAAAGATATGTTCATCAAAGATAAAGGCATCACATTATCTGGGCATGCAGACATAGGACATGATCCACAACAGGATTCTAGATATAGTTCAGCTGACACGGAACCTTCACAAGTTGTTGAGCCAAGAAGACTCTCCACTAGAGATAAAATACCTAGAACCTACGGTGATGACTTCGTGACCTACGCACTGACAGCTGATCCTGTTAGTGTTAAGGAAGCTCAAAGGTCTAGGGATGGTCTCTTTTGGAAAGAATCAATTGATGATGTAATGGATTCTTTACTGCAAAATAACACTTGGGAATTAGTTACTTTGCCAATAGAGGCTAAAACTATAGGAAGCAAGTGGGTTTTGAATAAGAAACTTAATCCTGATGGAACTATAAGTATAAAACACGCTTAATAGCTAAAGGTTATACTCAACAATGTGGGGTGGACTACTTTGATGTTTACTCACCTGTATGTCATATCGCAACAATAAGAATTCTTCTAGCCATAGCATTTATTGAAAATGTTGTTATTCATCAAATGGATGTTAAGACTAATTTCCTAAATGGTGATCTGAATGAAGAAATGTAACTCCCGTTTTCATCTTTTCTTTTTTTGATTCATTGTAATCTTGTTTTGTAAGATTATATTCTATCTTTCATTTATTGTCTCGAATAATTTTGGTCCTAATATTGTTCATGAACTACCATTGATCTCCGTTTAATTATTCGAATCTTATTTTTTTCCAATTTGAATTTAAATTTCAGGAATTTGCTTTTCTCCTTGTTGGACTATATTTTTCATGATAACCCTATTCTTGTTGGATTAATAAATATCTTATTATTTGATTCATATTTAACCTATTAATATAACCTAATAGGCTTCTTATTCGATCCCAAACCATATAACCCGTTACCCATTAACCCAACATCTCATAATACCCTATATATATCCTATTAAACCCCTAACCCTAATCTTCATTAAGCCTGCAATCCCTCGTCTCCTCGAGCCTGCATCACCCCCATCTCCTACTCGTCATCCCGCTCTTCACCAGCATCTCGACCCCCCTGTCTCTGTCGCCATCGTCAAACCCATCACCTTCCCCCTCCTTCCTCTGTTTCCTTCTGAAAATAGAGTCCACCGCTGTTGTCGAAACCATCGAAGCTTCGCCACTCACCGCCCTTGTCAGTCAGTGCATCGCCGTTGTCGTCCCCGCCCTCGTCAGTCCGCACACCATCGCCCGCCGTCGTGGTCGAGCCAAGCCATAGCCGCAGTTGCTGCAGTCTGCTGTTTGGCCGAGGTAGGCCGTGGGAATCACTGTTTGCTGCTTGTTGTTGGCCACTTTTTCTATTTGCTGTGTTGGTCGCTTTGCTGTTTGCTGTTATGGGGGAATCCGCCGGTTTTCTGTTGTATCTGCTGAGTTGCTATGAGTGTTTTTTTGCATGTAGTGTGCACGCGAGTGCGTGGTTGTACGTGAGTTGCAAGTGTCGCCGTCGGGATCCTAATCCCGTTATTCTCTTCATAGTCGGATTAATCGTCTAAAGGCAAGTCACTTCCCTCTTGAATTGCATATTGTGTCAAATTCAAGGTTTTATTGAAACTCTGCAAGTAGATCCTGATTGATTATCGTATTGTTGTATTGTCTATCTTCCATTGAGTATATTGAGGGTTTAAATGAGCTAACCCAAAATATTCTTTACTTTGTGCCATTATTGACTCTAAAATATTAAATCTTTCATGCATTCATGTAGTATTGATAATAGAAGTTATTCATGCATAACATCGCACAAATAAACTATTGTAGAATTGATTATTAGGTTGTTGTGCTTGAACGATTGATTGATGACACATTGATGTTAAACTAGTGTATGGATGTATTCTTCAGTGTGTTTACCATGCTATTGTGTTTACCATGCTGAATCTAAGATTTGTTAAATATTGAGTTGAAGTTCATCATGTTTAGATTGCTTTTATTTCATGAAATATGTTGAACCCTGATTTTCGCTGTCTGCCTGAAATTTGTGAGACCTTTTTGACCCAGTATTTGACATAAAAAATTATAACTTTCTAAACAAAAATTGTAGCCCTGTGTTTCTAGTTTCCAGAACATCTAAAATATTTGAATTCTGAGTTTTATTGCAAAAATTATGACATTTTTACTACTACTGCCTTTTTACTTCCAGAATTCCTAATTCATGTATTCTTCATGTTTAAGCTATTAAAAAGCTAAATTAATGTTAGAATATGGCCCTGATAATTTCCAGATTGTTAGTTAATATGATTAGGAACTTAATGGAAAATTTTGATAATTTAAAATTGTTTTTTTACTGATTTTACAAATATAACAACTTGATGTCGATTTTCTGTCAGAACGTGTAATCTGTAAAGAATGGTGTAATTAACCTATTTATTGTTATCGAATTTTGTATTTTAAATATGCGTTGGAACCGGACAAGAGTTTACTTTCTAGAACTTCTGACGGATTTAGTTTTGGATTTTTGTAGCAGCGGAAAACTTGATTTGGTACAGTAACCTACTACTGTCTCGAATTGTGTTTCCATATTTTCTTAATATAATTGTATATATATCGTTATATTGAATGTATTGAAGTATATAAATTTCATTGCATGATCCTAATATAACATTATCACCATTCTAATTGTCCTATTCTAATTGATTGTCCTATTGTTATTTCTATTGATACCACTGTTTAACATATTTATCTAAATTGCATAGTGTATTGATTGCATCGATAAAATGTTTAACAAGCCAAAATTTAAGGGTGATTTAAGTAGTGGACATTGTAGAGATTGTACTTGGAGGAGGGGCCCGTGTTTTTCTAAATAGTGTTATCGGCTAGTGTTTTATCAATTGATTGCGGCTTACGACGGTAACCCAATTTATCATGTATCGTATCGTTGCCAAATTATCGTATTGTGATTATTGAATAGTGATTATCATTGCCGAGTACATGATCTATAGAGTACACCAGTTAGGTCTAAACGACATTGATTGTATGCATCGAACCTGTGGTATGGGGCGTAGTAGTACGTGCATTAGTTAGGCTAAAAACTAATAGACCTAGGAATTGACACAATATTGACATTGCATGTTGAACATCGTCATTGCTATTGATATTGAACATTGTTATTGATATTGACATCGACCATTGAGTATTGACATCGAATATTGAAATATCATTTTTTGTTCAACCTATTGCATCCATTACCATTGATATTGATTATTGCTATCGTCCATCGTTATTGATTTCATTGTTTTATTAAATTCATTGTTATACCGTATTTCCATTGTTCATTGCTTTCTCTACTTGCTGTCCATGACTTGCTCTAAGGACAATTTTCTCCTCTTTTTAGATGAGATATTCACAAGTGATCAAGGAGAGTTACCTGAAGGACTTGGAGAATAGACTTTTTGAGGATTTATTGCTTTTTAGATTCATCATTATTTCATTGGACTTCTTGTATTGAGTTTAATTAAATATTGTATTATGGGATTTTGACCTGGAGATTGTTATTTTGTTTCTAGGCATTGGATTATCGTATTTGGTTATTTCATATCTTATTCCATGTATTGTAATTCATGTGATGGTTCTTACTGCATGCGTGGTTGTATCTACCTTGTTATATTATTGAGTTGAACAAAAATAGCTTATGGATGACGAAAGTCATTCACTGGGCCAATGTCACGCGCTTGTGTTCTATGTTTTTTGGAAGCGGGGCATGACAAGATTTTTAGTGGTATCAGAGCCTAGGATTGGCCAATGTGTTAGTCATGTTTGGCTGATATATTAGTCAGGTTTGGGTTTAACTGGTTTGACTCAATAGTATGTACAACATGTGAGTCACATGGATAATTGATAACAAACTTAAAATCTAGATGCTATCCGTTTGATTTTTATTGTTGACCATGGCTATTAAGGGTGATTCGTCTTCCCAAACTGTGGATGATCAGTCAGAAGAGCCGATTGTTGCTCAGATGATGCAGCAGTTGATGCAGATGCAGCGTGAACACAATGAGCTGATGAGGGTAGCTTTTGAAGCTGCCAACAGAGAACACCCTGGACCTGCACCCAAATTGCTGTCACCGAGACCTGGTAATGTGGCAGATTTCATGAGGCTACATCCAGATAAATTCTCGGGCACTGAGAGTCCCCTTAAAGCCGAGCAATGGCTAATTCGTACTGAGCAGCTGTTGAATGCAGCACAGATTTTGGATGTTGATCGGGTGGATATCATGAGCATCCAGCTCATTGATCTCGCCCACATCTGGTGGCGAGCAGAAACTGAATGGCTAGGGCGGCCCATCACCTGGGCCACCTTCACGGAGAGCTTCCTCATGATGTTCTTTCCTAATGTCACTAAATATGAAATGGAGTGGCAATTTGTCTCGCTAACCCAGGTTTGCCGAAAAGTGTTTATATTTGCAAATTTTCGTTTTTTATTTCATAATATATCAATGTTAAATTAAACATCTTCTTGAACCAAGGGAGTCGGACCGTAGACGAGTACGCTCTGAGCCGCTTTGCTACTTCCATGGTGGCAAATGATGAAAATAGAGGCCGCCAATTATTGTCGGGTCTGGATATCGAAATTCAGGACTGCCTTGCTGCCATGCGACTCCGATCGTATGCGGATATCCTGGATGCTACTAGAATCCAGAAGTAGACTCATAAGAGGAAGTGTGCCATTCTGTGGTCTGTTTCGCACTCCGTTGCTACCCGATCTTCTGGAGGACCTATTCGGAGGCCAGTTCCGGCCACTTTAGTGAGGACACTGCCATATCCACCGGCTTCCCCAAGGTCGAACCAGACTTTTGATTACTGCCACAAGGTTGGACATCTGCGTAAGGATTGCAGGATAGCCAATCGTCAGTGTCTTCTGTGTGGAAGTAATCACCACATGATTCATGACTGCCCAAGAGCCAGACCCCTTGCACCAGTTGGAGGTTCCGCTCCGCAGGGAGCGCTTACTCGTGGTCAGGGCGGGCCACCACTCCTACCTCAGAGGCAGGTATTCGATCAGAGGAGATCCGCTCCTAGAGGGGGTCCTTCTGGAAGTCGTGGTCAGGCCTACAACCTAACTGCAGAGGATGCTGAGACCCCCATTGGCGTGGTTACAGGTGATATGGCTAAAAATGGGGTTAAATCAGAATCATCCAAATCAGGTGCGAATCTCAAAGATCAGGGGTAAAATGGTAATTTTGCCTACAAACAAGTCAGAGATGGAAACTGGGCATGTTTTCCAAAGGCCCAACAACCCATGAACGGATCCACCTCAACTGGGTGCGGGTTCCAACCCACAAGAAACCCAGTCCAGCCGGATAGAACTAGGGTTTATGATTAATCTTAATCAACGGCCCTGATCGCTTCTATCCATTCACTGGGAAGTAGGGATCTGATCTTATCCCGAAACTGGTCCCTAAGGCGGCTATAAATACCCCCCATCCCCCATTGTTACCAGGTAATCAATCTTTTGCCAATCAAAACACTTTCATAATCTTTCTGATTACTGACTTGAGCGTCGGAGGGTGCGTCGCTAGGATCAACCCCGGTGTTTCGCACTTTTTGCAGGTTAACGGCGGGAGATCACGGTCAAACTCCGGCGGAAAGATGTTCAGGTTTGACTATTCAACATCCCAAGAATCCACAAATCTATCTGTTTGCCCCGACACCGATTTCAGCGGCAACAGATTGACACCGTCTGTGGGAAAGACGAATAGTAATCCATCCTCTTCCATCGGTTAAGACCACATCCAGCCATGCCTCTAAGGAACTGAGATCCAGAGGGTCCAACCATGGGCCCACTCCTCCTCAAACGCAACAGGAGGCTCTCCTCCAAACCGTCCAGCAGCAGGGACAACTCCCTCCTCAGCCTGATCAGCCTCTGCAGCAAGAACAGCCTCCTCTTCAGAATCATCATCACCAGCGGGCTCCAGTCGGGCCCCAAAACAACGGTATTGGGACCTCTCGTCATCCTCCTTGGAAGCAACCACTTCACCGCGACCATATCTCCATACACAACCCTTCAACCGACTCAATGGCATCTCATAACCCTTGGCCTTCTGAAGACCTCTACAACATCCTCATCAATTGGCAAAAAGAAGAGGACCTTCGCCGCCGTTTGGATGACAGGCGGGCCTGTGAGGGAGCCACCCGCTCAGAACGTCCAAATGAGCAATCTCCTCGTAGCCGCGACCACAGGAGGTCCCCTCTTCATAGGAGGCGGAGGGAGTCCCTGGAATACCGTCGAAGAAGACATCATTCTCCCGCTGGTCGGTAGCCCCAGAAGGACGAGAACGGATCTATCACCTGAGCCGAATTCCAAGAGTTCCAGGCTACAATCTTGCAGGCCCTCAATCTCCGACCAAATAACAACAACAATATTCAGAAGGTCCCCACTCCTCCTCCGGTCCAGAGTCCTAGCCATCAGTCCCTAACTCCTCCTTATAATCCAAGCCACCGCCATCACATCGCCAGTCCTCACCATTCTCCTAGCTACCATCGCCGAACTCCACGCTCCCCTTCGTACGAAGATGAGTCCAGAGGCTCGCCAGGGTACCGTTGAAGGGATGATGCTGTCTATCGTCGTCTCCATGAGATGGAGAGATGCCTCGGCCAACTTGGTAGGGAAGAGGAGCTAAGAGGGAGGACCCTCAGCCCAAGCAGACCTCCATTCTCACGAACCATCATGGATGCTCCCATTCCAGCAAACTTCAAGCCACCACAGTTCGAGACATATGCGGGGGAGTCAGACCCCGTGGATCACATCGAGAGTTTCAAAACTTTCATGATGATCCACCAGGCTTCCGATGCTCTACTGTGCGAGACCTTCCCAGCTACTCTCAAAGTTCTGGCTCGGGAATGGTACTCTCGCCTTACCCCATCCTCCATCTTCTTTTTTGAACAATTTGAGACCCTCTTCGTGAGCAGCTGCCGAACCAAGAAGACTAGTATTTCACTACTCTTCCTCAATCAGAAGAAGGGTGAGAAACTAAGAGATTATGTCAAGCGGTTTACCGTGGAAGCTAGGTCCATTGCCTCCCTCGACCAATCGGTCGTTGCAGCCGCCTTCCAATCTAATGTCCTCAACTCAAGCCTCCGGGCCTCCCTAGCCAAAAAGCCCCCCCGAAACTTCTCCGACCTTCTTCTCAGAAGCGAGAAGTATATCCAGGCAGAGGAAGCTGAACATCGCCCCACTTTCGAGGGGTCTTCCTCCGGAACCAAGAGAAAGGCAGCCGAAGATGAAGGAGCTAAGAAGCTCCAGAAGGACAGCAGCGGTCAGCGATGCCCGCCTCCCAGATTTGAGAAGTTTACCCCTCTCAACACTAATGTTTCAACTATCCTCATGGAAGTCGAGAAAGAAGGAGTTCTGCCTCCTGCCCCGAAGATGAATACCCCCGGGAAGAAGAGAAATAAGGAGAAGTGGTGCCACTATCACCGGGACTACGGCCACGATACCAATGACTACCAGGCTCTGAAGAATAAAATTGAGGCCCTTATTCAGAGAGGGCAGCTGTCCAAGTTTATAAGAAAGGACCGGATTGATCTTCCTCCTCCTCCCAGGGGGGCTAATAAGCGGTCCTAAAGGCGCGACGAGAGCCTCAAATTCAAAGAAGAGCACATCCTACACCTCATCCATGGGGGTCCAATGGGAGGAACCTCCAACTCTTCTCGAAAGGCGTTTATCAGGGAGGTCAACTCGGTGCACAGCATACCCCCTCCCAAAGGCCTCGAAGTTACAGTTACTTTCTCGGATGAAGACCTGGAAGGTGTTTGAACCCCCCATTGTGACGCACTGGTAATTAACCTCCACATGGCTAACTTCAAAGTGGAGAGGATTCTGGTGCACAATGGCAGTTCTGTCAACATCCTCGTCCAAGAGGCCTTCTGAGGACTCAAATTATCGCGGGTCAGGCTCAAGCCCGCCGGCTATACGCTCCATGGGTTCACAGGTGAGCCAGTGACGATCGAAGGGGTGATAACCCTCGATGTAATTGCTGGAAAAACTCCTACTACCTAGATGGAGCCAATAGATTTCATGGTCGTCGACATTCCAGCTGCTTACAATGTGATCCTAGGCCAACCTGGCCAAGCTACTTTAGAAGCCATCCCGTTGGCTTATCATCTCAAAATGAAGTTCCCAACCAAGGCAGGTGTAAGGGAAGTAAGGGGGAGTCAGGATGGCCCGCAAATGCTACATGACCTCGATCGGAGGACCCGTTCTTTCTCTTGAGACCCTCGAAATTCCACAAGGGAACACCCAGCCAATGTCAGAACCGGTAGACGAGCTGGAGGAAGTGCTCTTCTCAGAGTAAGATCCGAACCTCAAATTCTTCATCAGCAAGAACCTCCCCTCTGCCCTCTGTTCTGACATAATCCTTTACATCAAGAAGAACCATGCCCTCTTCGCCTGGACCGCTGCAGACATGTCAGGGATTTCCGAGGACCTCCTCGTCCACCACCTAAGTGTTGCTCTGGGGTCCAAACCGGTCCAACAGAAGAGGCGCAAATTCGCCCCTAAACGCCAGCAAGCTATAAAGGAAGAAGTGGACAAGCTCCTCAAAGCTCGGTTCATACAAGAAGTCAACTATCCTGAATAGCTCTCTAATATTGTTATGGACAAGAAGGCCAATGGAAGTTGGAGGATTTGCATTAACTTCACAGATTTGAACAAGGCATGCCCTAAAGATCCTTTCCCTCTCCCCAGCATAGATACCTTAATCGGCGCTACTTCGGGACATGAGCTATTGAGCTTCATGGATGCCTTCCCCAGATACAACCAAATCAGAATGTTCCCCCTGGATATCCCGAAGATGTCTTTCGTCACAGATCAAGGCCTCTATTGCTACCAAGTGATGCCCTTCGGGCTCAAAAATGCCGGTGCCACCTACCAGTGCCTCGTCAATAAGGTCTTCCAGAATCAGATCGACCGAAATATGGAAGTGTACGTTAATGATATGCTGGTCAAAAGTATCCATGGGTCCGACCATGTCGCCAACCTATAAGAAGCCTTCGGCGTGTTGAGGAAGCATAATATGAGACTAAACCCGAACAAGTGTGCGTTCGGGGTATCTTCTGGTAAGTTCCTAGACTTCATGGTTAGTCAAAGGGGGATTGAAGCCAACCCCGAGAAGATCAAAGCCATACTGGATATGGCTCCTCCTACAAGTGTGAAAGAAGTTCAAAAGCTTACAAGATGCCTCGCGGCCATAGGACGCTTCCTGTCTAAGTCAGAGGAGAACTGTCTTCCTTTTTTCAAAGCCCTCAAGGGGGCTAAAGGCTTCGAGTGGGGCCAACAGCAGCAAGAATCGTTCGACCAACTGAAAGCCTATCTGGTCAACCCCCTACTCCTCAGCAAACCCATTCCCGGGGAAACACTCTACCTCTACCTCGCTGCCTCCGAGCAAACCCTCAATGCTATCCTAGTGAGGGAAGAAGACGAGGCTCAGCAGCCTATCCATTATGTGAGCAAGGTCCTTAGAGACGCCGAGCTCCGCTATCCGAGATTGGAAAAGATAGCATACGCCTTGGTTTTGGCAGCCAGGAAGCTCTGCCCCTATTTTCAATCCCACTCGGTGGTCGTCCTTACCGACCAGCTGCTCAAGAAAGTCCTGCACAAGCCCGAGACCTCCGGGAGTCTGATGAAGTGGTCGATCGAGCTTAGTCAACATGACATATCCTATTAGCCTCAGACTGCAATCAAGGCTCAAGCCTTAGCTGAATTTATAGTAGAAAGCACCATCCCGGAAATGAGTCAAGCCGCAAATGGACCACCCATGTGGATAGTATATGTAGACGGGTTTTCTTGCACCGAAGGGAGCGGAGCCAGAGTCATCCTGGCAGGCCCAGACGACTTCGTTCTCCAATACTCCCTCCGCATCAACTTCAAAGCTTCCAACAACGAAGCTGAGTATGAAGCCCTAATAGCAGGCCTGGGTATGGCTCGCAAGGCAGGGGCGCAACGTGTCCGGATATTCAGTGATTCACAGCTAGTGGTTAATCAAGTCTTAGGAGACTACGAGGCGCGAGAGACCGAATGGTTAAGTACCTAGCCAAGGTCCAAAGCCTCATGGATTCGTTCGAAGAGGCACAAATCCAGCGGATCCCTAGAGAAGAAAACTCCCCAGCAGATGCCCTCTCAAAATTGGCCTCCTCCTCCCTCCAGGGTCTCGAGCGGACCATCCTAATCAATGTGCTCCTAAGACCAAGCATAGAAGAGGAAGCCCCTGACTCGATGGAGTCGCTGCCCGTCCAACTCCTGGACAACTGGATGAAGCCCTTGATAGAGTTCCTCAGGGATGAGACCCTTCCCCAAGATCCTAAAGAAGCCCGTTGAATCCGAAAGAGAGCCGAGCGGTACACCCTTGTTGAAGGAGTCTTGTACAAACGCTCCTATACCCAAGTAGATAACAGACCCTACTTGAGATGCCTCTCCCCAGAAGAAGCCTCGTATGCCCTGCAAGAACTTCACGAAGGCATAGGCGGGGCCCACTCGGGATCAAGGTCCCTCGCTAGGAAAGTTTTGAACTATAGGTACCTCTGGCCTACCCTACTACGAGATGCCAAGCAACATGTCTGGCAATGTAGCCCTTGTCAGCAGTTCTCCAACATCTGCCGCCTACCCCAAGCACAACTCACATCTCTCTCAAGTCCAATTTCCTTTGCAATGTGGGGGATGGACTTGCTAGGTCCATTCCCACTAGCTCCTGGCCAGCTCAAGTTCCTAGTCGTGGCGATCGACTATTTCTCTAAGTGGATCGAGGCCGAACCACTAGCTACTATTACTGAGAACAAAGTGCTGCAATTCTTCTGGAAAAATGTAATCTGTATGTTCGGCATTCTTCGAGTCCTAATAACGGATAACGGAACACAGTTTACAGGGGCAGCCTTCCGTTCTTTATGTGAAGACCTCGGTATTCAGCAACGCTTCTCCTTCGTCTCACATCCTCATTCCAATGGTCAAGTAGAGAACGCCAAAAGGCAGATCCTCTCCGGTATCAAGAAGAGACTAGACAAGTCGACCAAAGGCTTATGGGCAGAACAACTCCCTAACGTATTTTGGAACTACCGCACTACGAAAAGGACCCCCACAGGAGAGTCGCCCTTTAATCTCACCTATGGGTCCGAAGCTGTAATCCCCTTAGAAGTTGGTCTACCATCCCCTTGCCTTATTGATTATAATGAAGAACAGAACGCCAGAGAGCTCCGGGCGAATTTGGACCTGATTGTCGAGCTCCGTGAAAGAGCTTCAATTCGCCAGCAAAATTATCGGAGGAGAATCGAGCAGGCCTACAACAAAAGAGTCCATCCCACCGATCTCAAGGAAGGGGACTTAGTCCTCAGAAAGCTAGCTATCTCATTCCCCAGCCAAAAGGGTAAGCAAGCTCCGAATTGGGAAGGACCGTATAAGGTTTCCAAGGTAGTCAGGCCAGGAGCATATCGTCTTGAAGACCTCGAAGGCAGAGAGATACCAAGAACTTGGAATGCCGACCATTTACTGAAGTACCAAGAGGGTGTTTAAACGCCTCTCTAAGTACGATCAAATGTCGAGCCGTTCCTATCTTTTTTTTTACTTGCTTCTTTATTTTCCCATTGTAATAACGGCTTGTAACTTAGAAGCAGCCGATTAGCAGTTATCAATAAAGAACTTCTTTCCCTTGATGATTCTCTTATGATTATTTTATCTCTCTTTTTAAGACCTTTAATTGCTCTTACTCGAACGACGTGTTCGGAGTCCAAAACTTGGCTCGATTCCGCTTCGCAAGCTCGCTCTTAAGCGGGCTAGAAGTGGTCGCCATTCGGAACTACTCCCACAACCATTGAAATTTACTCGAACGACACGTTCGGAATCCAGACCACTGGGCTGGATAATTGACGAAATTTCTATAACTATATTAGACATGGGAGAAGAATACTTGGAGGAGTGCTTGAATGAATGCCCTATTGCTTCACTTGGCTGGATAACTGATGAAGATATTCAGGCATACATTCCTGAGCGACTTGCATTCCGAGCTGCGTATGGGAGAAAAACAACTTTCTCCCCAAAATTCGTGCAAGATCTCGATCAGACGGCACAGATTGGACCACGACCACAAAATGATAAGATAGCATTTTCTCGTGATCCACACTGCCTTTTACAATGAGATCCGCACAAGATCTTCAGATGGACGGCTCAGATCGTGCCACGTCCTTCGGAATCTAAATCCGAGCGACTGGCGATCCGAACTGCGTATTGGAGAAAAACAACTTTCTCCCCAAAATTCGTCCATGATCTCGATCAGACAGCACAGATTGGACCACAACCAAAAAACGACAAGATAGCATTTTCTCGTGATCCACACCGCCTTTTACATCGAGATCTGTGCAAGATCTTCAGATGGACGGCTCAGATCGTGCCACGTCCCTCGAAATCCAAATCCGAGCGACTGGCGATCCGAGCTGCGCATTGGAGAAAAACAACTTTCTCCCCAAAATCCGCGCTAGATCTCGATCAGGCGGCACAGATTGGACCACGACCACAAAACAACAAGATAGCATTTTCTCGTGATCCACACAGTCTTTTACATCGAGATCCGTGCAAGATCTTTAGATGGACACCTCAGATAAGGCCACGTCCCTCGGAGTTCAAAAGTTTGGCAAGACCCCACTTCTACTCTTCGCTCTTAAGCGAACTAGAAATGGTCTGTCCTTCAGAAACACTCTTACAACCATAGAAGATTAACTGAACACGCCAACATACAAATGCAAAGGAGTAAAACAAGCTTTCACTTCTATAAAAATTTAAAGTTCAACGAAACTCAAGATACAAAACCAGCTACTCTTATCTGCGACGAGTTACAAAATTCAAAAAGCTAAAATTACAGGACTACTTCAACGACTCTTAGGAAGGGGGATGTTCCTCTTAAGAGACAAGTGGGGACGGCACACACCTTGTTGTTGCGATCCCGCACTCGTTGAGGTCCCTAAGCTAGCAAGCTTAGTAGTGTCTCTCAATGTTGCGCCGGCTGAGGCTTCGCTCGACGAAGCAGCCACTCCACTTTGTGCATCAGCAGGGCTTCGACGAACAACCGGCGATCGAGTTGCAAACTCATAAAAGGAAATTCCCCTCTCGCTTTCTTCACGAGTACACGATGTACTCCTTACAATGACCAGCTTAGATTGGGGTTTTAGGCGAGCAACCTCCCCCTCTAGCTCGACGATTCGTTCCTTCAGAGAGTCGTCCTTCACGGCTAACTTGAATTGAGGAAGCTGAGCAGAGGCTTCGGCACCGGAGCTGTCGGCAATAATTTGATGGAGATGAGTAACCTCGATGCTCCTATCGACCGTAACCCTCTTCAACTCGTCGACCTCCGCCGTCAACTCGTTGCGCTCGGCCATCAACTTACCCACCGCCGCTGCTAATTCTTCTTCCTCCGCCAAAAGCTCTTCTTCTACTACCCGCAAGTGGTGGATTTCAGCTAATAGTTCACCTCTCTCCATGGTAGCATCAGACAATGCCTTCTTTAGTTGCTTCATCTCGGAGAGATGCTTCGACAGCTTTAGCTTAAGGCGTTCCAAGTCCAACTCGCTCTTGAGAAAATACTCTCGACTACGAGAGAGGGCCAACTTCGTTGCTTTTAAGTCAATCCGAAGACAAGAGGCTTCAACTACTGAACTCGACTCGACGACCTAAAAAGCAAAAATATATCAACTCTGAACATCGGGAGCACTTAGCAAGAAATCACAAAACAAAAGGTGTTTTCAACACTTAGCGAAATTTTCAATAACGATGTGTTCACAACACGTGTTCTCAACACAAAGAGCAAAAGGTATTTTCAACACCTAGCAAAATTTTTAATAAGCAAGGTGTTCACAACACTTGAGTCCTCAACACAAAGAACAATGGGTGTTTTCGACACTTAGATAACAAGGAGTTCGCAACACTCTTCTCAACGCAGCAAAATTCCAAAACAAGACGAATACAAATTAAGATCAAAATCTCAAACACTTAGCCAAAGTCTCAAAACCTTAGTCATTTCATTAAAATTCGAAAATGTACAAGAATGCGGTGGCCAGTCCGCGGTTCGGCATTATAGCAAAAAAAAACAATGAACAAAAGAAAGGATGACAGAGTCAGGGGTCCACCTCGCGGTGCTGTTCCGAAGCATCCTCGATCGGCAACGTGACGAGTGCTCCGTCAAGGTTCGCCTCGTTCTCGCCATCCCCCTTGGTCTCATCACCCTCTAGTTTGGGCTCGGCCTCTGCCAGAGGGATAAGCTCCTCGCCTTCTATGGGGTCGTAAAAGTAATACGATGAACCGTCGAAGCAGGGGACGCGAGCGGCCACGTGCTTCAGTGCTCCGGCATAGGCCTCCTCCATGTTCTTCATCATGTGGGCTTCAGCCTCATCCCGAACCGCCTTCTCTGCCTCCGCCACCTTCATCGCCTGGCCATTCAGCGCCTCTTCGGACGCCTTCAAGGCCTTGGCTAGCTCCTCCTCGAGGCGAACCCTCTTTTTCTCCAATGCCTCGACCTTGGCAGTCTCAGCTGCAGAGTGCTTCAGCACCTCGGTGAGCTTCGTCTCGAGGGCCCCCACCTCGGCTAAATGCGAAGCCGAAAGTCGCTGCTCGGCCTCAAACAGCTTCACCGCTTTGGAGCGCTCCGATCTCTCCCGGTCGTTCTCCAGCTTCATCTCCTTCTCTTACTCGGCGAACTGCTCGAGCATGTGGCTGAAGTGGCTGAGAGTCTGCGAGCAAAACTAAGGAAAAGAAATGATTAGAACCGAACAAAAAACTTAGAATTTTTTTTTGGTTATCATAAACAACTCAGACTTACTGACATAGTCGACCAAGCTATCTCCAGGGTGTTGTCGCCCACGGAGCCGGCCCTCAGCGCGGCACTGTCCTTCGGGGTCGGCAGGTGGCGCACTGCCTGCATGCACATCCCCGCGTCGCCGAGGATGCCGTCTACCTTCAACACCCTCCAGTTGGGGACAAAGAGTCTCTTACGCTCCTCAGTAAGGATGGTCTCCACCTCGGTAGTAAGCGGCGGCACTTCCAAAGCCAGAGCAGCACTAGCAGAGAACGCCCCACTCGACGAACCCGGGGCATCGGCCAGAGGAGCCTGAGTGGGCGGTTCCGAAGGGGCCTCGGTCACCAGGTCCACAACGACCGAGGGTGCTGAGGGGGCTTGTACTGTTTGGCTGGAAAGAGGCCCCGCCGTGGTCCTCTTCCTCTTCCTCGTATCTGTGCCCATCGCCAAGACAGCGCGACTCTTCGCCATCAGCGCCTTGTAATCCATACCAGGGGCCTCTGCATACGAAGAAAAAACCGAGAAAAAGAGTTAGAAGAAATAACAAACACTAAAAGACACTAAAACTAGCAAGAAAGAAGAAAAAGAGCATACTGGGGTCGATCGGACTGAGACCCCCACCGAACAAGACCTCCTCGGTTATGTCCTTCCAACCGAGGGTCGGAAGACTGAGGATTTTAGCCACCACCTCCTCTTTCTCTCTTGTGAGCACCGGCTCTTTCTTCGCCCACTTCGGGACCCCATCTTTCCACACCGTCGAGAAGTCCTACGGCTCAGGACCACGGATGAGAAAATACTTCTCCTTCCAGTGCTTGATCAAGTCCAGATTCTCGATCAACTTCACCCCCTTCCTCGGTGACAAGTAATACCGATCCTCCATCTTGCTCATTCAGTAGATGCGATAGAGGCTCCGAAGCAGAACCAGTTGTGGTTGCACACCGACCGCCCGACACTGAAGGACAAAGACGATAACATGCCGCCATATGTTCGGCATAAACTGAATCGGGCTCAAGCCGTACCACTGCAGCACCTCGACCACGAAGGGCTGCAGTGGTAGCCGAAGACCGGCATTGAGTGCGTCGTACGGGAAGACGCACGTGTCTGCCGACGTCCCCATACATGCTCGGAACCCGAGGCCGGGGAGTAGTAGCGCATACTCCTTCGGGATGCGGAATCCCTTCCTGATCCGATGCAGATATTCCTCGGTCATGATTGAAGGGATCTCATCCACCTCGGAAGGATCCCTCGAACTATTCTCCTCATATATCGGAGCCATCCTACGCACCACCTTCTCTAAGATGTCCTCGAAGTAACTCCTCACTCCGCCGACACTCGACAATGTGGATGGCAGCCGACCCAGCTCTCCTGCTCCCATCGGAGTCTCAACTATCGTCGACACCCCGACCGGATCAACCACTTCCTTCCCCTTCCTCGGCTTAACCACTACCGCTCGGTCGGTGTCTTGGTCCGAGGTGGAGATCTCGTCCCCAGAAGAAATTCTAGCCATTCTCAAAAAGAAGGGGGAAAAACTAACCTTGAAGTGACGTATATGGTTGGAAAAGATCGCCGGAGTTCAAACTCGTCATGCGACGAAAGCTAGTAGCGCCACTCAAGAGCGAAAACACCGCTAGCAAAGGCAAAAGTAAAAGTGAAAGAATGAGAGAAAGAGTGGGCCAGGTGAAAACTTATAGTAAAAGAAGTGACTCTTGGGCTTTGTAACGTAAAGTTGCGACTCTTGGGCCCCCCTCAAGCCCGTTAAAGAAGGCTAAACGACAAAGTAGAGAAAAGCGGTGACGGTTCATAAGGGTGATGACGATTCAGACTGGGCCACACCGCTTGGCAATTCCTCTAGCTCCGAGCCACCGAGGCACTCTGCCGAGCTATCGAGGGACGCCTCAGATCGTGCCACGTCCCTCGAAATCCAAATCCAAGCGACTGGCAATCCGAGCTGCGTATTGGAGAAAAACAACTTTCTCCCTGAAATTTGTGCAAGATCTCGATCAGACGGCATAGATTGGACCACGACCACAAAATGACAAGATAGCATTTTCTCGTGATCCACACCGCCTTTTACATCGAGATCCGTGCAATATCTTCATATGGATGGTTCGGATCACCCCGCATCGCTCGGAATCCCAAGCCGAGCAACTGGCGATCCGAGCTGCGTATTGGAAAAAATAACTTTCTTCCCAAAATTCATGCAAGATCTCGATTAGACGGCACAGATTGGACCACGACCACAAAACGACAAGATAGCATTTTCTCGTGATCCACACCGTCTTTTACATCGAGATCCGTGCAAGATCTTCAGATGGACGGTTCAGATCGTGCCATGTCCCTCGGAATCCAAATCTGAGCGACTAGCGATCCGAGCTGTGTATTGGAGAAAAACAAATATTTTCTCAAAATTCGTGCAAGATCTTGATCAGACGGCTCAGATTGGGCCACGAACACAAAACGACAAGATAGCATTTTTTGTGATCCATGCCGCCATTTTTGCATCAAGATCCATGCCAGATCCTGTGATCAACGGTCCAGATCGCCCCACGTTGTTCGGAATCCCGATTTGAGCGACTGGCAATCTGAGCTGCTCATATGGGAAAAATAGCGCCGAGCGACACCAACCGTCGGATCGCCTCAAAAATCGACCTGATGAACGGTTCAGATCGTGCCATGTCCCTCGGAATCCAAATCCGAGTGACTAACGATCCGAGCTGCATATTGGAGAAAAACAACTTTCTCCTCAAAATTTGTGCAAGATCTTGATCAGACGGCTTAGATTGGGCCACGATCACAAAATGACAAGATAGCATTTTTCGTGATCCACGCCACCTTTTTGCATCAAGATCCATGCTAGATCTCGTGATGAACGGTCCAGATTGCCCCACGTTGCTCGGAATCCCGATCCGAGTGGCTGGCGATCCAAGCTGCTCATATGGAGAAATAGCGCTGAGCGACACCGAACCGGCGGATCGTCTCAAAATTCGTGCCTCGGTCTGATGAACGGCCCAGATTTAGCCACGTGGCCAAGATCACGTTTTCTCGTGATCTGCACCATAATGCCTCGAGAGTCGTGCCAGATCTCATGATGAACGGTCCAGATCGCCCCTCGTCGCTCAGAATCCCGATCCGAGCGACTAGCGATCCGAGCTACTCATACAAAGAAAAATATGCCGAGCCGTAGGAGCCATTCGATCTCCTTGAAATTCGTGCCCCAATCAGATGAATGACCCTGATTCGCCCACGAAGCCAAGAATAGGATCCACCGTCGGATGCCCTCGTGATTCGCGCCGTAGCGTGATGAACGGCTTGGATTGTGCCACGTCGCTCGGAATCTCGTCCCGAGCGACTGGCTTTCCGAGTTGCCCACACGGTAAAAACACTGCCGAGCGACACAGGCCATCAGATCGTTTCAAAATTCGCGCCATGGTCTGATCAAAGCTCCAAATTCGCCCACATCGATCAGCATCGCTCCGCCGTCCGATCTCTCAGAGGTACGCACTGATGCGAGATGGGTGGCCCAGATTGCGCCACATCATAAATAATATTAAAAATAAATTTCTTATTTATTAAATTCGAATTATTTATTTAAAAAAATTGCGAAAAATGATTAAAAATTCAGGAAAATTAATTAAAAATTCTAAAAAATAATTATAAATTCGGGGAAATATTTTTGAGTCCCGAGAAAAATAATTATTGCTTAGAATGATTAATTAATGCCCCCAAACAATAAATCATCACTTCACAAAATTAAATAAATGATCCGAAAAATAAATAAAAATTAAGGGAAATCACCAAAATTTTAGGAAAGCTTAAGAACACCCTTGAGCGCGCAACTAACTCTAAAAAAATAACCATAATACCCCATATAAAGATTCGACACCCCTCATTTGGACTCCGACACAACTCCACAAGCCGTTAAAACAGTAAAACTACTCCTCAAAGGTTGATCACGCTCAGTCTTCGGGAGTGGGGGGGCTCGTGATATGGCTAAAAATGGGGTTAAATCAGAACCGTCCAAATCAGGCGTGAATCTCAAAGATCATTGGTAAAATGGTAATTTCGCCTACAAACGAGTCCGAGATGGGAACTGGGCCTATTTTCCAAAGGCCCAACAACCCACGAACGGATCCACCTCAACTGGGTGCGGGTTCCAACCTGCAAGAAACCCGGTCCAGCCGGATAGAACTAGGATTTATGATTAATCTTAATCAACGGCCCTGATCGCTTCTATCCATTCACTGAGAAGTAGGGATCTGATCTTATCCCGAAACTGGTCCCTAAGGCGGATATAAATACCCTCCATCCCCCACTGTTACCAGGTAATCAATCTTTTGCCAATCAAAGCTCTTTCATAATCTTTCTGATTAGTGACTTGAGCATCGGAGGGTGCGTCGCTAGGATCAACCCCGGTGTTTCGCACTTTTTGCAGGTTAACGGCGGGAGATCACGGTCAAACTCCGATGGAAAGGTGTTTAGGTTTGACTATTCAACATCCCAAGAATCCACACATCTATCTGTTTTCCCCCACACCGATTTCAGCGGCAACAGCAGGTATGCCTATAATTGTGTTGTTTGGATTTTTGTTATCAATTCTATTCTGTTGTTATTCTATTGTTAATCATTCATGCTTATCTCTTTTACATACATTTTGCATATTTGTATTCTCATTCCTTGATTTCTTCTAGGTGTTATCTTAGTTCTCTCTTTTTCCTCTCATGTTCTTTTTGACTCTGGTGCTACCCATTCCTTTTTTTCCCTCCTGCTTTGTCGACCTGCATCGTTTGGCCAACAGTGCTATGCCAGTAGCGTGGAATATCTCTACAGGTGGAGGTGTCATTGTGTGCTCTCGCTCTCAGATTTGTGATCAGAGCCCTTTAATTATTGGTGGTGTCGACTTTGAAGCCGATTAATCGTCATCAACAATTCAGGTTTTGATGCCATCTTGGGAACGGATTGGCTGGGAGTTGCTCATGCTGTAATTGACTTCTGTGAGAAGAAGGTGGTGTTCCGAATATCGGGTCGTCAGAAATTTGAATTCCACACCGATGAAACACTGCTTGGTGATGTTGAGAAGTTGACAAGTCAGGAAGCTAGAGTGATGGAAGAAGTGTGTACTGATGGTGTTGTCGCACTGTTAGTTGTGCGAGACTTTCTGGATGTTTTTCCTGAAGAGTTGTCGGGACTACTGCCAGATCATGAACTAGTGTTCATTATTGTTGTTTAGCTGGATACAACTCCAATCTCTAAGAGTCTCTACCGAATGCCACCTGTTGAGTTGGCTGAGTTGAAGGAACAGATCCAGGAGTTGCTGAATCGAGGTTTTAGCAGGCCGAGTGTCTCACCTTGGGGAGCTCGGTACTGTTCTTCAACAAAAAGGATGGTAGTTGTAGGTTGTGTATTGACTACCATGAGCTGAATAATGTCACTGTGAAGAACCGGTACCCACTGCCCAGGATTGATGACCTGTTTGATCAACTTGGGGGCGCTTCTGTATTTTCAAAGCTAGACCTTCGTTCTGGTTACAACCAAGTCAAGGTGAAGGTCCAGGATGTACAAAAGACTGCCTTTCGTACTAGATATGGACACTATGCATTCTTGGTGATACCTTTCGATAGTTTGATGAATCGAGTCTAATCTCCCTTCATGGACAAGTTTTTTGTGGTATTCATCGATGATATCCTCGTATATTCTCGGAGTCATGATGAGCATGCTGAGCACTTAAGGGTAGTCTTGCAGACATTGAGGGAACATCAGCTTTATGGGAAGCTTAGCAAGTGCGAGTTTTGGCTGGACCGGGTTGCCTCTCTAGGGCATATTATTTCTAGTGATGGAGTTTCCGTCGACCCGTCCAAGATCACTGCAGTTAATGATTGGCCGATGCCGAAGTCAGTATCAGAAGTTCGTAGTTTTCTTGGGCTAGAAGGTTACTATAGGAAGTTTGTTCTGAATTTTTCGAAAATTACCAGGCCATTGACCAAGTTGACCGGGAAAGATCATAAGCTTGTGTGGGACGAGTCCTGTCATGGAGCCTTCGCTGAGTTGAAGAATCGGTTGACATCAGCACCATTGTTAACCATACCAGATAGATCAGGAGGTTTCGTAGTTCACTGTCATGTTTCACAAAGAGGTTTGGGTGTTGTACTGATGCAGCGAGATAGAGTTGTCGCATATGCATCTAGACAGTTGAGGCCGCATGAGAAGAATTACCCCATACATGACTTGGAGCTTGTAGTTGTGAGTTTTGCCTTGAAGCTTTGGAGGCATTACTTACTTGGAGACCAAGTGGAGATTTTCACTGACCAAAAAAGTCTCAAGTACGTATTCACTCAGAAGGAGATGAATATGAGGCAGAGGCGATGGTTAGAATTAATGGCAGATTACGATATTAATCTGTTGTATCATCCTAATAAGATTAATTTGGTGCCTGATGCTTTGAGCAGAAAATTGGTTGCTATGGTTCTAACTGAGCAGGAAGAGCTTTTGGAAGCCATGAGGAGGTTAGATTTGGAAGTGATTTTTCTTGGTGCCGAGTAGAGTTGTTTGATGCTTTAGCTACAGTCGTCATTGGTGGACCAGATTAAGGAGGCACAGTCAGATGATGTGCAATTACAGAAGTTTCGAGCTGAAGTTGAAGCAGGCTCAAGGACAGATTTGGTTATTCATGAGGATGGATCTCTTTGCTTTGGGACTTGCCTATATGTTCTGAAAGGGGAAGTCAGGCAGAAACTACTCCAGGAAGCTCATCGCTCGCCATATTCTATTCATCCCGGTGGTATAAAGATGTATCGGGATCTGAAGTTGCATTTTTTGTGGCATGGTATGAAGAGAGCTGTGGCGAGATTTGTTTCACAGTGTTTGATCTTCCAGCAAATGAAAGCAGAACATCAGAGAACTGCTGGACTTCTTCAACCTCTTCCTATTCCGAAGTGGAAATGGGAGAACATCACGATGGACTTTGTGACTACTTTGCCGAGAAGTCCCAAGGGTCACAATACCATCTGGGTAATTGTGGATCGGTTGACGAAGGGTGACCATTTTATTTCCTTCAGAGTGGGTCAGTCTACGGAGATCCTTGTAGAGAATTATATGCAGGAGATTGTCAGATAGCATGGGGTCCCTGTCAGTATTATATCAGACAGAGACACTAGGTTCAGATCTCAGTTATGGGAAAGTCTTCAAGGCAACTTTGGGAGCAAGCTGAACTACAGTACTGTGTTTCATCCACAGACGGATGGGAAATCAGAGAGGACTATTCAGACATGGGAAGACAAGTTAAGGTCATGTGTTCCTCAGTTTGGAGGATCTTGGGAAGATCATCTACACTTGGTGGAGTTCTCGTACAACAACATCTACCAAGCAAGTCTTAAGGTAGCTCTGTACGAAGCTTTGTATGGTCGGAAGTGTAGATCACCAGTATGCTGTGATGACATTGGTGAGAGAAAGCTTTTGGGTCCAGAGTTGATCACGAGGACAGTTGATGTTGTGGCTCAGATCAGGAAGCATCTACAGGCGGCTCAGGACAGACAGAGGAAATGGGCAGATGTTCATAGGAGGCCATTGGAATTCGAAGTGAGTTATCATGTGTTCGTCAAGGTATCACCATGGAAGGGTGTTATCTGGTTTGAAGGTGGGGGTAAGCTAAGCCCTAGATTTGTTGGCCTATTTGATGTTGTGGAACGAGTAGGCAAGGTAGCGTATCGACTCACGTTACCGCCAGAAATATCGGGAGTGCATGATGTTTTTTATGTCTCCCAACTCAGGAGGTATATCAGGGATGACAGTCATGTTATCGACTACTCTAAGTTTTTTGTTCAGCCCGATTTGTCCTGTGAGATCCGTCCGATTTCGATCTTGGACCGACGGGAGAAGGTTTTGAAGAACAAGATCATCAGATTGGTTCGATTTGCTTGGAATCCTCACTCGTCGGGTGAGTCGACTTGGGAACTTGAGGAAGAGATTCATAAGAAGTTTTCCTATTTTTTTATGTAGTCCTTTTTCTTTGGGGTTATCCCATGTCCACTTGAATAAATTTCGAGGACGGAATTTTATTGTAAGGTGGGTAGGATTGTAACTCCAGTTTTCATATTTTCTTTTTTTTTGATTCATTGTAATTCGGATTATATTCTATCTTTCATTTATTGTGTCGAATAATTTTGTTCCTAATATTGTTCATGAACTACCATTGATCTCTGTTTAATTATTCGAATCTTATTTTTTTTCCAATTCGAATTTAAATTTCATGAATTGCTTTTCTCCTTGTTGGACTATATTTTTCATGATAACCCTATTCTTGTTGGATTAATAATTATCTTATTATTTGATCCATATTTAACCTATTAATGTAACCTAGTAGGCTTCTTATTGGATCCCAAACCCTATAACCCATTACCAATTAAACTAACATCTCATAATACCCTATATATACCCTGTTAAACCCCTTACCCTAATCTTCATTAACCCTACAATCCCTCGTCTCCTCGCACTTGCATCACCCCCATCTCCTCCTCGTCATCCCGCTTTTCACCAGTATCTCGGCCCCCCTGTCCCTATCGCCATCGTCAAACCCGTCACCTTCCCCCTCCTTCATCTGTTTCCTTCCGAAACAGAGTCCACCGCTATCGTCGAAACCATCGATGCTTTGCCGCTTGCTGCCCTTGTTAGTCAGTGCACCGCCGTCACCGCCCTCGTCAGTGCGCACACTGTTGCCTGCCATCAGAGTCGAGCCAAGCCACAGCTGCAGTTGCTATTATCTGCTGTTTGGCCGAGGTCGGCTGTGGGAATCGCCGTTGCTGTTTTAGGATCGCTGTTTGCTGTGTGGAGTTTACTGCTTGCTGTTGGCCACTTTTTGCTGTTTGCTGTGTTAGCCACTTTGCTGTTTGCTATTGTAGGGAATCTGCTAGTTTACTATTGTATCTGCTAAGTTGGAGTGGGTGTTTCTTTGGACGTAGTGTGCACGTGCTTTTGTGAGTGCGTGGTTGTACATGAGTTGCACGTGTTGCCGTCGGGATCCTAATCCCGTTATTCTCTTCATAGTCGGATTGATCGTCTAAAGGCAAGTCACTTCCCTCTTGAATTACATATTGTGTTAAATTCAAGATTTTTATTGAAACACTGCAAGTAGATTCTGATTGTTTATCGTATTGTTGTATTATCTATCTTCCGTTGAGTATATTGAGGGTTTACACGAGTTAACCCATAATATTCTTGACTTCGTTCCATTATTGACTCTAAAATATCGAATCTTTCACACATTCATGTAGTATTGATAATAAAAGTTATTCATGCATAACACCGCATAAATAAACTATCGTAGAATTGATTATTAGGTTGTTGTGCTTGAACGATTAATTGATGCCTCGTTGATATTAAAGTAGTGTATAGATGTATTCTTCATTGTGTTTACCATGTTGAATCTAAGACTTGTTAAATATTGAGTTGAAGTTCATCATGTTTAGATCACTTTTATTTCATTGAATATGTTGAACCCTGATTTTCGTTGTCTGCCTGGAATTTGTGAGACATTTTTGACATAAAAAATTATAAATATCACAAAAAAATTATAACTTTCAGAACGAAAGTTGTAGCCCTGTGTTTCTAGTTTCTAGAACATCTAAAATATTTGAAGCTCGGGTTTTATTTTAAAAGTTATGACATTTTACTACTGCTACCATTTTACTTCCAGAATTCCTGATTCATGTATTCTTCATGTTTAAGTTATTAAAAAGCTATGTTAATGTTAGAATATGGCCCTAATAATTTTCAGATTGTTAGTTAACATGATTAGGAACTTAATGGAGTAGGCAGAGCATTTGAAGGTGGTTCTGCAGACCTTGAGGGAGAACCAACTTTTTGGGAAGCTTAACAAGTGTGAGTTCTGGCTGGATCGGGTTGCCTTCCTTGGCCATATTATTTCTGGTGCTGGTATTTTTATGGATCCTGCGAAGATTTCTGCGGTCAAGGATTGGCCTATTCGGAAGTCTGTTCCTGAGGTGAGAAGCTTTCTGAGTTTGGCTGGCTATTATCGGAAGTTCGTCCAGGATTTTTTAAAGATTGCTGGACCTCTGACCAGTTTGACCAAGAAGGAGCAGAAGTTTGTCTGGGATGAAGCTTGTGATGAAGCTTTCGTCGAGTTGAAGCGTCGGATGACATCAGCACCTGTGCTGACTATACCCGACAGTTCGGGTGGTTTGGTGATCGTTTGTGATGCTTCGGGTTGAGGTCTTGGAGCAGTGTTGATGCAGTGAGGCAGGGTTGTCGCTTATGCATCGTGGCAATTGAGAGCTCATGAGAAAAACTATTCTACGCATGATTTGGAGCTTGCAGCCATGGTTTTTGCCTTGAAGTTATGGAGATATTCACAGATCACAAGAGCCTCAAGTATGTGTTCACGCAAAAGGAGTTGAACATCAGGCAGAGGAGATGGCTAGAACTGATGGTAGATTTTGACATCAATTTGCAGTATCACCCAGGCAGAGTAAATTCGGTGCCTGATGGTTTGAGTCGAAGGCCTGCCGCTATGTTCCTCACTCAGCAGAAGGAGTTAGTGGAGGACATGAGGAGGCTAGAGTTAGTTGTGTTGCTTCTCGGATCAGATCGGCAGCTCATGATGTTGTAGTTGCAGTCTTCTTTGATTGAGCAGATTAAGTAAGCTCAAGGGAGTTACCCGCAGTTGTAGCAGTTTCAGAGTGACGTAGAAGCTGGTTTGAGATCTGATTTGGTCATTCATGCTGATGCATCTCTTCGTTTTGGCTCTAGGTTGTGTGTACTTAGAGGGAAAGTCAGGCGGTTGCTACTGGAGGAATCTCATCTGTCCCCGTATTCTATTCATCCTGGTGGTACCAAGATGTATAGGGACTTGAAGCAACATTTCTGGTGGCACGACATGAAGAGTGATGTGGCTCGATTCGTCGCCCAGTGCCTGATCTGTCTGCAAGTGAAGGCGGAGCATCAGAGGACCGTGGAACTTTTAGAACTTCTTCCAATTCCAGAGTGGAAGTGGGAGCATATCACGATGGACTTTGTAACAGCTTTGCCAAGGAGTCCTAAAGGTCATAATGCTATTTGTGTAATCGTGGATCAGCTGACGAAGTGTGCTCACTTCATTCCTTTCCGTGTGGGTCAGTCCATGGAGAGTTTAGCCGAGCAGTACGTTCAGGAGATTGTTCGTCTGCATGGAGTTTCTGTTAGCATCGTATCGGATAGAGAGACGAGATTCAGGTCTCAGTTCTGGGAGAGCCTGCAGAAGAGTTTGGGTTCCAAGTTGAGCTTCAGTTCAACGTTCCATCCTCAGTTGGATGGGCAGTCAGAAAGGACAATTCAGACTCTAGAAGACATGTTGAGATCTTGCGTTCTTCAGTTTGGAGGTTCGTGGGAAGCTCATCTTCACTTGAATGAGTTCTCTTACAATAACAATTACCATGCGAGTCATAAGGCTGCTCCATTTCAAGCTTTGTATGGGCGCAGGTGTAGATCGCAGGTCTGTTGGGATGATATCGGCGAGAGGAAGCTTTTAGGTCCTGAGTTGATCACGAAGACAATTGATGCCATGGCTCAGATCCGAAAGCATTTGCAGGCCGCTCAGGATCGGCAGAAGATGTAGGCTGACTGTCATCATAGACTGCTAGAGTTTGAGGCAGGTAAGCATGTGTTCCTCAAGGTATCAACTTGGAAAGGTGTTATCCATTTTGGAGGCGGGGCCAAGTTGAGTCCTCAGTTCATCGGTCCATTCGATATTGTAGAATGTGTGGGCAAGGTAGCTTACAGGCTTGTGCTACCGCCAGCATTAGTGGGTGTCCATGATGTATTCCATATTTCTCAGCTTAGGAAATACATCAGGGATTACAGTCATTTGGTTGACTACTCAGACTTGTCTGTGAGGCCGGATTTGTCCTGTGAAATTCGACCAGTCTCTATCTTAGACCGTCGAGAGAAGGTGTTGAAGAATAGAGTCATCCAGTTGGTTCGAGTTTCTTGGAATCCTCACTCGCCAGGTGAGTCGACTTGGGAGTTGGAGGAGGACATTCAGGAGAGGTTTCCTCATTTGTTTGAGTAGTGCTTTGTTTTGTTTTGCTTTGTTTGTTTTGTTTCGGGGTTCGCCCTATGTACCCTTGTATGAATTCCGAAGACGAAATTCTTCTTGTAAGGTGGGCATGATTTGTAACCCCTATATTTGGATTTTATTATATTTTGTTCTCTTTTGATTATTGTATCTGGATTCCTTTATTATATTATATTTTTTTGGCATTTCTTGGGTTCTTTTATTTCCTCTAGTTTGTTCTGTGTTCTTTTGGATGTATTCTATTATCTTTGGTTCATTGCGAGATTTCGCTCTTCGTATTTTGAGTTTGATTTGTTCCCCTTTATGTTCATCTCTTTGTTTTATGCTTGTTCGTCTCTTTTTGGAGCCAAAATCTGTACCCAAAATCCACTAAACCACAACCCAAAACCCAATTTTCTAATCTCCTATAAATACCCTATTAATTAAACCATAAATATCTATCTCTGTCTCTCTCTCCGCCACCTCTCTCTCCTCTCGACTTCTCTCTCTCTCTCTCTGTTTTAAACCAGGCCGAAACCCAAACCCGTTGTCATGACCCTTGCCACCTCCGACCACCACCGTCATCACCATCCATTCTTTCGTCGTCTTCCCCGTTCCCTTGTCGCCCTCCGAACATCTCCACCATCGTCTTCGTCATCCACCGTCCTAACCCATCATCGAACCCCATTGCTCCATCACCAGTCTCGCCGTCCATTGCCATTGCCGCCGTGATCCTTTGCCGTGCACTTCCCTCACCCACTGGAGTTCCCTCGCAGCATCGCAGTTGCCGTTCAACCGTCGTCGTCGTCGTCCCCTGTTTTCGAGCGAAAACAGAGGTGCGCTCTCGCTGTTACCGTCGCTTCCCAACCGCAATGTTGTCGCCGTCGTTTCCATCGTCATCGCAGACGTCGCCAACCGCCAAGAGTCGCCGGAGTCCCGCTCTCCCCTTCCTTCTCTCTGTCGAAGGTAGGAGACAAGATCCGATTGGCCCGCCCCGGTGTTTGGTGTTTTGTCTCACGGGATCTGGATTTGCTGTGTGGTGTTTTGCCCTGGATCTGGTGTGGCTGCTTTTGCTGTTGGTTGTTGTTTGGTCTCTTGCCATTTGGTGTTTTGCCGTGTTTCGCTCGTGATCTTGTGGATCGTCGCCTAGGATTCTGATCCCGTTATTCTATATTATTCGAATCTGCAATTTAACAGGCAAGTCTCTTCTTAAACTAATATTTTGCTTTGTTCAAGTTTATTTGATCTCTGCAAGTAGATCCTGTCCCTTTCGTTATCATACTGCTTTTGACAATTTCGTTAAGTTTATCGAGGGTTTACACGAGCTAACCCGACATAGTCTTAACATCGTGTCGTCTCTTTGATCTAAAACCTAGTCCATATTGTTTCATGCATATGCACTTACATGTAATTGACTAGATTCATGCTATAAACTTGTTGATGAATTATATGCATGTTAGATTGAATTTGATTGATGAATGTATATCATGCCTGTGAAATTGTGTCTTAAACATAGAAATATGCATGTTGACACCTAGGATTACTTTGATTACCAATTTGCATGAAATATATGACTTTATGATTTATTTATTGCCCTTTTTGTGTTGAGTTAATTCTGGACTGTTAGTTGCTTCATTTGGAATCAGATTTTCAACCATGCTATTGTCATAATTTGAATTAACTTTCTAAACATGAAACTTAGCCTCTGATGTCTAGTTTACTGCCCTTTCTGCGGATTTAAATTCCGTTGTGTGGTTTGTTAGATATCATCTTTTTAGTACAGCTGTCTCAGAACTTTCAGATTCACAAATGCATGCGTATCCTGTTGTTTCCTAATTTAATTGACCATGCTAACAGTAAAGGAAAAACCTGAAATAAATCTAGTTGAACCTAGACACACGTAGGAATCACCTAGAATTTTCATGGATTTATTTGATGAGTTCTCTGACTTGAAACAATTAGTTGAACACAATTTACTGCATGGTGCCTGAACATAAAACCTGAATAGTATAAAGTTTTCACCATAGTTTTTTTATCTTTTATATGCCTTAATTATATTCGCTGGAACCGTGTGGGAGTCTACTTTATAGAACTTTTGACGGATTTAGATTTTCTATTTTGTAGTGACCGTAATCTATGTTTTAGTACAGCAAGGTCATGCTGTCCTGATTGTGTGAATTGTGCTTATATGATGTGTTTGCTTCATGATTTGTCTGTAGTGCATAAAACTAGTCACACTTAGTATTATACAACATTGACACCCTCTTGCATGCTCACATAGGATGAAAGTAAACTAATAACAAGCCGGGGTATTATGAGTAGACTTGGTAGTGAACGTTCGGAAAATGTACTCGGTAAGGCCTTCTTGCTCACTTGAACACTCGACATGGATGGAGGAGTATTGATTGCAATGATTGATTGTTAATTCTTGATTGTAAATTATTGTTATCAATGCTGAGTACACGAACCGTGAATTCACCATCAGTCTAAAACGTTCACTGCGTGTTTGCACCGAACCTGTAGTGTGGGATGCAGTAGTACGTGCAATAGATAGGCAAATAAAATGACTAATAACCTGCATACTTGATCTTGTATTGAACTTGACTAGACATCACTCATTACATGCGTGATCATTGTAAACCGTTGATATTATTGCTTGTTCTTTGCTTTGTTCTTTGACTTTGATCCTGTCTATTTTTTTTTTGATATACATGTTTTCCTTTATTCTCTATTTTCTCTACTTGCTGCCCACGACTTGCTCTAAAGGCACTTTTTTTCTTCTTTTTAGATCAAGATTTTACAGGTACTGAAGGACCAACCCCTGAAGATATTGGTGAGCAACGATTCTAGAGATGGAGTCCAAAATTGTGCTGCTTAATTTATTTATTGCTAGCTTATTTCTTTAAACATTGTTATGACTTTGTATTTTGTTTTGGGCTTAGTTCCCGTAGTTTGTTTTTCCCAGATGTTGGATTTCTTGTGTTGGATATTATTGTTGTTGGATTATTTCATTATTTATTGAAGTTATCTTTATTCATGTGATTATATCTTCTTGCGTGGTTGTATTGTTGTTGCATATTGTTGAGTTAGTCTGGTACAGCTTATGGATGATGTTCACATCATTCGCTGGGCATACATTATGCACTCGTATTCCGCATTTTTGGGAAGTGGGGCGTGACAGTAGTTGACAATGTAGAGACTATACTCGGAGGAGGGGGCCGTGTTTTCCTAAATATTGTTATCGGTTAGTATTTTATCGATTGATTGTGGCTTACGACGGTAACCCAATCTATCGTGTATCGTATCGTTGCCAAATTATTGTATCGTGATTATTGAATAATGATTATCGTTACCGAGTACATGATCTATAGAGTACACCACTTAGGTCTAAATGATATTGATTGTATGCATCGAACCTGTGGTATGGGACATAGTAGTACATGCATTAGTTAGGCTAAAAACTAATAGACTTAGGAATTGACACAATATTGATACTGCATGTTGAACATCGTTATTGCTATTGATATTGAACATTGTTATTGATATTTACATCGACCATTGAGTATTGACATCGAATATTGAAATATCGTTTATTGTTATACTTATTGCATCGATTACCATTGATATTGATTATTGCTATCGTCCACCGTTATTGATTCATATTTTTTTTTGAATTCATTGTTATACCGTATTTGCATTGTTCATTGCTTTCTCTACTTGTTGTCCATGACTTGCACTAAGGACAAATTTTCTCCTCTTTTCATACGAGGTATTCACAGGTGATCAAGGAGAGTTACTTGCAGGACTTGGAGAACAGACTTTTTGAGGATTTATTGCTTTCTAGATTGATCGTTATTTCATTGGTCTTCTTGTATTGAGTTTTATTAAATATTGTATTATGGGCTGTTGACCTAGAGATAGTTATTTTGTTTTTAGACGTTGGATTATCGTATTTGATTATTTCATGTCTTATTCCAAGTATTGTTATTCATGTGATGGTTCTTATTGCATGCGTGGTTGTATTTACCTTGCTATATTGTTGAGTTGAACAAAAACAGCTTATGGATGATGAAAGTCATTCACTGGGCCAATGTCACGCACTTGTGTTCTATGTTTTTGGGAAGCGGGACGTAACAAGAAGTCTATATGAAACAATCTGAAGGTTTTGTACTTAAGGGTTCAGAACATAAAGTTTGCAAATTAATAAAATCTTTGTATGGATTAAAACAAGCACCTAAATTGTGGCATGAATAGTTTGATAAAACAATAAAGTGCATAGGTTTTGAATCTAGTAATTTTGACATATGCCTTTATTATCGTGATAAATCAAATAAAATTGCCATTATCTGTTTGTAGGTTGTTGGTAGTGACCTCTCTATTGTAATAGAAGTTAAAATTATGCTATCCAAACAATTCAGGATGAAAGACCTAGGTGTTTTGGACACCATATTAGGAATGAGAGTGGGGTTTGCAAGGCAAGGAATAATCCTTAGCCAGTCTCACTATATTAAAAATGTGTTGCGAGACTGGGGATACAGTGATTGTAAAAGGTATAATACACCTTATGTCAGTACTAAAAAGTTGACACCTAACTATGGTGCAACAGTGAAATAGTTAGAATACTCCAAGCTCATTGGAAGTCTCATGTACGCTAGGACATGTACTAGACCTGACATAGCCTTTGCGGTAGGCATGCTCAGCAGGTTCACTAGTAATCATAGTAAATTACACTGGAATGCCCTTAAGAGGCTAATGGGATACCTAAATGGTACTCAAGAGTTTGCTCTGTGCTACTCTGACTATCCTTCAGTATTAGAGGGATATTCTGATGCATCGTGGTGCTTAGGAAACGGTAAAAGTCGTTCCACTAGTGATTATGTGTTTATACTAGCAGCAGCAGCTGTGTCATGGAAATCTAAAAGACAAGCGGGTCTTGCTCTATCATTCATGGAGTCAGAACTCTATGCGCTATCTTGTGCTGGTGAAGAAGCGGAATTGATGAAAGACCTATTGTTAGATATTCCTTTGAGATTGTTTAGAGTAACCGTTTTCAGTTTGTTCTGCGACAACCATGCTTCAAATATTGTAGCTAACAACACCCTCTACAATGGTAAGAGACGTGTTGTAAGCCTTAGACATGCAAAGTTGAACTATCTCATTAAACATGGAATTATTTCTCTTATTGATATACGATCAAAACACAATGTGGGTGATGCTCTTACAATGGGGCTAAGTAGAGATCTAATTATCAAAATTGTGGGGGAAATGGGATTAAAAGATTTTGAGCCAAAGCAAGCTTTAACACTCTAGTTATTTGATAATTTAGAATCCAAAGCTAGAGCAATAGAGTAGTTGAAACTTTAAACATCAATTTTTAGACAGTTTACATGCCTTAGATAATTAGAAAAGTTCTATGTATGATCTATCGTTGATATATAACTTCATTCCAACTTTGATATTGATATATATTTTCAAAACTTACTTAGAATCATCTTTTATTCTAAAAGAAAGCATGAAAACTTGTCAATGTGTTTCGATGTTTAGAATTGTTGTTATATCATTCCAATTTTAATGATATATCTCTTTTATGGGGTTTATGTTTCATTCCAACTGTGATGATTCAAAACTTAAATCATAATTGATTTGACAGTTCTATCATTCCAATATGAAACATAGTATGGTTTGTAGAAACTATAATAGTTCTTGTATTTTATTTTGATAAAGATACTTGAATTGTACCTTTGCAAATCTATATTGAATTGTACTAAGTTCTTTTGTTCGAACTGGATACTTTTATACATCTTATTTGAATTCTAAGAGAAGTGACTCATGAAATTCTTATTTGCAATGTTTAGAAACAGATGCTAGTAAAGGCAAAGGAAATGAATCGATCAACTTTGATTTTAAGAATGATGATTTGCTCGATATGGAGGAGTAGACACAAAGGAACTTGCAAGAATGGTTTGTCAATTGCTTGAAGAAACTTCAATTTTGAGTTTAAAACTCTTTACTTTGATTGAGCTTAAAATTTTTCATTTATTTGAAGTTTAATTTCTTGGTTGATTAAAGATTATGGAATTTGTTTAGTTGGTTTAGTCTTTGTGAACTATTCCGTTTTGTTATGGTATTGGAACTATTTGATTATTTTGGTTCAGTCTTATTTGAACTATTCAAGTTATAATTGATTTAATTTATGAACTGAATTCTTTGTGATTCAATACTTATGTGAAACTTTGTGATCCAATTATATAATGTGGAATTGCCTAATATGTTGAGAATATAGGAGGAGATTGTTGGATACATAGGTATATTCTCAATATAATAGTATATTATTGTGTATAATGTTCTATGGGGCAACACATATCTTACATGTGCTCTCTATTAATTATTGGACCGGGTTGACTGGGCATGAAGCCCAGTACCCTAAACCCAGTTTGATCCTATATATACTGGTCTAGAGATAGTGCCTTGAGATATTCCATTATTAATAATCAGGGTATAATATCTTAAGTCAGTGGGATATTAAACTCTAACCCTAATTTCCTATTAATCTTCTCCAATTAATCTAACAGACCAAATACTTGAGAGGGAGTCAGTCCTAACCCCATTCCGCGAACACGTCCAGGGTTTTCCCATACTTCAATCATAGCTTGGCGCTGACGTGCTAATATGTCAAAGGAAGGCAGTAGAAGACTCGGAGGAACTAGTAGAGATCTCATCATACTTTTTCTGGCCTTGGTCTGGAAAGGAAGACAGAAAAAAAAATGAAAATATGGTAATGGTTGTAGAAGCGAATTAAAATTTTAAATAACCTCTCAATTCCTATATAAAATTACCAATATATCCTCTGCTGCAGGGGTTGGAAATGACCCATCTTTGACCTATGGGTAGCATCAAATATATATCGCCGATGGAATCAATACCCAATTCCTCTTCCTATAGATTAGTAAGTTTTATTTATTATAAACATAAAAATTAGAACTCGAAACTTATAAAAAAATTACACATTTACCAATTTCTCCCGAACTATAGTGAAGCTCTACGTACCAGCGGTGTGCAACACAAGCAATTATGCTTGACTAGCAACACCAATACTCGACCTTCTCTATACATTTCAAAAAATATATAACTTAATTAACATCACTAAACAAAACATTCTGAACTCATTAAACATAAATACCTGTCCCATCTCTGAACTCCAGAAGTGAACGAGGAATTGCCAATCCGAAGCCCCGACACCGAGGGACACGACCCTTGCATTTTCAGCCTCGGACCTGTTCTTGTCATAAAATTTCCCCTTCAAATCAATTTTTTGATCTCTCCACTTTTTTGAAAGAGATTTTTCCACCCAATTGTCGAGAGAGTTTGGGTAAGAGAAGTATTGCTATAAATAACATTGATTACAAACAATTAAAACCTAATATACATAAATCACATTTGATTAATAAGTTCACATTTATGTGTATATTGTTCTTGGTGCTTTGTTCCGCTGGTTTGTCACTTTTGTTTGTAGATTGAAAAAGAGATTCCTTCTCTTTTATGAATAAAGGAAGAGAACCTCAATCTTGCATGATACTTACATAAAACAAACCTTATCCACTTCCCAAGTCCACACTTAAATGATACTTACGATAAACAAGTTAAAATATGACGTCATTAGATATCATTAGTAATTAAATCTTGCAAAAGATGATCAATTTAAATGCATATCAATAACTGTAAACTCGCATTAAGTTAAACCTCAATCAAAACTATTCCCAACAACACAAAAGAAATCAGTGTTACCTTGATGGTCGAATAGGCAGTCGCTTTTGTCATGTTGGGCACCTTTGGCCAACTCTTGTACGATAATGGAACTATGAGAGCATTCCTAGCAACTACCCCAATAAATTGCGCCAATTTCTCTGCATTTCCCCGACAGGTTGTCTGGCACTGTTTGCCTCTACGGCAATTCTCTCGTTGTTTTTTATATTCCACACATCGGGCAACTTTTGTTAGGGTTTTGGCCTCAAATACACATAGGCAATGAGTACTTGAAGTTGGAGAAGAAGAAGATGAAACAAAGAAGCAAGAGAAGATAAACAAAAAATAGAAGAATACAGCCTGGAGAGTTGCGGTCAACCGACCTTATCTGCTGAGAGTTCTTCAAGTGTACAGGTCCAACAGAGGAGAGGCGGTCGACCTAACTTGGGGGTGCAGTCGACCGGTCAAGTCTCGGGTTTGGTTCTACACGTTGTGGTCAACCGACCTTGGAGGTGCGGTCAACCGACTTCGGCGGCTGATTGTTTTTGGGCTTACGAGTTTAAAGGCCCAATTGCTAGATTTGTGTTTAGCTTTTAGGGTTTACTTGGGGGCTATATATATGACCATAGACTCTAGAGTTTGTGTTGATCTAATCCATCAATTTGTGTAATCAAGAGGTGAGCCGTTATCATTGTTCAACTTCAAAGGGAATTGTGCCGAGTGTTTCAAATGTGAGAGAGAGGGAGATTGAGAGTTGTAATCTCTTTTGTAATCTTTGTATTTCTTGGAAAATAAGAAGTATTGGTTATCTCTGCATATTAATTGTGTTCTTGTGAGATCTTACATATATTGTGGTGGCTTGTTCTTGGTTCATCTAAGTCTTGGGAGTTTCTATTACTTGTGGTGTGTTTCCGCAATTAGCACTACGAGTTGTGTGGTAGATTCTTCAACAAGTGGTATCATAGCAGTTGGTTCTAGATGGCCAATAACAAGATGAAGATCAAGAAATTCGATGGGAGAGACTTCGCGATGTGGAAGATTCAGATGATAGCGTATCTTCGGCAGAAAGATCTTGATGGTCTGTTGTTTGATGAGAAGCCGCTAGGTGTAGATAAGGATGCAAAGGTTTTTGCAGATTGGAATCGTTTAGATCAGAAGGCGCTGAGGCAGATTCAGTTGGGACTGAGTAGGAAGGCGTTATTTTATATCTCAAAGGCAATGGAGATTCTCATGGATATATATGAGAAACCGTCGGCATCTAATCAAATTCTTCATATGAAGAAATGGTTAATATGAAGTTGAGGGAAGGGGGTTCAGTAGCAGAGCATGTGAACAATTACTGTATGGTTTACAACCAGATAGAAGCTGCAGGTTTGAAGCTTTCAGAGGGGGGCAGTCATTGTTACTTCTATCTACTTTACCCGATAGTTATGGTACGGTGGAATAGACTATTACAGGCACTATGACAGATTCGATGACTCTACAGGATGTGGTGAGTAGCATTCTAAACGATGAGGTAAGAAGGGTGAGAAACGGGGGATATCCATCATCATCTTCTAGAGATTCTGCCATGTACGTTGAGAAGAGACATGGGAGATCTAAGAGAAGTCGAAGAAGAAAGGATCAAACTAGTTCATGTGAGAGTGGGTCTGATGATAGTGATGGGAGACATGGCCTGAGTGTTGGTATTGTCACAAGAAGGGTCACATGAGGTGCAGTTGTAAGGCTTATATGAAGAAGAAGAGAGAGAAACCGAAGAGAGATACTCCAAAGGAAGCTCAAGTGGGGCTTGTTAAGGATTTATGCTTATCAGCTCGGGAGGAGTTGGGCACTCAAGATTGGTGTATTGATTTGGGAGCTTCTTTTTATTACACTCCAAGGAGAGAGGTATTTGATGACTACGAGGAGGGTTCTTTTGGAGATGTGATCGTGGAGAATGGTCACCGGTGTCCTGTACATGGGGTTGGTACTGTTCGCGTGAACACCATTGATGATAAAAATTTGTCTTGCGGGAGACAAAACATGTTCCAGCTTGAAGGAAAATCTTATCTCGATTGGAAGGCTAGACAAGGAGGGGTTGTCTACTACAGTTGGTAGTGGGGAGTGGTGTATAGCTACCGGTTCAAGGGTGATTACAAAAGGAAAGCGTGAGGGAACGCTGTATGTTCTTATAGATGTGAGGGTCGTTTCTCTTGTAGTTGACTCTCGGCCAAAATCGAGTAGGTTGTGTGGGGTGCAATCGAGTTCTTTTAGTTGTGGATGGGAGGTTACTAATTTAGTAGCAGCTATTGGCCATGGAAGTGATCCTAGAGGGCAAGACGTTGCTGCGGTGAGAGTACTTTGCGAATTGGCAGTTGAAGCTTCAATTCGCTCTTGTGAGGTAGAGAGTACTGATATCGATATGCGAGGTGATGTCGATGAGGGTAACCTAATTGAGACTGTAGGGGCTAAACAGTCTGTGGATATTGTGGAGGTATCGTCCACGGAGACTTCTAATGTAGATGGTGCATTGAGAGGTTTTGAACCATATCCGGTGTTTATGGAGATTCTGGGAGTTGGAGAGTCTTGTAATTCGGAATTTGACACGGGAGGTTGTTTCTACGGTATTCGTGCTCTGTGCGATTGGTGGAGCACATCCTTCATGAGACGATGAGGGGTGGTTGGTGCACTCCACGTGGTGGAGTGGCGGAGGTGATCTTCATAAGAGTGGGGAGTACTTGGGTCTTCCATGAAAGTGGGAGATTGGCAGAGATAATGCGAGATAAAGATTGCAATAACTTCAAAGCGTGGTGTATTTGGTCCAAGTGGGAGATTGTTAGGGTTTTGGCCTCAAATACACATAGGCACTAAGTACTTGAAGTTTGAGAAGAAGAGGATGAGACAAAGAAGCAAGAGAAGACAAACAACAAATAGAAGAATGCAGCCTGGAGAGTTGCGGTCGACCGACCTGGGAGTGCGGTCGACCGACCCTAGCTGCTGAGAGTTCTTCGAGTGTACAGGTCCAACAGAGGAGGGGACGGTCGACCGACCTTGGGGTTGCAGTCGACCGGTCAAGTCTCGGGTTTGTATCTACATGTTACGGTCGACCGACCTTGGGGATGCGGTCGACCGACTTCGGCGGCTAATTGTTTTGGGGCTTACGAGTTTAAAGGCCCAATTACTAGATTTGTGTTTATCTTTTAGGAATTACTTGGGGGCTATATATATGGCCGTAGACTTTAGGGTTTGTGTGGATCTAATCCATCAATTTGTGTAATCAAGAGGTGAGCCGTTATCATTGTTCAACTTCAAGAGGGGATTGTACCGAGTGTTTCATAGGTGAGAGAGAGAGATTGAGAGTTGTAATCTCTTTTGTAATCTTTGTATTTCTAGGGGAATAAAAAGATTGGTTATCTCTGCATATTGATTGTGTTCTTGTGAGATCATGCATATATTGTGGTGGCTTGTTCTTGGTTCGTCTAAGTCTTGGGAGTTTCTATTACTTGTGGTGTGTTTCCGCTATTAGCACTACGAGTTGTGGGGTAGATTCTTCAACAACTTTGTGAGTCCTCTTTGTTTTGTGACAGTGGGTGTGCTTCCCTCCCTGACCTCAAGCAGACTGCCACTTTGTTCTGGAAGTTGCTCTGACCCTTGCCCTTCATTTTCGTCAACTACCACTGTGGTGACTCTTTTCTTCGTCCTCGCCATATTGTAACTGTAATATTCATCATATTAAGATAATTTTTTTACAAATAAGACAAATAATAAATACAAGGGGTGGATGGGGAGGGAGATGGTGGATAGCACTCGGTGTTTAAAGTAGGCACTATGAAAGAAGATTTTCAAGAGTGACAGTGTCACAAGTACTTGTATAAACTTTTGGACGATAAATACCTTATACCTTCATACATGTATTGTACATGCTTTTAATTTATATCTGACCCTATATTATACCTGCAATTAGTGTATTTTATTCAAAGTCCTAAAAAGTTTAGTTGCTGAAAACATGCACACCAAGTCGTGGCATGTATAGTGCAGACATTACCATGGTGGACAAAGTCCTAAATTCACTAATTGCGTGTCGAATGCGTTAAATGCGTGCTTCAATTTATGGATACAGCTACAACCTATTTCAGAGCCATTACCTTCGGATACAAAATTACAAGTTAATCTATATAATAAAACACAAAGAAAGCTATCAAGTGGCTCTCATTCAATCCCCCAAAATTAAAGGCTCAGATCTAACCTTACAAAATATATTTCCCCCCCCCCTCCCCCCAAAGTTCCCCCCAAAACTCAAATTCAAATTTCCCACCCAAAACAGCTCCTATATTTTTTTCCTCTCTCTCCCCCCTCCCTCTTCTATTCAAAAAATTTTATAAAAAATAAAAAGATTAAAAACTTGAAAAAAATTAAAAATTTAAAAATTTTAAAAATAATTCAAAAAAAAATTAAAAAAATCATATAATAATCATATAATATGTTTTTTGCTCTATGTTTGCTACTTCAATTAATTTGCTGGACTTCCAAAACTATTTTATATGATCAAACAAGCTGCATCGTTTCGAAGACGTGCCGTAGGCACGTGTCAACGGGCAAACCTAGTAATAATATATAATTAAACTCTTACATATTCAAAGTCACTATACACATATATAAAGTGGAATATATAATACTTTAACTCTTCTTTCTTTTCCCCCGAAGGCTAGCTAGAAAGCATGCAAATCCTTGGACTAAGGCATGCAGTGGGTAGTAAGCTCTGCCATCAATGACGTTATTAACTTCTACTTAACCCTAACAAAATTAATTATATATCTTCAGTCACATATATATATTTATTCGAAGCTGTCCACTGTTATGGTTTTCTTTTTTATTTTCATTTAGTTATTCCATAAGTAAATCCGAATTACAAAGCTGACCTTGAGGTGTGACCCAGCGATCAAATCAAAGGCGATTTCCATTGCTTTCCCTTTAAAACAGCCTAGCGTTATTTATGAAGTAAATTAAGCTCTAAACTACCTCAAACAACCACCACTTCTCCTCATCATCATATATTATTTGAAAGGAAATGTTATGACTGATGCGTACATTATCATCTGCAATATTCACCACCACTTCTCCATCATCATCAGCAACATTCACCAACTACACCACTGATACATTATATGAGGGAAAATATCCTTTATGTGAGTTATATTAAAGGCCCGATATCATTTAATTTTATGCTTCCCCCTTGATGATCCTTGCAAAGTGTAAATAAAACCTCACATGGTATACAAACTCTTAACAATTATCAAGAATCAATATGGGTCTTAGTTCCTAATAAATGCCCTCATTAGCCAAATTCCAAATCTAATCTAGACCATACTAAATGCATAACAATTTGGACAATTTCATACAGTATCTTCATCTTTAATATCCACCTATCTTTAACACTAAGAAACACGGACATAATGCAATCTTTTACAACATGAAGTAAAAATAGAAGCATTACTACTCCATTAGTTTAAAACTAAAAAAAGTGTTGTTTCCTAGGCTATAATTTTTTTCCATGGGAAAGTCTGTCTGTCATATTTCTCCTCGTACTCTCTAATTATCTTATATATATACTACAAAATTGTAGTGTTAGAATGAAAATTAAATCAAATTGTACACCAATTATCTCTAATTATCAACATACACACAATTATCCACACCTAAACTAAACCCCCTACAACTATCAACATACACACAATTAGAAAGAATGTATATACCCCGGCGATGAAGAGGGGGATGTGTTGTTGGGTGGTGGTGACAAATTTATAACTTACACATGACAATTGATTAAACCTCTAGAAAAGATTTGAATTTTATACCTCTCACGATGTGGTCGTCGACTGTGGGGGAACGGGGACGAACCAAGGGAGGTGACGTGGTGAGAGAGAAGGGAGCAGGAGCGACCAAGAGGGAGAGCGAGTGGGGACGGTGACGGTGAAGGCGGGGATAGGCTGCGCGTTTTTTTGGAGAGAGAGTGGTTGAACCGGGACGGCGACGGCGGGGACGAGGGTTGTCGACGAGGGGCGGGAGAGGGCAGCAAAGCGAGGGAGATTTGGGGATCGGGTGAAATGTTTAGGGTTCAGAATTTTTGGTTTTTTAACACAGATCCTACCCCGGAGTTTTCTGAAAAAACGCCGGTATAGAGTGTATATACCCCGGCGTCATTTAAAAACGCCGGGGTAGCATACAGAAATTTTCGAATCTGGTTATCTTTCAAGTCAACCCCGCGCTTCTACCCAAACGTCAGGATAGAAACCTGGGGTAGACTAAAAATGTTGTAGTGTAAATATCTAACAATGGAAATATTCTCTCTGAACTTCAGAATATATATATATATTTTTTCCTATTTTATGATTGAAAGTCTGCATGAAAATGGGGAGAATATTTCTGATATCGATAGCAGAATGAAACACATGGACCTTTCTTAATTACCCACTGAGAAACATAAACCTGTAAAAGTATAACATATTGTATTCCTGTAATATTGACATATAGTAGATTACTGTATCATCCATTAACAGGTGATTGAAATTTGAACTTTTCCTTTCTGTATAAAAGATTTTTAAAAATATATAGATAAATTGATACCTGCGAATATTGCCATCAAATATTTTGGGAAATAGTTTTTATGAAAAATTAGAATAAGGAGAAATATTTCACTTACCAATTAGGTCATTTTTATATTCGAATCTTTGACAGTGTTGAGCTAAAATAACAGTTTCTGAAGAAGCACCTGTATGGACTATGGATTATACTTTCTTCAATACTATGTGCATAATGCAGAAGGTACACAACAAGGAAAATACTTGTATGGAAATTATATATTTATATGGAAAAGTATAAAAATTTCATAGGACATTCCATGTAGCATAGCTGAAAAAGAGAAAACTCACTCATCCAAACGAAATGGCAGGCCAATTATCTCGTGGTATCCCATTTGAGATGAAGAACTAGTTGTGAACACCTAATTCATGAATCCCATTGTTATATCACCGATCCTATCTAGGTAGCCTCTTCCATTAAGCTTTCAGAGTTCTATCATTTGGGTATGTAATTATGTATAATTAACCTTGATGAGTCAGTCCATCTGCTCATTGTGAAGTGCCTTTTATGATGTTATTATTTCTCTTATCCTCATATATATATATATATATATATATATATAAAATCATTATTCACCTGCTCATTTAAAGTATCTTTAGCAAGTTGTCAGGTCACCCTGTCTTATGTTTGGTTCTTCCGAACCTCATCTCACAAACTGAACATTCCTGTCCTCGCTGATCAGGTCAAATCCCAAACATAGAAAAGTACAAGACTGCTCATTGTGAAGTGCCTTTATGTAAACTTAATCTTAACTAAAGAATTTTTCAAGAATATCAAAAGATTAAGTTTATCAATAAATAGTACATATTAAGTCAGAAATTAAAACTAGTTATTGGTTTGATAGATTTTCAAAAAATGAAATAAGTTAATAAGCCCAATTAAAGATTCAACAATAACAACTAATAATTATACATAAGCGTTCTTAGTAAGTAAAACATTCAATAATGACTTATATGTTAATTGGCAAGTAGAAGTACACACACTCAATATTTGTAGACGACAGTAAATTTAAGTAATGTTCTAGAGATGATATGCGATACCACAAATAAACGAGATTGGAAAGAAAGTACCGGAGTTCGATGAACAAGTCGTCACCACAGATGGGAGGAAGAAGTTGCTAGATCTGAATATGGATCTTGCCCAAACACCAAGCACCGATATCCACCCAGACAAAATCAGATTCGATCTGATTTGAACCCATGTGCATCTCTGTTGGAGCTCGGGAAGACAGAGGGGGAGTCGGGTCGGGGCAATGGCGTGCGGTGGAGCGTCGGTGTTGGCGACAACATCGGCGTTGTTAGAGGATCGACGACGACGATGAGGGAATCGAAGACGAAGAGAAAGGGAGAGGGGTGGGGGGGAGGGGTGGTCGACTGAAGAGGGACCGGTGGCTTGGGGTTTCAAGGTGTTAGGGGGTTGGAGGTGGTGGTTTCGGGGTGATGGAGGAAGGTGGCGTCGGTCGATGGAGGTTGAGGGAGGGGATTTCGGCTGATGAAGGGGGAAGGAGGAGAGAGAGAAATGACGGTTGTGAATAAAGAAGATGATGGAGATTTAGGGTTTCTCACAAACCCTAATAAATTCTTATGGTCTCACACACAAAAGAAAAGAATGCAGAGTAAAAAATCAACACACAATAATTTTTTGTCAATCAAAAGCATTATTTGTCATTAATCAAGAGGCCTATATATAGGATCAAAACAAACCTCAATATAAATCTCCAAAATATCCTAATACAGAAAATAAATGGTGCAAATCACAAAAGTACTGTATATGGATAGAATGCCAAAAATAAATATAAATGCTGAGATAAAAAATACTAGGCTAATAAAATAGTCATCACAAACGATGTATGCGCTGATAGAAACGTCCAAAATGTTTCGAACTGATGTCCTCATCATTCTCTCCGGGTGGGAGGAACTTCGACCCAGTTGAGTCGAAACCAGTGCTACTGTCGTGGCTATGGCTGATGTCATTGCTGCTGGCTTCGGAAGAGGAAGAAGGAGGAGGGACAGGGGGCTGCTGGCTGGCATCGTGGGGTTGCAACAGATAGAGGGCGGCGCGGCAGGGTCGGAGGGGATCGGGAGCAAGGGTACACAGGACAGAAGGAGAGATGAGCAGGAGGTTAGGGATGAAGAGGTTTAGGCGGCTAGGGTAAAAAGCACAGTGAATTAGGGTAAGGTTAGGGTATAGGTTAATAGGGGTTATATAGAATAGGTTAACGGGTTTGAGGGTAATGGGTTATAGGAGTTTTGGATCCAATAAGAAGGGTTATAGGGTATTGGGTTTAAAATCCAATAGAGAAATGAAATAACCAATAAGAGGTAGGATTATATAACAAAATATATTTTGTACTACAATATGGAAATTATTTGGAATAACTACAAACACAATTAACAATAGAAATAGATTTTTAAATTAACAATCAAAGGTAATAATAATAATAATAATAATAATAATAATAATAATAATAATAATAATAATAATAATAATAACAGTAATAATAATAATACTGATAACAATAATAATAATAACAATATTAATAGGGTTCGTATTACAATATAAAAATAGTTTGAAAATAAAAATAAATACAATTAATGAACAGAAATGGATTTTAATAGAAGATATAAAATAAATTTGAAATAAAATGAATTTAAGAAAACAAAATTTTTATAAAGAACCCAAACTCAGATAATACACTGAAAATACGTATTTGCAGGAACAGGGGTTACACCAACTAGTTGGGGTCAGCTACATGAATCTTGGTTTTCCATTCTGCTCTGTTTAGCGCAATATCTTCTGTAAAGGCACAGGCTATCATATATTTTCTCACCGTTTCCACCCAAGTTAGTTTAGGTCATCCTCTACCACTAACTATACCCTCAATACTTACCAAATCCCTATTTCTAGCGGAGGCACTACTAGATCTACGTGTGATATGTCCAAACTACCTAAGGTGATACTCTCTTAACTTATCTTGGATTGGAGCAACCTTTAGCATGTCTCATATATGCTCGTTTCTAATTCTATCATTCCTTATTTTACCACACATCCATCTGAGCATCCTCATCTCCGCTACATTTATTTTTTGAACATGTTTCTTTGTTTCCCAACACTCGGCTCTATACATCATTGCTGGTCTAATAGTCATCGTATAAATTTTTTCCTTCAATTTCAAAGGTATACGTTTGTCAGAAAAAATACCGCTGATACTTCTCCACTTAAGCCACCCTGCTTGGATCCTATGTATAACATCTTCACAGATATCCACATCTCTTTGTATAATCGAGCCTAAATATCGGAAACGGTCTCTCTTAGGTATCCCTTGACCATTAAGCTTCACTACTTCCTAAGTTGTGTTCCGAATATCACTAAATTTACACCCCATATACTCTGTTTTAGTTCAGCTTATCCTAAAGCCTCTAGGTTCCAAAGTTTCTCTCCACAATTCTAATTTAGCATTGACTCTTGATCTAGCCTCGTCCACTAAGACGACGTCAACAGCCAAAAGCATACACCAAGGCACCTCATCTTGTATTCCTCGTGTCAATTCATCCATAACCAAAGTAAAGATTTAGGAGCTTAAAGCCAAACCATGGTGTAAACCTACTGTAATAGGAAAATCACTAGTCTCTCCTGTGGTTATTTTAATTGTGGTCGTTGTCCCTTCATACATATCCTTAATTACCTTAATATACCTAATAGTTACTATTTTATTATTTAACACCCACCATACTATGTCTCTAGGAACTTTATCATATGCTTTTTCTAGATCTATAAAAACCATATGTAGATCTTTCTTATTCTTCCTATATTTTTTCATAAGTTTTCTTAGTACATAAATTGCTTCCATTATTGACCTCCCAGGCATAAATCCAAACTGATTCTCAGACACTGTAGTTTCTAGTCTCAGTCTATGTTCGATCACTCTCTCCCAAATTTTTATTGTATGAATCATTAATTTAATCGCTCGGTAGTTGGAGCAACTTTGTATATATCATTTATTTTTATATATAGATACTAAAATACTCTTTCTCCATTCATCGGGCATCTTCTTAAGCCTCCAAATTCTATTAAATAATTTTGTTAGCTAACCCACTCCTACATCCTCAAGACACTTCCAAACTTCAATGGGTATATCATCTGGTCCTAACGCATTTTTCCATTTTCATCATTCCTAGAGCATTTCGAACCTCCGAAGTCCTAATTCAACGAAAAAATATATGCTCTCAACTCTCCCTCGGGTCCTCTATATTTAAGTTGCCTACAACCTTTTCATTTAATAACTTCTCAAAGTAATTTCACCATCTTTTATTAATTTCCTCATTTTTTACTAAGAGTTTTGAATCCTCGCTCTTAATACACATAATTGTATCCAGATCTTTTGTTTTTCTATCCTTCTATTTAGCAAGCTTATAAATATTATTTTCTTCTTCTTTTGTTCCTAATTTTGTGTATAAATCATCATAAGCTTTTTTTTGCATCTCTTACCACTTTCTTAACTTCTTTTCTAACGATCTTATATCTCTCCAAATCATCTTCATTTCTACACTTTTGTCATATTTTGAAGGTAGATCTTTTTTCTCTCACAATATGTTGGACTTCTTCTTGCCACCACCATATTTCTTTATTTAGCAACCCTCTACCATTCGATTCTCCAAATACCTCATTTGAAATTTCTCTTATGTACGTAGCCATTTTAGTCCACATCATATTTGTCTCTTCTTCCCAATTCCATGATGCTCCTTTAAGGACATTATCTTTAAAAACTTCTAGTTTCTCTCCGTTCAAGTTCCACCACCTAATTCTTGGGTTCTTAATATCCTTCCTTACATATATGTGTTTCTCAATCTTAACATCCAATACCATTAATTTATGTTGTGAGGTAAAACACTCTCCCTGTATAACTTTACAATATTTACATGTCAAGCGATCCACCTTTTTAGTGATGAAAAATTCAATCTGGCTTTTATTTGTCCCACTTTTAAAGATTATCAAATGTTCCTCCATCTTCATACAATAAGTATTTGCTAGTATCAGATCATACGAAGCCACAAAATCTAATAGAGTCTCTCCACCATCGTTCTTATTTCCAAATTATTGTCCTCCATGCACCCTTTCATATCTTATGTTATCTTCTCCTACATATCCATTGAAATCTCATTATATAAATATTCTCACCTAAGATTACTCCTTGAATTATCTCATCCATATCTTCCCAAAATTTATTTTTAGCTTGTGCATCTAATCCTGCTTGGGGTGCATAAGCACTATATATTAATTATGTTTCCCCCTAATACAAGCTTAATTTGTATTATTCTATTACCTTTCCTATTACACCTATTACATCTCTTTTGAATTTATTATCTACTAATATTCATACTCTATTTCTGTTTCTAATTTTACCGGTATAATATAATTTAAAATCATATATCTCTTCAGCTTTCTTCCCTACCCACTTTGTTTCTTGTAAACAAGCTATATTAATATTTCTTCTAGTCATGGTATCTACTAGTTCTATGCATTTTTCTATCAGTATTCCTATATTCCTAGTCGCTAACCTAAGCCTATTTTCCTGGACTACCTTCTTTACCTGTACACGTCCAGATTGGTGCAGGAACCCTTGCCCATTTTTTACCGCACCCGGGCACCGGTGCAATGCCCCTTGCACATTTTTTGATGCACCCGGAGGTAGGCACAACACATCGCTTTCAGGGAATGCCCTAGCATTTGCGCGCATATTATTAGGATTCATGTTCATAGGATTTGACAAAATTTTGTGCTGACTGTCAACTACCTAACGCAACCCTCCTCCTTACCCAGTTCCTCTGGCGTAGACAATGAATTTCAGAAAGATAGTCTGATCGGAAAGGAAGGTACATTTGTTAGGATTAACATTTAAGCTGTTTCTTCGTCAAAATACCGTAGACCTGTCTCAAATGGTCAAGATGTTGCCTAACGGATCGGCTATAAATAAGAATATCATCAAAGTACACAAACAAGGAACTTTCTCATAAAGGGACGGAGTACCTGTGTTATGATTCTCATAAACAGCATGACCATCCATTCGTACAGGTTATCCTTCGTCTTGAAGGTAGTCTTCCATTTATCACCAGGACGAACACGTATTTATTGGTTAACACTTTTAAGGTCAATCTTGGAAAAGATTGAGGCACCAGACATCATGTCCAACATGTCATCCAAACGGAGAATGGAAAAAACAGTACTTCATCGTGATTTTGTTTATACCACGGTTGTCCACACACATACGCCATATTCCATATTTCTTTGGTGTTAAAAGAACAGGGACTGCGCAAGGACTTAAGCTATTTTTAATAAAGCCCTTTGCCAAAAACTCGTCAACTTGCCTTTTTAACTCAGCATGTTCTAACGGATTCACCCGATAGTGTAGCAAGTTACGAAGACTCACTCCTGAAACTAGATCAATAGCGTCTTGTATGTCACGCAGCTGGGGTAACTAGTTGGGGAGGTCAGCAAGAAATACATATACAAAATCATGAAGGACATGAGTAACTTGAGGAGGGATGGGTGACTTAGGCTCTTTAGGGACTTCTCTCGCTGTGAGTAGGAGAACGGTCGTCCCTTTGTCAATTTCTTTCATGGGTTCCTTTTTACCCATATACGCTACTTCATTGCCTTTTCTCGGGGGAGCTAGTATTTTCACAGACGAATTAGTTTGTGGTTTCACGGGTATGAGCTTTATCTTTAATCCGTCGTGCTGGAACACATGTTGGTTGGATTGACCATATATTTTCACATCGTGGGTATATAACCAAGTTCTCCCTAAAATCACTTGACCCACTTCCATTTTGAGCACATCACATCAAATTTATTCCTTGTGGGCTTTGAAATCTACAGGGACCAAACTACGCTATGTTACTTGGAGGGCTGTCGCATCAATCTAAGATACTTTGTATGGGTGTGGATGATGTTCAGCTTTAAGCCTGATCTTGTTTAGGACTGCTGAAGAGACAACGTTGACGCAGCTCCTACTGTCAACAATCACCTTACAGTTTTTTCCACCTATCGTCGTGAAGGTGTGAAATATAGCAGTGCGCTTCCAGTCATCTTGCTCTTTTGCTTGGGACAAATCACATCTGACTACATTCAAAGGAGGTGACTGGATCGACCGAATACAATTGAGATACTGACCATCCTCATCTTCACCGAAGCCATCTTCATTAGGCTCATAGGAAAACTCATTGTCGGAATCATCAACAATGAAAGCGGTACCTTCTACTATATTGATCCTACTAGGACTTGGACAGTTGCTAGTAACATGGTCGTATCCCTTGCATTTATAGCACTTAGTGAGAGGATCAATTTTGGAGTAGTCTCTTTCAGTGTTCTTACTCTTGTTGTCATTCCTAAATGGATAGGGATTTGAAGTGGCCTTGTTTGGGTACAACTTGTTGGGGTACTGAGAAGAAGAGGGCTTAGGTCTAGATGGATCAGTAAAAGATCATTCTAGAGGAATGATATCTCGAATCGCTGGACTTGTAGTGGAAACTTGCTTTAAGGGAATCCATATCGAGGACAAGGGCATAAGTTGTTGCCAAAGAGTCCACATTTCTATGAATTCGCTCATTCCTAAGATTGGCTCGTAGTCCAGCTCTGAACCTAGAGAGAGTTTTTTCTTTGCTCTCTTTACCTACGACATTACACTGAATGATGATGTCGTCAAATTTATCCACATACTCTTGGATGGATTTGCTTCCTGATAGAGTTAGTTCCACAAATCTAGCAATCTGGTGTAGAACGATAATGACACATATCTCTCAGTGAGCTTCTCTTTCATGGTCTCCCAAGCGGTTATGGGTGTCAGTCCTTGGCCTCTACGGGCATATTCAAGATTGATCCAGTGTTGCTGATCTTTACAAGTCAATTTCATCGTGAAAAATTTGACCTTCAAGGCTTCGCTCATATCAAACCACACGAAGTTGTAGTTTATGGCACGGTTCCAATCGAGATAAGCTTGGGGTTCCATATGGCCTTCAAAGTGGGAACATCAGCCTTAACATTCTTCTTGTATTGTTCGTCAGAGTTACGATCGTTCCCTTTAGGGATTTGACGATGAAGCCCAGAGGCTAAATTATGATTCAATTCCACTTGCTAAAGCCTCTGATTGATATTGACAAGAGTTTCCTGAATAGCAGCGAGGGTAGTGAAAATGTCAGAGTTGTCCATTTTAGTTCGAGGAGGGGCTCGCTGATTTCTACGATTCCAAATTTGGTAGTTTGGGAGGGACAAGAACGACTCATCAGGATTTGAAATGGTATTGCGAAGACGCATTCACCAAAGTCAGAAAAGTATAGGTTGTGGGGACGCGTGCTTGCTGAAGTTTTGGGAACTGTGTCCTAAATGCACCTAAAATGAAGTATTTTCAAGTCTAAAATGATCTCAAATTGACCCTAAAATGAATGCAAAAATTGTTTTTGGGAAATAATTTGAAATTGTCTAAAAAAATTTGACCCTAAAATAATCCTAAGGAATGCAAAAATTATGGCTAAATGATGCAAGAACTAGGTTTTTAAAACCTTCGCTCTGATACCAAAATGATGCAAACTTAACCATAAGTAGAGAATTTTTCAAGAATATCAAAAGATAAAAGATTAAGTTTACCAACATGTAGTGCCAATTGAGTCAGAAATTAAAACAAGTAATTTGTTTGATGGATTTTCAAGAAATGAAATAAGTTTAACAAGCTCAATTAAAGATTCAACCCTAACAATCAATAATTATGCCTAAGCATTCTTAGTAAGTAAAATATTCCATAATGATTCATACGCTAATTGGCAAGTAGAAGCACACACACTCAATATTTGTGGACAACAGTAAATTTAGATAATATCATAGAGATGATATGTGGTATCACAAATAAAGGAGAATGGAAAGAAGGTATCGGGGTTCGATGAACGAGTCGTTGCCACATATGGAGAGGAAGAAGTTGCTGGATCTGAGTTGGATCTTTCCCAAACACCAAACACCATTATCGACCCAGAAAAAATCTAATCCGATCTGATTTGAACCCACGTGCGTCTCTGTTGGAGCTCAGGAAGACGGAGGGGGAGTCACGGTCGGGGCAATGGTGTGTGGTGGAGCGCTGGTGGTCTGCGGGGTGCCGGGGATAGTGGCAACGCTGGAAGATGGTCGATGATGACGATGAGAAGGGGGGCTCAGGGTGGTCGACTGAAGAGGGAGAGGTGGTTAGGGGTTTCGGGGTGTTAGGGGTTGGAAGTGGTGGTTGCAGGGTGATGGAGAAAGGTGGAGTCGGTCGATGGCGGTCGAGGGGGGTGTTGAGGTTAAAGAGGGGCAGTCGGGGGTTTGATGGAGAGGGCGGTGGGTTTTGGGTGAGGAGAGAGAGTGTGTGGGTTTGAGGTTACGGGATGAAAGAAAAGAGGAAGAGAGAGAGGAGGAAAGGGATTTTGGCTGATGAAGGGGGAAGGAGATGAGAGAGATGGCGGCTCTGAATGAAGAAGGGGATAGGGATTTAGGGTTTCTCAGAAACCCTAATATTTTATTGTGGTCTCACATATAAAAGAAAAGAATGCGGAGCAAAAAATCAATACACAATAATTTCTTTCTCAATCAAAAGTATTATTTTTGATTAATCAAGAGGCATATATATAGGCTCAAAACAAATCTTAATAAAAATTTTCAAAATATCCCAATGCAGAAAATAAAGGGTGCAAAGCGCAAAAGTACTACATATGGCTAAAATGTCAAAAATAATTATAAATGCTTAAATAAAAATACTAGGCTAATAAAATAGTCATCCCAAATGATATCTGCGCTAATAGAAGCGCCTAAAACGTTTCGAACCGATGTCCTCATCAACCTTTCATCATGTTATTATTTCTCTGATCCTCATATATATATATATATATATATATATATATATATATATATATATATATATATATATATATATATACATAATCGTTATTCACCTGCTCATTTAAACTATCTTTATCAAGTTGTCAGGTCACCCTCTCTTAGAGCATCTCCAACCATACTAGCTAAAATGGCTAGCCAAATTGTTCAAATAGTGTTTTTGCCTAGTGAATTTGGCTAGTCATTTTGCTTCATCTCCAACCATGCTTTTTGCTCTCCATTTTGCCTCTTCATGTTCTTGGCTAGCCAAAATACCTAGCCATTGGAGATGCAAAAAGGGTGTGGCTTTCCAAATATAGATATGCCTCTCCATTTTAGCTAGCCATTGGAGATGCTCTTATGATTGGTTCTTCTGAACCTCATCTCACAAACTGAACATTCCTGTCCCTTCTGATCAGTTCAAACCTCAAACATAGAAAAGTACGAGCATGCAAGATCCCAAGGATTTTTTTTCCAAAATGACCCACTTTTCAAAAATATCTACCAAACTGACTCACTCGCTATTTGAAATAGCAAGTTTAGTTATAATAATTTTCTCCAACACTTGGAGAAATATTGCAAAGTCTCAAAACACTAAAACTATAACTCTCTGTTTCAAAAAGCGACCAACGAGTCTATTTCAATTATGGTCATTGTTTGAAACAACGAGTTTAGTTATATGAATTTTCTACAACACTTGGGGAAATCTCGCCAAGTCTCAAAACACTAAAACTAAACTCGCTGTTTCCAAAATCGACCATAATTGAACTAGACTCGATATTTGAAACAACGAGTCTAGTTCAATTAGGGTTGCTATTTAAAATAACGAGTTTAGTTATAGGAATTTCTTCCAATACTTGGAGAAATCTAGCCATGTCTCAAAATACTAAAGCTAAACTTACTATTTTGAAAAACGGTCCTAATTGAACTACAATCTTTAGTTCAATTAGGGACGCTGTTTGAAACAACTAGTTATAGGAATACTCTCCAACACTTGGAGAAATCTCGCAAAGTCTTAAAATACTAAAGCTAAACTCAATATTTCGAAAAACGACCTTAATCGAACTAGACTCACTATTTGAAACAACGAGTCTTGTTTAAATAGTTTAGTTATAGGAATTTTCTCCCACAATTGGAGAAATCTCAAAAAGTCTCAAAACACTAAAGCTAAACTCGTTGTTTCAAATAGCGACCCTAATTGAAATAGACTCGCTATTTCATATAGCTAGTGGATCAGTTTGGTAATTAGTCTCAAAAGTGGGTCAGTTTGGTAAATACTTTTAAAAAGTGGGTCATTTTGGAAAACAATTCGATACCAAGCACAACTGCACCTAATCCCCATATAGTTTATATAAATGCATAACACCACACATATAATACACTTGTTTTCTTATGAGCATATGTAATAAGATTTTTTTGGCAATCAAAGCACCAAGATGTTAGGATTTTGGCCTCCAATACACGTAGGCACTGAGTACTTGAAGTTGGAGAAGAAAAGGAGACAAAGACAACAAGAGAAGACAACAAGTAGAAGTGTAATCTAGAGAGTTGCGGTCGACCGACCCAAGCTGCTGAGAGTTCTTCGAGTATAGGGTCCAACAGAGGGGGGACGGTCGTGTAATACCCTAAAATTTCTTTTTTAATAAAAATATTATTTTTCACGTGTTGTACACATGCAAAATTCATGTGTATATTATCTATTTATTTTATTTAAAATCTCATTTTAGTATGAAAAATTATTTTCCTTCATTTTTCTAAAGGCCTATGTTCTAAAAGCCTAAAACACTAATTAATTGTTTTAGCCCACTTTAATTAATTATTAATTTGTTGTCTTGGCTCGCAAGCCTAAGCCCACTAATTGTGAAGCCCACCAATTTAATAAATCAATTAAAAGGTCACACTTATCATGTAGAGACAAATGGTGAATATTTTGATTAATTAAATTATACAAACTTCTAAATAAGGGTACTAGGTGGCACGTGCGATGCACGTAGTGTGCAATGCACACTAATTTGGGGCCGGTTGGTGCTTGGAGAATGGGAGAGTGGGTTTGTGTGCATGGGTAGTTTATTTGTGTGTGGGTGGTTGCTATAACTTCTACTCCTATCCTAGCCCTCCATTCTACAACTATCCAATCAATCCTAGCCCTCCAATCTACTTCAAAACTAGTATAAATTCCCTCCATTTTCCTACTTGTATTCGACATTCAAGCAAATATTAAAGTAGATATATATACATATTAGTGTGTGAGTTGTGTGTTGTGTTCCCCCTTGGAGGCCGGCTTTTCATACCCCCCAATCTTGGAGGCTCTCGGTTTTTGGCAAGGAGCAAGGAGGAGAAGTTCGTGCATTGCAATCTAGGAGGCTCTAGGGGATTTTTCTTAATTGGGTTTTCTTCAAAAGGTGGGTGTTTCTCATGACTTCTAGAGTAGAATTCATGCTAGGGAATGATAATTGAATTATTATTATTAACAACTAGTTGAAAGGAAATACATGCTTGTTTAATTAGAAGAAAATCGTTAATTAGCAAACGTGTGTGATTGATTACTAGAGTTATTGCCTATGAGTAAAAGTGTATGTTTCTCATTGTTATAAACATAAGAATGCATGTTAGTTATGTTTAAATTGCAATTATGTGAAATTCACTAGTAAGGAATTGAGCCATGCTTATTGATGAAAAAAATGCTAAATTAGAATAGTGTGTTAATTGAATTGATTGAATTGTTTGTTAATAGAAGTAATAAATTTCCCTATTGTGATATTTATCATGTGGAAAATTTGAATAAAATGATAAAGAATGTCCTTTTGCCTATAAATGAATGAATGCATCATGTGTAGATTAATTAATAAAAATGGAAGTTCTTACTCACTTATGAAGTTGATTTTGTGTTCTAAAAACCTCTTAGTTATCAATGGGTAAGCGAACATCATTGTGGTGAATTATCTGTGAGAAAACATCTTTGGTTATGAACAATTATGTATTGGTTTTCCAATGTCGAAATAGTATTCATAAAATGCAAACTATGGCTAATTACTTGTTTTAAAAGAGTGGAAAACACCTTTAAAAATATTGGTTATGGTGGAATTGAATGTAGTTTTAATCTGGAAAGTTATGTTTCAAAAAGGGAACAAAAAGGAACTGAATTTTTTTTTTTTGAGAAATTGAAAACTAATAGCACAGTCGACCGACTATCGTAACAGTCGATTGCCCTGATCATTTTATTTTGAATTTAAAAATCATCGCAGAACAGCCGACTGGCCATATGAGACAGTCAACTTCTCTGACTATTTTATTCTCGAGCCTTAGAATCTCGCAGAACAGCCGACTGGTCAGGGTTATCAGTCGACTGCCCTGAAGTTTCAAATAATATTTGTATTTTGGGAGAAAACCCCTATGACCTGAGGCTTTGTACAAGTGAGACTGTTTAAAAAAAAAAAAACCTCATTTTGATTATTAACTTAAATTGTTTCTTTAAGAAATTCGAATGGATTGTTTCAGAAGTTTAAAATGAGATTTTGGTAATGAGAAATTTGAAAGGGTGAATTGTGAAACCAATTGAAAATGTGAACTGTGGATTTGGAATGGATTGAAATATAATTATGTGAGCGTATAAACTAGTGAGTGTGACATGTTCGGAGAATTTCAGTTTTCAAGTATCTATGCATTGAATTATTGATTGTGATGAGTTATAAAAGATATGAATACATGAATACCATGCTTATGAAATGTGAATTGTGATTAATCATGAAAAATTCTTATGAACATGACATTGTAATTTTGAGTTGAAATTGAGAATTAGAGTATAGCCAAACCTTATACCGATAATGAAAGAATTGTGAAATGGTATTTTGAAATGAGAAGACCAATGTTGGGTCATGTGAATTAAATGAATAAGACCGGTATAGTGGAAGTACTACATTCTAAGAGATTGATTTTATTCATGATTCAATTAAATTAAGGATTAGTTACATAGTGAAGATGTGATGAAAGTAAGAGAAAAATATTGAGTATGAGGGTCATTAGATTGGCGGCGTGAGAGTATTCATAGAATGTCCCATGATGAGTCATGATAGGGCATGGATACTGCTCCAGAGTACCATCCCGGTGGCGACGCTCGTGGGGTGTTTGATGACTGCGGGTGGTGTCATGTCTATGATAGGAGCTGAATTTCCACAGGATGCCTGCATGACGAGTCATGTGTCAGTGCGTTGGGATTCCCTCCAGGGCGCCTAGGCATGAGTTCGTAGGTCAGAAAATATCTAGGATATTTACTGTAGTTACAGTAGTAGATTAAGTCATGGCGAGGGATTGAACCCTATAAGATGAAGAACGGTTAAGGGCTTGCCCTCGGACCTATGTAGTATGGGCTGCATAGACTCTGAACAAGTGTGCATTAGTGTCATATAATACAAATAATTGCATTAAGGACTAAGTGCACATTCACAACACGACATCAATAAGATAGTCCCTTTCAGCTTTGTTTGTGACAAGTTTGTGATTGTTAAGAAATGAGAATCGTTATACTGTTTCCGGCATAGAGAGGATGACCGTGTATAATATTTCGTCAGTTGAATGAACTGACGCGCCCACAGTTTTATATGCAGGGTAAGATGCTCGACAATTGAAGTATACATGCTGTGCATGATTGATTTAAATATTGTTTCATGTAATTCATTGTAATATGGCTTCCGCTGTGATATTGTACAAGTGTAAATGTAACTCTGATAAAAGAAAAGTTTTTATTTTCTTATAAAATTGTACGAAAGAAGTGTAAAGATCCTGTGGAACTCGAATTCAGTTGTATTTTGGAATTCGGGGTGTTACAGGTCGACCGTGCCGTCAACCGGTCGTGTCTCGGGTTTGGCTCTACACGTTGCGATCGACCGACTTTGGGGATGCGGTCGGCCAACTTCGGCACTGACTATTTTTTGGGCTTACGAGTTTAAGCCCCAATAGCTGAATTTGTGTTTATCTTTTGGGGTTTACTTGGGGGCTATATATATCGTCGTAGACTCTAGGGTTAGAATCAATTTGTGTGATCAAGAGATGAGCCGTTATCATTGTTCAACTTCAAGAGGGGATTTGTCGAGTGTTTCAAATGTGAGAGAGAGAGATTGAGAGTTGTAATCTCTTTTGTAATCTTTGTATTTTTTAGAGAATAAGAAGTATTGGTTATCTCTGCATATTGATTGTGTTCGTGTGAGATCTTGCATATATTGTAGTGGCTTGTTCTTGATTCATCTAAGTCTTGGTGGTTTTTATTGCTTGTGGTGCACTTCCGCTATTAGCACTACGAGTTGTGGTAGCTTCTTCAACACAAGATACCCCATACCGAACAAGAATAGAATTACTTATCTGGGTTTGCCGGGATTGGGGTTACTGAGAGAGTAGATGATTATTTATACAAATGTTGACGAAGATCCACGTTTTTCCCAAATGAGAATACAACGGAGAACAATTTGATGAGAACACAATCACAATAGAAGGTATTGAACCAAAAAAGGGCTGCGTACGAATTTGTGCTGTGTTAGCAATGAAACTTTACGGTATCTATATGCACTAGACTCATTTAGACTACAAATGTTCGTTATGTTAATTTAGTTATTTTTCAAAATAATGATTTATTTCTAAACAAAACTTTTTTTGAAGCCTAAACTTGTTTGCAACTTCTAGCATAGGCTTGTCAACTGCCACCAACTGGATTGACATTTTTATCAAATAATTTTTTTTTGGAGGAGTCAGAGTTCGATGAGAGTCTACGAACCATGCATGACTTCTTTTATAGCGGGTTTAGAATGCCTTGTGGAATGTATGTACTAGGAAAAACAAAGAATTAGAAGCATTTAGAACATGCCTTACCAAAATAATAGGACCTATCAAATTATTGAGTTTTAATTGCGGAATAACCCACCAACGAGATGCAAGAACAATAAAATTAAAAGTAAAATAATAAAAAACAACCAAAAGCAACACACAAGAATACACGAGATTTTTTCGAGGTTCACCCAATGCAATGACTACTTCCCTGCAGAGAGGCACTCCTGCGATTAATTTCCACTAGAAATATGCCGAACAATTTTACAAATCTTTTAAGAACTCACCACCAAGGTGTAGGATTTCTCTTTATCCCTCTCTCTCAATGACGGCTAATAGATCTTTCTTTTCTTTTCACTTTCTTTTCCATAACCCTAAAATCGTACACAATACAATATATATAGATTTTCACAATTTCTAATCTCAGCCGCTCATCAATCAGCATTGCCAAAATCGATTGCAACTTATGAACGGTCGACAGGTTCATGCCTTCGACTGTACAGGATTTAACAGAGAGTGAGTTAGTCGACTGCACGGTCGACCGGCCATTCCTTCAAGTATACAGGGTTGCAACAGAGAGCGAGACGATCGACTGCACGGTCGACCGTGCACTGCCTGTACATAGTCAGGATTGCAGTTAGGGTTGCGGTCGACCGCAACTCTGCCTGTAGCTTCAGACTGCTCCTGACCTGTTTGCTCCCACTGTGACTCTTCTTCTCGTCTGTCTTCTTCAATCTCATTATCGTGTATTTGGATCCACAAACCCCAATAATATCCCACTTGGAGACATATACACGAAGTCTCTAACCTGTTCTTCATTCTTCAATTGGCCTAGTCTAAGCTTGTGCCTCTGCGAGTCTCTTAATCATGCGAGTCTCTTAATCATTTAACCTGGAGACAATCCAATATACGTATAGAAGAACTGATGTTTCCTGCTATCTACTACCTTTGTGAGCACGTCTACTGGATTCTTTGTGCCAAGAATCTTAGAAAGCTTCAACCATTTCTTCTCAACCGTCATTCTAATAAAATGATACCTTATTTGAATGTGTCGAGTTCTAGAGTGATATGCCGAGTTTTTCGCCAAGAAAACTACACTTTGACTGTCACACCATATCTCATCTATGGGTTGCACTCTGTCCAACTGTTTCATAAGCTCCGAAATTCACAACATGTCTTTCATTTCTTCTGTAAGTGTCATATACTCTGATTCCGTGGTTGAATGTGCTAAACTTTTTGTAACTGCGTAGCCCAACTGACAGTTGTTCCTCCAACTATAAATACATACTCCGTAGTACTTCTGCAACTATTACGATCGCTCAAAAAATTTGCATCCACATAACCATGTATATGCAAGGAATCTCCCCCAAAATAAAGAGAAAAATCTGAAGTACCTGCTAGATATCTAAGAATCCGCTTTACTGCATCCCAGTGTTGTTTACCTGGATTCTTCATGTAACTACTGACAACTCCCACTGCTTGTGCGATGTCTGGTCTTACCATCGCATACATTAAACTCCCAATGGCTGAAGCATAAGAAATAGCAGCCATTTCCTTCATCTTTGCCTCTGTTTTAGGACACAAGTCCATCGATAACTTGAAGTGAGCAGCCAAGGGACAAGTGACTGGTCTCGCACTATCTATAATGAATCTCTTCAATACCTTCTTCACATAGTCCGCTTGAGATAACCAAAGCTTCTTGTTTTTCCTTCCCTACTAATCATCATACCAATGATTTACTTTGCTTCACCCAAGTCCTTCATAGAAAACTTCGAAGCTAGCATCTTCTTCACTTCCTTGATCTTCTCCATACATGAACCTGCTAACAATATGTCGTCCACATTCAAAGCCAAGGTAACTATATCACTGTCCTCATATCTACGAACATACACATGCACAATGATTGTTTCTCATCTATCGAAACATTTTTCTCTCATAAAATAATTAAACTTTTAGTACCATTGCCGTGGTGCTTGTTTTAGCTCATAAAGACTCTTCTTTAGTCGACACACCATGTTTTTTTTTCCTTTAGCTTCAAAACATGTGGGTTGTTTCATGTATAACTCTTCTTCGACATCACCATGGAGAAATGTTGTTTTCACATCCAACTGCTCTAAGTGTTAGTCTTCAACTATTACAATACTAAGCAGAACTCTGACTAAAGCCATCTTCACAACTGGTGCAAAGATCTCACTATAATCAACACCTTCTCATTGAGAGAATATTCTTACAACAAGTCTCGTCTTGTACCTCTTACTGCCATCTGCCTTATCCTTGACTCTAAAAAACCATTTGTTCATAAGAGCTCGTTTCCCTGCAGGCAACTTGGTCAAGTCCCAAGTTTTGTTCTGTTCTTAGGAGTTCATCTCGTCCCTCATGGCTAACTCTCACTGAATTCGAGCCTCATCCTTCAAAGTCTGCTCATGAGTCACTAGCTCTCCTGAATGTATGTGCAGAACATAATCATGAACAATACTAGCTGATTAATCAAATATCTTGGTTGGCCTTCTCTCGTGTCGATCTCCTTAATGTGGGTACCGGTTCAGGTTCCCCGAACTGTTTTTGCTGTACATGTTCGTCTTGGATAAGCTACTCATTCTCAATAGGCTCACCAAGAGCCTTCTGTGCTGTCTGTGGTACTTGTACCTACTGCTGCACTATATGGCTCCCACCATTAGGACCACCTTCTGAATCTTAGTCTAAACCACAATCTGACTCTGAACTGATTGTACTATCTTGTCTTGCGTGTATATCCTTCTATAAGACTTTTTCATTGAACACTACATTCTTGCTGCAAATGATATTGTTATCCACAAAATTCCAAAGTCTGTAACCATTATGATCACGATGTAGCCAATGAATACATACTTTCTGGATTTAGAATCAAGTTTCTTCCTTTCTTTCCTGTCAATGAGTGAATATGCAATACAACAAAAAACTTTTAAATATGAATAATTGACAGTTTTACCTGACCATAGTTCTTGCAGAATGACTCCCTCAAGGGTATTAGATGGACAACGGTTAATCAAGTACACTGCTGTACCTACTGTAGCAGTCCAAAGATGGACGGAAGACCTGCATGAAGTCTCATACATCTCTCCCTTTCGAGTATCATGCGGTTCATTCTTTCTGCTACACCATTCTCCTATGGTATCCTAGGAATTGTCCTGATTTCTTTCATACCTTCCTTTGCCAGATAGTCAACAAACTCTTTACTTGTGTACTCACCTCTATTATCGGACATTAATACTTTCATTTTGCAACCCGTAACATTCTCATCTCTGGCCTTCCAAGCTTTGAATGCATCAAAAACCTCTGATTTCTCGCGAATTGCATGAATCCAAACTTTCCTTGTGGCACCATCAATGAATGCAACGAAGTATCTCTTACCAACATAAGAGAATTCCTGAGCTAGACCCACACATCTGTATGTACCAACTCTAGCTTTCCAAGCTTCTTCTCACGCCCACTCAACTGAAAGCTAACTATTTTCTGTTTGCCCATCATGCAATTCTCACAGAAATCCATCTCAACCTTCTTGAGCCTCGGCAAAAGATATCTAAAACAAAACTGCTTGACACCCTTTCACCAAGGTGCCCCAATCTGACATGTCATAGAATTGAAGAGAAACTACCTGCTAATGCTGTAGCAATGATATCACATGAATCACCTTCTTTGAGTAAGTATAATGTGTCACCATGCTTTCCTTTTGCCACCAACCTGGCATCTATAGTCACATTCCATTTTTCATGCCCACAAGTGGTTGTGTATGCTTCTTTGTCTAGTTTACTAGTTGAGATTAAGTTCTTCTTCAAATTTGGAATAAGTCTTGTGTCATTCAAGACAAACTGCCCACCATTGTGAGCCTTCACTCTCACTATGCCTCTACCTACAACTGGACATATTTGTCCATTGCCAACTAAAACTGCACCAAAATTACGTGTTCTGTAATCCTCAAAAAAACATCCCTCATGGGTGTACAATGATAAAAAGCACTAAAGTCTATACAACAACCAACAACCATCTTGCATAATATTAAATCCAGCAGACAAATACAATTTATCTAGATGATATTCATTACTTACCACATTGGCTACCTGTGACCCTGCATGTGCTTTCTTACACTTCTCGCATTGGTCTCTTCTGTAAGACCCCGCAAAATAGTATATATCTATTTTTATTTTAATCCATGCACGATCGAGAGTTGCACGTATTAATCGAATTTTCTCAATTTTAATTGAGTAAGTATTGAAACATATTATTATTTGATATGTTTCAAACTCAACAAAGGTGCAATTATAGAACCAGAGTTGAGATATACTTGTCTCAATTATAATTGAAGATGTAAATAATTGACTATTATTTATATAATAATATATAATATGATTGCTTTTGTTTATAAAATTTTGTTTTAAAATTTATTTTTGAGTGTACTACATTTTGTTTGTACAAATTTATTTTTTTGTGCACCAATTTGAGTGTATGTTTGAGTCAACCAAACTAAACATGGTTGGACATTTGGGCTCTAGCATGATCAATTTGATTCTATGAGCCTAACATGTCATGTGTACATCATATATATATAGTATACTACACACTACACTATGTACACATATATAAATACAATATTGCAAAATCATAGGCTTGGAGGGAAGAGAACTAGGGTTTCGATTTTTGAATGGTTATCATGATGGGTGTGAGAGTTTTCAAGAGCATCTTGTAGAACCCTAAGCATCTTTGTTCACTCTCACACTCAACTCTCTCACCCATCATGAAGCCTCTTCTATTTAATCCCCTCTCTTTTGCACTATCTCATATTTCCTCATTCTCCTATACTTAAATATTTTTTCTACTCCTCAACCTACTTCAATCACTTCATTTCTACCCTGGGCTACTGATTTAAGGAGGAGGAGGAGCCAAGGATAAGGAGAGCCAAGGGCTAGGAGCAATAAGGGAAAGAGCAATGAGCAAGGAGCAAGGAGCAAGGAGGAGCAAACTAGGTGAAGCTTGAAGGTGTTCTTGTGTAAAATTTTAAGGTGGGTGTTTCTAAACCTTTGTGGTGAAATTGTGATATAGTTTTGAAAGCATGAGAAGCCATGAAACGTGTAATTAAGTGGTAGAAATTTGATGCATGCAAGTTTATTAGTGGAAGACTAGATAAAAACCTAGTAAATAGGTAAATAAAAAAAGGGTGTTAGGTCTGGATGCTGTAACTCAAAAATTACTTGGAGTTTAAAGTTGGAATTTTAAACGTAGTATCTCATGCATGTTATACACTGTTTTTCCAAATTTCATAATTTTTATAATTTATTGGCTATTTTAATTAAATAGTAAATTGAACATTGACTATGCAAAAAACAGATCTGGCTTAGGTTTTGACTATGGTTTTTCAAAGCTCATAACTCTGTAACCACTTGAGATATATTGCTGAAATTTTAGTATGTGCTTCTAATATGTGTTATGTGCTTTAATATAAATTTTTTTATTTTGGACATCGTTTGCTATTTTTATAAACTTCGAAACCGTTGACAGTTCTGAAAGAAAAGACAGAGTGAAGACGATCTGTTCCGTTTTTAGTTAATCTTCAAGTAGTCATAACTTGAAAAGTACTTGGTAGAATCACTTAAAATTTAAATATGTTTTATTACCATGTATGAAGAACCTATGTTTCAAATTTTATGATGTTTAGAGATCATTTGATATTTTAAAAGAAATTTTTTGTTAGCAATAGTTAGTTGTTGCTCTGTTCTGGAAACTATTGCATGCATGTTAAAGAATGACTTATTTGACCACTTAAACAACTTAATCTGAAGAAGTATGTAACAGTTGTAGTAGGCACATAGATCTTTATGTAATGTCTAAAATTTCATGATTTGGATAAGTACACGATCTGTAACGAATTTTACAAGTGATAACAGAAACACACATATTCTTAAAGCTCACAATTTTGCACTATACCTATGAGATTGAGTTTGTACTTGTGGAATCTGAGTTTTGCTATTATGGGTTATATACCATGTTGTGGATGTGGAAATGAGTTAGGACGTAAAAAATTTAATGTTTCATATTATGTGTTTCTCATGTGTGTAATACCCCAGATTCTTAAATAATGCTTTTTAAGATTAATAAATGAATTAAGATGATTTTTGGTGATTTAACAATGACTTTTTCTGAAATTTACTTTTTTTACACGTGCAAAACACGTGCAGATATTTTCTTGGGAAGTTCAAAGTCAAAACTTATGTTTGGGAAACCCATTAATTATTATTAGATATTATTTGTGAATTTTTTGGATTTTTCTGATAATTATTTGACCTATTTGCAAATATTACAAAAAATGGACTTTTGTGCAAAATTACCACTTGGAGTGAAAACTCCATATTTTTGGATTTTTGGTTTGGGCATGATGCCTAGTCAACTCAGAGGTAAAGAGTTTACTTTTTGTTTTAATAAAATTGGTTTATTTTGCAAGTTTTAATAAAGAATAGTCTTTTTTGCAAAATTGCCACTTAGAGGGGCAAAAGTGCGAATTCGTTTTTTCTGGGTTTTCAAAACAGTGCCAGATAATAATAAAGTGGTTGTTTTTGTTTTTAAATCTTAATTAAGATGGTTTTATTTAACTTCCAAGTATAAGGATCTATATAAGTAAAGATATATTTAAAAGAAGTATTTTACAAATCTATTCAAAACCCCAATTACTTGGATTCCGGCCTATAAGGGGTGGGGTGCAGTCGTCTATTTGCTGCACAACACAAAAGGGATTTCTTATTATTATTTTCTTGGATTTTAAAGCGAGGATCTTGGTTTTCTTGCGAAATGAGGGATTTTTCTTATTTCTTTATTATCTTCAGTTGATTCTTCAATAAGATGAGTGACATATGTTTGTTTTCTTATTGTTCTAAGCATGTTGTGTGTAAAGATTTATCTACTATAAAACATGTTAGATGATGGTATGTGGATATAATGAATTGTTGATGAGTAGATGAACAAAAAATTGAATCCTTGCATGAAACCTATGCTTTGATGATTGAAATTTTTTATAAATGACTTGAGATTTGTTAAGAATCAAATTGAAGCCATGAGTAGGCTGTTTGTATTGTACCTTACTGATTTGATTACACAAATCAAGTTTACAAGATGTTTAATTCACAAAGTGATAAAAAAATGAACCTTTTACTATGGGTGTAATGTGTAGGCTCTGTTTTGAGTTTTGTTGAAGAGAAACTTGATTGTTTACAGGTTATAATAGTATATATTCATGAGTAAACTATTGGGATCAGTAGGGTTTGTGTATAACAAGTTATGGAAGGGTTTATTGAATCAAAAGATCGAATTTTTGAAGTAAAGAGAAGGTTGAGTTCTTCGGGTCTGATTACCCACAGACCGAAAATTGGGTTTTGTGGATTTTTGTGAAGTTTTTGATTGGATTTGTGTTGTTCAATATTGAATTGATTTGAAACCTTTTACTACTCTTATTTGATGGAGTTTTGATGCTTAACTGATGCACAAATACACATATACATACTTTTACTGATTTTGAAGAATTTTGTGAAAGATTTACTCTTTTGAGATCTTGATATGTTTTGATGTGTTTTATAAACTCCTATATGTTATACAAGTTATATCCAACTATCCCAGGAATTTAGTTTTTACAAATTTGCATTTTTATAAAGTAAATCAATGTATCAGTAAAACATGCACAACTTTTAAAACTGCAGTCTGTGTGGATCGACAGTCGAATGTCCATTTTCCAACAGTCGACTGTCACCATCCTGACTGATGGATTCCTTGAGTTTTTGGATTTTAGCGGGACAGTCGACTGTCCATTTTACAACAGTCGACTGTCATTGTCCTGACTGATGGTTTTCTTGAGTTTTATTTTTACAGGACAGTCGAGTGGCCATTTTTCAACAGTCGACTGTCATCGCTCTGGCTAGTAGATTTCTTGAGTTTTCTGATGTTTTCTTTAAATGATTGGTTCTTCGATATTGTGGATTATTAATTGATATGGCTAAAAATGGGGTTAAATCGGAACCATCCAAATCCGGAACGAATCTTAAAGCCTAGGGGTAAAACGGTAATTTCACCTACCAATGGGTGTAACGCCCCGAATCCCAAATCACTGAATTCGAGATGTTCTACAGGATCTTTTCACTTTCTTTGAGTACAATTTTACAAGGAAAATTCAAACTTTTCTTTTTACATCAGAGTTACAATATCTTACATTTAAATTTACACAGCGGAAGCAAAATATACAACATTTACATAAATGAACAACAACATAATGAGATCTTTATGCATCCATTCCTCTTTACATGTAATTCATCCTGCATACAAAACTGTGGGTACGTCAGTTTATTCAACCGACGATAATTATACATGGCCATCCTCTCGATGCCAGAAACAGTATAATGGATCTCATTTCTTAACAAATCACAACTTGTTCAATATAAGCATGTAAAAACAAAAGGGAACTTTTAATGATGTCGTGTCGTGATTGTGCACTTAATCCTTAATACAATTTATTTAATTAACATGACACTAATGCGCACTTCTTCGAATTCTATGCATCCCATACTACATAGGTTCGAGGGCAAGCCTCTTAATCGTTCTTCATTTTTGTAGGGTTCAATCCCCCGCCATGACTTACTCTACTTCTGTAATTTCAGTGAGTATCCTAGATGATTCTATGAGTACAAGCATGTATCCTGGCCCCTGGAGTAGAATTTCGCGCCATGTCTTGACTCGTCAAGCATGCATTCTGCGACAATTCAGCCTCCTCCCTGAACACAATCCTCTTGCAGTCACCAAAACATCCCATAAGCGTGACTAAAGTCCAATCATTACTGAGTTGTGCCCGCGCCATGTCTTGACTCATCAAGCATGCATTCTGCGGCTCACACACCCGCACCGTACCCTAGCTCTCATACTCATGTTTTTCTCTCACCTTCATCACCTCCACACTATGTATTAAATTGATTAGAATCATGAATAAAAATCAAGCTCTAGAGTTAGCCTCTCCATCAAACCGGACTTATCATTTCATTTCACATGACCAACCTTGGTCTATTTCTCAACATCATTTCATTTCACTGCCAGGGAGACTTAGCTACTCTTTCGTTCAATTTCAAATTCATAATATCCAATTGAGCATCATCAGCTCATAATTCATTTAGAGTCTCACAGACTTTCTTATCATGATTTAACATTTCATATTTTCATCTAATTCTCAATTCTCATCTACGATTCATTTCACATAATTCTTACAGCCATAAACAGAGTCCATCGACTTAAATCATAAAGTTCACAATTACCAACAGTAAATAACATGAATTCAAATATATCAAAGTCCACTCTGTACAGTCGACTTGGAAGAACACCAGTCGACTCATACAGTCACATACAGGATCATCATAAATGCTCGGGATAGTCGACTGTTGTACACAACCAGTCGCCTGTCCCGCAACTTTTCATGTTCACAGTGTCAACCACATGACAGTCGACTGTTCATCCATCAGTCGTCTGTCCTGAGATTTCCAACAACATAACTTTAAGTTCAGCTCAGTCGACTTGCTACACGCATTCGGTCGACTGATCAGTTCCATAATTCAAAATAAACATTATTCTTTAACCGTTCTCACATGCATTTTCCTTACAGTATACACACATTCCATATTTTATAAACACCACATTTCTTATTTGTTCAGTAACGACGAAACATGAAAATTCAAGTTATTAATATGCTCTTTTCTTTAGAAACGATACTTAAACATGCATTCACATTGCTCATAACTTCGTACGATGATGAAGATATAAATCTCAAGTCATTAAACTGGGTCTACATAATGGAATATCTTAATTTATGGAACTTCCAAATAGTCACGGTCAGATTGAAGTACCAGTCGACTTAACACAACATCAGTCGACTGCTCCGACAATTCTAAGTTATTAATCCTCACTAGCTCTATTCATTCACCTTCCCTCCATCATATGTGTCATAGGGAAAAATATCAATTTAGTAATCATACCATCAAGTCCATTCGCACACATGTTTATCAACACATCATAAAAAGTGTCTCGTACCAGTCGGCTGGCTCACATGGCAGTCGACTGTACCGACAGTCCCGTTCTCAATATTAATAGCATGTTCAAGCAATTTCTACTACATTCAATTCACTTTTTATAACATGGTATCAATCATAATAATTATGGTATCATTCCTACATTAGAAGTCCTGAGAAACACCCACCTTATATGAAGAAATAAACGAAATCCCGCAAAAACTCTTCAATACGGTACTGCACTTCTTGCTCCTTTGTTCCACACCGAGCTCCTCAGAAATGCTGCTCGTCTCCACAGAAAAGCTCCCACACACAAACTCACAAATAACTCTCTTACAATAATAATCTTAGTGTAAAAGAGATAGGGAATGAGAAGGGGTATTTATACATAAACTAGAGTGAGATGGAGGGTTGAGATGCACTAGGAAGTTGGAAAATCAAGGGCTGAGATTGATAAGGGAGTTAAGAAAACTACCCATACCTTAAGAAACCACCCATGATCTCCTACCCACTATCCGGCCAAGAGTGTGTTCAATGCATGTGTGCAAAAATACACGTGCATGCACAACTCACACTAATAAAATTTGTACAAAACATAATAAGTTTCATATATAGAAAAAGTGTTACACAAAATAGGTTGTAGGAAAATAAATAAAAGGTTAAGTTTATGGGCTTAAGTTCATTTGGGCCAAAATAAATATTTTAAAAGAGAAAATAAATGAATCAACATTGGGCTTTAAGAAAAAAATACTTTATATGAAACAATATACTTTATTCATCATGTGGAGAAAATAATAGTCACATGCTACACAAGCATACCATATGAAAAATAATAATAATAATAATAATCTTTATGTATTAAGGAAAATCGGGGTATTACATCACTCCCTCCTTAGAATAGTTCCGTCCCCGGAACTACAGCCAAGAGCGAGAAAAACAGAAAAACATCACAACAACAAAAGATACAAAGATACAATCAAACAAAAATACAATCAAGCAAAAAACTCAGGATAGTCCTTCAACATCTTCTCCACAGATTCCCAAGTAGCCTCTTCAACCAAGTGGTTTCTCCAGACTACCTTGACCATCGGTATCGTCTTATTCCTCAAGACTTTCTCCCTACGGTCAACAATCTCGACAGGAGTCTCGATGTAATTCAGGTCTAACTGCAAACCTTCTGGCACTTCAGGCAAATGATGGCTCGGGTCTGGAATGTAACCTCTCAGCATAGACACATGAAAGACATTGTGCACCTGAGACAACTCTTCCGGTAATTCAAGCCGGTAAGCACTTTTCCCGATCCTTTTCAATATCTTATACGGGCCTATGAACCTCGGGGCTAACTTCCCGCCATTGCCAAATCGAACCACACCTTTACTGGGTGATACCTTTAGAAAGACGAAGTCACCGACCTCGAACTCAAGATCCCTTCTCCGGTTGTCTGCATAGCTTTTCTGCCTGCTCTGAGCTTCCACCAACCTTTTCCTGATCAGATCAATCTTCTCAGAAGTCAGCTGCACAAGCTCAGGACCAAACAACTGACGCTCCCCAACTTCATACCAGCAAACAGGAGTCCTGCACTTCCTGCCATACAAAGCTTCATACGGCGCCATCCCAATGCTAGCCTGAAAACTGTTGTTGTAGGCAAACTCTACCAAAGGTAAATGCCTTTCCCAACTGCCTCCAAAGTCTAGTATACAACACCGAAGCATATCCTCAAGAATACGATTGACTCTCTCGGTCTGCCCATCGGTTTGTGGATGAAAAGCAGTGCTGAAAACTGTTTTGGTACCCAAAGCTGCCTGAAGACTCCTCCAGAAATGCGAAGTAAACCGCGCATCTCGATCAGACACAATAGTTGAGGGAACACCATGAAGTCGGACAATCTCACCAACATACATCTCAGCCAACTTGTCCATCGAAGCAGTGAGTTTCATCGCCAAAAAGTGAGCGGACTTGGTTAGTCGATCGACTATAACCCAAATCGTATCATTGCCTTTAGAACTCTTAGGCAATCCTGTGATGAAATCCATACTGATGTTATCCCACTTCCACTCCGGAATAGGTAACGGCTGTAATAGACCTCCGGGTCTCTGATTTTCGGCCTTGACTTGCTGACAAATCTCACACTTCGCGACAAATTTGGCCACATCCCGCTTCAAACCTGACCACCAGAAATGCTGTTTGATGTCTTTATACATCTTAGTACTCCCAGGATGTACCGACAAAAGAGTAGCATGCGCCTCCTGAAGAATACTCTCTTTCAGGTCCGCCTGATTTGGAACACACAGCCTATCTCCGAACCACAGCACTCCATCCCTGGTTTGAAATCCGGGCAACCTGCCAGCACCAACCTGCTCCTTCATCTCCAGAATATCAGCATCAACCTCCTGACTTGCAATGATCCTTGCATTCAAAGTAAGCTGAAGCTTCAACTGAGATAAAGACGCTCCCAATCCTTGCAAGACAACCTCAATACCTGCTCGATCAAGCTCCTCAATCAGATGCCTCTAAGTGGTAATCAAACTGGCCAAACTGCTCTTGCGACTAAGTGCATCAGCCACAACATTAGCCTTTCCAGGATGATACTTGATCTCAGGTCGCATATCCTCGAGCACTTCCAACCATCTCCGCTGCCTCAGATTGAGATCCCTCTGCTGATATATATACTTCAAGTTCTTGTGATCTGTGTACATATTCAATTTCTCACCGTACACGTAGTGCCTCCATTGCTTCAAAGCAAAGATAATCGCAGCCAACTCCAGATCATGAGTCGGGTAATTCTTCTCATGCGGTCGTAGTTGTCTAGACCCATAAGCGATTACTCTTCTTTCTTGCATTAAGACACAACCAAGCCCCCGATGTGAAGCATCGCTATAAACATCATACTCAACACCTGCTCTAGGAAGAGCCAAAATAGGTGCAGTAGTCAGCCTATCTTTCAACTCCTGAAAGCTCGCCTCACATTGCTCGGTCCACTTGAAGCTCACATTCTTCTTGGTCAACTCAGTAAGCGGCACAGCTATCTGAGCATAACCTTGAATGAATCTCCGATAATATCCGGTCATCCCAAGGAAACTTTTGACTTCCTTCACTGTAGTAGGCCTAGCCCAATCTCTCACTGCCTCTATCTTCTGAGGGTCAATTGCCACTCCCTCCTTAGAAAGGATGTGACCTAGGAATGCCACTTCAGATTTCCAGAAATCGCACTTGGATAACTTGGCATACAACTTCTGCTCTTCCAACTTCTGCAAAACTGCTGCCAGATGCTCAGTGTGCTCCTTCTCAGACTTGGAGTACACGAGGATATCGCCGATAAACACCACGATGAAAGAATCAATGAATGGCCTCAGAACTCTGTTCATTAAATCCATGAAGATTGCGGGTGCATTCGTCACTCCGAATGGCATAACTAAGAATTCGTAATGCCCATGCCGAGTTCTAAATGCAGTTTTGTGCACATCTTCAGCTTTCACTCGCACTTGATGATATCCTGATCGAAGATCTATTTTGGAGAATACAGCTGCTCCTTGTAGACGATCGAACAAATCATCAATTCGAGGAATAGGATACTTGTTCTGAACAGTGACCTTATTCAGCTCTCGGTAATCGATACACATCCTCATCGATCCATCCTTCTTCTTTACCAAAAGCACTGGTGCTCCCCAAGGTGACGCACTAGGTTGAATAAAGCCTTTTCCCAACAGTTCCTCAATCTGCCGTTTCACTTCATCCTGTTCCACTGGAGCCATCCTATACGGTGCTTTAGAAATGGGTGCACTTCTGGGTTGAACAGTGATGCTGAACTCTACATCACGATGCGGAGGTAACCCAGGAAAATCTTCCAAGAACACTGTCGGATATTCCCGAACCACAGGAATTCCTTGCAATTCCACCGGAGTCTCTTCCTTGCGGATAGTTGCCACCAGCTTAGAACACTTCAACTTCCCTTGGAAAGTGACTTCAGGTCCACCTGGAGCCTTCACTGTTACGGTCTTGGTCTTACACTCGATGCTTGCACTGTACACCGACATCCAATCAATGCCAATGATAACATCGACTCCCAAGATAGTCAGCTCGATCAGATCAATGCCAAAGATTCGATCCCCAATCACTATCTCGCAATCAGCATAATACCGATCAGTGGTCAAAGTTTCTCCTGATAGAGTAGCTACTGCTAAGATCTTGCCTGGAAAAATCTTCGGTTCAGCTCCCAACACTTTAGCAAATCTAGGAGACACAAAAGTATGAGAGGATCCAGTATCGAACAATACAACAGCTTTCTTTCCATTAAGATAGAGTTCTCCTGTTACATAATACATACCATTACATAACAGTTTCACAATATAAACGGGAAGAAGAAATGACAAAAACCACACTAAACATCAGCCCTCATACCAGAGATGACCTGATCCGCTTCCTCAGCATCAGCTTCCGTCAAAGCAAATACTCGCCCTGACTGGTACGGCCTCTTCCCAGTCTGCTGTATTGGCACATTATGATTGCCAGCCCGCGGTTTGAGACATCGAGATTGGTAATGTCCCACTTCACCACAGTTAAAGCAAGTGACTGCAGAAGGTCTCCCTACATCGTTTCCAGCTCTTTCAGCTACACTGACAGCGTTCGCCCCTGTCGGTTTGAACCTCTGTGCAGATGGTTGCCCCTTGAAACTCCCTGATTGCGCAGGTCTCTTCCCGGACTGCCAGTTGTTCCTCTGGTGCTGAGCAACATGGAACTGCTCCATATCCGCCTCCGTCGCTGCCGCCCTCTTGACCAGTTTATCGAATCACCTGATACCAAGAGGTATCATACGAGACCTCAAGCTTGGCCTCAGACCATGCTCGAACTTGCGAGCCTTCTTCGCCTCATCCATCACCAGTTCTGGAGCATACCTGGAGAGCTGAGTAAACTTAGTCTCATACTCCCTTACTGACATGTTGCCTTGCTGGAGTGACAGAAACTCCATGGCCTTCTTCTCCTGGACGTCGGAGGGGAAATAGTGGCTGCGGAATTCTTCCAGAAATTCCTCCCAGCCAAGCAACAAGCCGCCCATGGTCCTCTTCATCGACTGCCACCAAACAGCCGCATCCTTCTCCAACTGCAAAGTCGCCAACTTGACCTTGCTGCCCTCCGGTGTTTCCAACACCTCGAAGATTGTCTCCACTTGCCGAATCCAGTTGTCAGCCGCATCTGGGTCTGACTTTCCCTCGAGCACTGGTGGTTTCATTCTCTTGAACGATTCCACTAGCTTAATTGCCTCGGGTACTGGATTCACCGGTCCCCTAGCTTGGTTCGCAGCCACTGCATTCAGCGTCTGGTAAACCCTTGCAAGTTCAGTCTCCAGATCCAAACCTTCGCCATTCCTGGCTCCCCTCCTCGACATATTCTGATGCAAAAGATCCATTAAATTCGAAGTATAAGACAAGAAATTAAACCAACTTGCATTGAATTCCAAAGTTTATACATTCGAATTAAAACATTTTTGACATCAGAATAGAAAAATAGAAACTAGGACAATCTAATCCCTACGGGTCCTCTTCGCTGCTCGAAGTTCATCCCGCAGTTCATCCACTTGGTCCTTCAACACATCCGTCAGGTTCTTTCTCTTCTCAAGTTCCCATACTCGGTGACTGAGAACAGAGAAATTGGCCTTCCGCTGTGCCAGCTGAGCCTCCAAAGCTCCAACTCTATACTTCAGGGTATCCACTTGCCTCTGAAGAGAATCCACAGTGCCACTCAGAGCTGGTCCCTCTTCTTCATCGGAAGAAGAATTGTCAGATGAATCCGGCGGTGGAGTAATCTCTCGAGATTCAGGGTACTCCTCATCATCAGAATCTGCTTGCCCAGGATGATACTCGTCCTCAGAATCAGCCTGTCCAGGATGGTACTCTTCCTCAATAATATGCCAGTCGTCGCCTCCAGTAGGGTCGAAGTGATCAGCCATCTTAGGAATAGAGAGGAAGAAGCATAAATCATAGAGCAACACAAATGTTAGTCACTTACATTTAAATCTCTAGACTCAAATACACACTCTAATGTCCACATCTAGGGTGTCGTTCCTTATAAACTTGTACAAGTGTGAAAGCGTAGAAAGCGTGGCTCTGATACCACTCTGTAACGCCCCGAATTCCAAATCACTGAATTCGAGATGTTCTACAGGATCTTTTCACTTTCTTTGAGTACAATTTTACAAGGAAAATTCAAACTTTTCTTTTTACATCAGAGTTACAACATCTTACATTTAAATTTACACAGCGGAAGCAAAATATACAACATTTATATAAATGAACAACAACATAATGAGATCTTTATGCATCCATTCCTCTTTACATGTAATTCATCCTGCATACAAAACTGTGGGTACGTCAGTTTATTCAACCGACGATAATTATACATGGTCATTCTCTCTATGCCAGAAACAGTATAATGGATCTCATTTCTTAACAAATCACAACTTGTTCAATATAAGCATGTAAAAACAAAAGGGAACTTTTAATGATGTCGTGTCGTGATTGTGCACTTAATCCTTAATGCAATTTATTTAATTAACATGACACTAATGCGCACTTGTTCGAATTCTATGCATCCCATACTACATAGGTTCGAGGGCAAGCCTCTTAATCGTTCTTCATTTTTGTAGGGTTCAATCCCCCGCCATGACTTACTCTACTTCTGTAATTTCAGTGAGTATCCTAGATGATTCTATGAGTACAAGCATGTATCCTGACCCCTGGAGTAGAATTTCGCGCCATGTCTTGACTCGTCAAGCATGCATTCTGCGACAATTCAGCCTCCTCCCTGAACACAATCCTCTTGCAGTCACCAAAACATCCCATAAGCGTGACTAAAGTCCAATCATTACTGAGTTGTGCCCGCGCCATGTCTTGACTCATCAAGCATGCATTCTGCGGCTCACACACCCGCACCGTACCCTAGCTCTCATACTCATGTTTTTCTCTCACCTTCATCACCTCCACACTATGTATTAAATTGATTAGAATCATGAATAAAAATCAAGCTCTAGAGTTAGCCTCTCCATCAAACCAGACTTATCATTTCATTTCACATGACCAACCTTGGTCTATTTCTCAACATCATTTCATTTCACTGCCGGGGAGACCTAGCTACTCTTTCGTTCAATTTCAAATTCACAATATTCAATTGAGCATCATCAGCTCATAATTCATTTAGAGTCTCACAGACTTTCTTATCATGATTTAACATTTCATATTTTCATCTAATTCTCAATTCTCATCTACGATTCATTTCACATAATTCTTACAGCCATAAACAGAGTCCATCGACTTAAATCATAAAGTTCACAATTACCAACAGTAAATAACATGAATTCAAATATATCAAAGTCCACTCTGTACAGTCGACTTGGAAGAACACCAGTCGACTCATACAGTCACATACAGGATCATCATAAATGCTCGGGATAGTCGACTGTTGTACACAACCAGTCGCCTGTCCCGCAACTTTTCATGTTCACAGTGTCAACCACATGACAGTCGACTGTTCATCCATCAGTCGTCTGTCCTGAGATTTCCAACAACATAACTCTAAGTTCAGCTCAGTCGACTTGCTACACGCATTCGGTCGACTGATCAGTTCCATAATTCAAAATAAACATTATTCTTTAACCGTTCTCACATGCATTTTCCTTACAGTATACACACATTCCATATTTTTTAAACACCACATTTCTTATTTGTTCAGTAACGACGAAACATGAAAATTCAAGTTATTAATATGCTCTTTTCTTTAGAAACGATACTTAAACATGCATTCACATTGCTCATAACTTCGTACGATGATGAAGATATAAATCTCAAGTCATTAAACTGGGTCTACATAATGGAATATCTTAATTTATGGAACTTCCAAATAGTCACGGTCAGATTGAAGTACCAGTCGACTTAACACAACATCAGTCGACTGCTCCGACAATTCTAAGTTATTAATCCTCACTAGCTCTATTCATTCACCTTCCCTCCATCATATGTGTCATAGGGAAAAATATCAATTTAGTAATCATACCATCAAGTCCATTCGCACACATGTTTATCAACACATCATAAAAAGTGTCTCGTACCAGTCGGCTGGCTCACATGGCAGTCGACTGTACCGACAGTCCCGTTCTCAATATTAATAGCATGTTCAAGCAATTTCTACTACATTCAATTCACTTTTTATAACATGGTATCAATCATAATAATTATGGTATCATTCCTACATTAGAAGTCCTGAGAAATACCCACCTTATATGAAGAAATAAACGAAATCCCGCAAAAACTCTTCAATACGGTACTGCACTCCTTACTCCTTTGTTCCACACCGAGCTCCTCAGAAATGCTGCTCGTCTCCACAGAAAAGCTCCCACACACAAACTCACAAATAACTCTCTTACAATAATAATCTTAGTGTAAAAGAGATAGGGAATGAGAAGGGGTATTTATACATAAACTAGAGTGAGATGGAGGGTTGAGATGCACTAGGAAGTTGGAAAATCAAGGGCTGAGATTGATAAGGGAGTTAAGAAAACTACCCATACCTTAAGAAACCACCCATGATCTCCTACCCACTATCCGGCCAAGAGTGTGTTCAATGCACGTGTGCAAAAATGCACGTGCATGCACAACTCACACTAATAAAATTTGTACAAAACATAATAAGTTTTATATATAGAAAAAGTGTTACACAAAATAGGTTGTAGGAAAATAAATAAAAGGTTAAGTTTATGGGCTTAAGTTCATTTGGGCCAAAATAAATATTTTAAAAGAGAAAATAAATGAATCAACATTGGGCTTTAAGAAAAAAATACTTTATAGGAAACAATATACTTTATTCATCATGTGGACAAAATAATAGTCACATGCTACACAAGCATGCCATATGAAAAAAAATAAATAAATAAATAATCTTTATGTATTAAGGAAAATCGGGGTATTACAATGTGTCTTAAGCGGGTACTGGTTCTCCTCCTCAAAGATCCATTAACCCGCGAACGGATCCACCTCAACTGGGTGCGGGTTTCAACCCGCAGCAAACCCGGTCCTTTCTCACGAACTTGGTCAGCTGACCCCTCTGGATGAGGGCTTCGATCTCGTTCTTCAGGATCCGACAATCATTGGTGTCGTGGCCATGGTCCCGGTGATAGCGGCACCATTTCTCTTTATCCCTCTTCTTGCCGGGGGTGTTCATTTTTGGTACAGGAGGTATCACCCCCTCCTTCTCAACTTCCATGAGAATTGTGGAGATGTTGGCGTTAAGGGGAGTAAACTTTTCAAATCTGGGGGGAGGTTGGCGCTGCCCGCATTATCCTTCTAGAGCTTCTTGGCTCCTTCTTCTTCTGGTTCCCTTTCTCTTGGACCCGGAGGAAGGCCCTTCAAAGTTGGGGCGGTGCTCAGCTTCCTCGGCCCGAATATACTTTTCGCTCCGGAGGAGGAGGTCAGAGAAGTTCTGCGGGGGCTTCTTGGCGAGAGAGGAGCAGAGGCTGGAGTTGAGGACATTGGATTGGAATGCTGCTGCAGCGACCGACTAGTCGAGGGATGCTATGGACCTGGCTTTCGCTGTGAACCTTTTAACATAGTCCTTTAGCTTCTCACCCTTCTTCTGGTTGAGATAGAGTAGCAAAATGCTGGTCTTCTCAGTTCGGCGGCTACTCACGAAGTGGGTGACGAAGAGGGTCTCAAATTGCTCGAAGGAGAATATCAAGGATGGGGCAAGGCGAGAGTACCATTCTCGAGCCGGACCCTTGAGAGTAGCGGGGAAGGTCTTGCACAACAGAGCATCGGAAGCTTGATGGATGAGCATGAGGGTCTTAAAGCATTTGATGTGATGGACGGGGTCAGACTCCCCGGAATAAGTTTCGAATTGAGGAGGTTTAAAGCCAATTGGTACGGGTGCCTCCATTATGGTTCGGGAAAAAGGAGGTCGACTCGGGCGAAGGGTCCTTCCTCTAAGCTCTTCTTCTCTGTCTAACTGACCCAAGCGCATCTCCATTTCGTGGAGACGGCGGTAGACAACATCATCCCTTTGACGGTAATCAACCGAACCTCTAGACTCGTCTTCGTACGAGGGAGAGCGGGGGCTATGACGATGGTAGCTCTTGGAGCGGCGAAGACTAGGAATGTGCTGGGGGTTGCTAGGAGCTGGGGGAGGAGTTAGGGACCGTCGGTGAGGACTTCGGACCGGAGGAGGAGTGGGAATCCTTGGAGGATTGATATTGTTGGGTCGGAGATTGAGAGCTTGTAGGATGGTGGCTTGGAATTGCTGGAACTCGGCACGAGTGATGGGTGCCTCATCATTCCTTAGATGCTGCCGACCGGTTGGGGAATGGGGTGGGTGCCTCATCGTTCCTTGGATGCTGCCGACCGGCTGGGGAATGGGGTCTTCTCCTGTGGTGCTCGGGGGACTCTCTCCGCCCTCTTCGGGTGGGGGACCTTCTGTAGTCTCGGCGGTGAGGAGATCACTCATCTGAATGTTGTTGGCAGGAGGCTCCCTCTCGGGCCCGCCTCTCATCCAGACGGCGGCGAAGATCGTCATCCTTCTGCCGATTGAGGATGGTATTGTGAAGGTTGGAAGCTCGGGGATGGCGGGAGGCCATAGAATCCGTAGAGGCATTGTGTACTAAGACGTGGTCCTGATGGAGAGGTTGCTTCTGCGGGTTGGGACGCGAGACCCCTGCACCGGCATTTTGAGGACCGGGGGGATCCTTAGGAGGTTGCTGATTCTGAAGAGGAGGCTGGTCCTGTTGGAGAGGGTCCTCTGCTTGGGGAGGAAGTTGCCCCTGCTGCTGAGCGGGTTGGATGGGGACTTCCTGTTGCTGATCGACGGGGTTGGGTCCACGGTTGGACCCCCTGGATCTTACTTTCCTAGGAGGCATGGCTGGAGAAGATCTGACCAACGGGAAGAGGGGAGGCTGCTATTCGTTTGATTTCCACAGACGGCGCCAATCTGTTACCGCTAAATCTGGTGTGGGGGTAAACATATAGTATTTGTGGATTCTTGGGAAAACCTGAATAGCGAACCTGTCACTATTCCGCTGGAGTCTGACTGCTGACTCCCGCCATTCACCTGCAAAAAGTGCAAGACACCGGGGTTGATCCCGGCGACGCACCCTCCAATGCTCAAGTCAGTAATCAGGGAAGATTATGAAAGGGCGTAAATTGGCAAAAGATTGATTACCTCTTAATGAAGATGGATGAGGGGTATTTATCGTCGCCTTTGAGACCTAATTAGGCGTGTAATCCCTGTGTTTAGATAAGGAATGTAATCCCTAATTCCTAGTGAAAGGATAGATATGAATCAGGGCCGTTGATTAGGATTAATCAGAAACCCTAATTCTATCCTGGTGGACCGGGTTTGCTGCGGGTTGAAACCCGCACACAGTTGAGGTGGATCCGTTCGCGGGTTAATGGATCTTTGAGGAGGAGAACCAGTACCCGCTTCAGACCCATTGGTAGGTGAAATTACCGTTTTACCCCTAGGCTTTAAGATTCGTTCCTGATTTGGACGGTTCAGATTTAACCCCATTTTTAGCCATATCAGTGAGTTACTATTTATTGCCACCATTTTCCAATTCTTTAACATTTTAAATTTCTCACTTACTTTTATTTTCACGTCCTAATTCATGATTTGACGCTTACTTTTGTAATATTTAATGAACTCCTTTTAAGTCTTCTTACATATATATATTTTTGGTCTATTTTGCTCATTACCCTTTAATGTGTTTTTCGAGTGTTGATTATAATGTCAACATTCACTAATTATATGTCTTTTTACATTCATTGTTATTAATATTTTCTTTACTTAGCTAAATTTGTTCGTATTTCTATGTATCTTGACTAGTTATTTTCCCAAAACTATTTTTTTATATCACCTTTAAAAGTTTGTTTTCCTTGTTGTTTGTATGTATTATCATTATTATCGGTATTGTTAACATTTTTAATTTTATTATTATTATTATTACCAGTATGATTTTGACGATTTTTATTACTGTTATTATTATTGCTATTATCATTTTTAATATTATTGTTATTATTATTTTATTATTGTTATTACTATTATATTATTATTAATATTATTAATTTTATTAGTAATATTTATTGTTATTATTAATTTTGTTAAAACCCATTAGTTTTGATCTGTAGTGTGTCTTTTAATTATTTAAATTGAAGCCAAACTTTATATTCATTTTGCATTATTTATTTATATCTATCTGGAGCCCATACTTTCTTTGATCCTGGTGTCTCATTCTTTTCTTCCTACTCGGTTCGTCGATTGGGGTCATATGGCCTACAACGACATGTATGCTGCTTAGGACATTACCATCGGAGCAGCGCAGTGGAAGCGTGGTGGGCCCATAACCCACAGGTCCCAGGATTCTCTTGTCGTTTCTCATTCCCTGCATTGTTTGCTTCTTTCCATCCCTTGCATTCGTCTTCATCCGTTGACTCATTGGCTGGTCTAACTCTTCCTTGTCCATCTTTTCTTCGATTCCAGCTCTATCTATTTCTACATCTCTTTGCCTCGTTATCTTGCAAGTCTTATGTTGTTTCTTCTTCATTTTTGACACCGGTAACTTCTTTATTTCTGATACCGGTTACTTCATTCTTGCATTCCATTTTGCCATCATGCACCCATTTATTATTTGATTCAATTCTTCCCTGTTCATTTCTCTCATTGATTTCAGTTCTACCTACTCCCTTATCTTGTTTTGTTATCTTGTGTTGATTCCTTCCTTTTGATACTATTTATTTTCTTTCTTACATCCCATTTGACATTGTTGTTATCCACTTCCTTCTTTATCTGGTATTGCCACTGCTTTGTTCCTTCGCCATTAATTCTCTGTTTTGTTACCATTCCCCAAGTTTGCTTTTGCCCTGTCCCACATACTGCCGAAGCAAATTTCGAGGACGAAATTTTGTTATAAGGTAGGTAGGATTTGTAACCCCTATTTTCGTAAATACGTATTTTCTGTGTATTTTCGATATTTCAAATTTTTGTGAATTAGTTTTCCGCTTTCAAGTTCCTTTTGTTAAAATGTATTCTTGAATATTCTTTTAAAATCTATTTTCGATCGATAATCTTATTGTAACTATTTTCTATGATTTTTATATTGTAATACAAATCTTATTGTTGTTATTGTTATTAGCATTATTATTATTATTATTATTATTATTAAATATATTGCTTATTAAATTTTGATAGCCATTATTTTGCAAGCCACTCTATTTTATTTTATGTTATTATGTTGAGTGTTTAATTAATCTAGTATTTTGTTACTTAATTATTTTATTGGATCTTCTTATATAAGACCCAAAACCTACAAGCCTATTTTCCTGTTGGATCTTATTCATACTCCTAACCCATACCCGTTTGCAACACTACCCAATACTCAATACCAATCAGCCGTCACACCTAGACCTAATACCTTACCCTAGTATAACTACCCCATATATAATACAACCTGTTCATCTTCCTATACCCTGAGTCGCCATTCCTTACTTCCGAAACTTCTGCCTCACCCCGTCTCCTTATGTCTCGACCTCCCTTCGTCGATGTGCAGCGACAACAGCATCAGTCGTCAAGCCAGCAGCTAGCGCCACCTCGTTAACCCATTTCAGCAACGGACTGTGTCCTCCACCAGCCACCCTGCCTTCCCCCTTGCACCACCGAGCCCCGACGTCAAGCCACCCTCTTGCGTCGTGCTCAGCCAGCGACGATCCTGCAGTGCTCCTGCGTCGTGTCGCCTTCAGCCCAGCACTCGCCTCTGCAGCAGCGCAGCACCAGACTCCGACAATCGTGATGTGCCTCCCAAGCATTAGCCCGTACCCCACCCTACGATGCTCTCCTCCTCTGTTGCATCGCAGACAACAGCTAGCCAGTCGCGACCCTTCTCGGCCGGTGTTTCCCATTTCACTGCGCCCTCGCGCTGCCCTCGCCGGCGCTGCCCCTGTACGTCATCGCAATGCCGTCCAGTTGTCGACCACCACCGACCCAGAGCCAAGCCATGCTGTTGATATTGAGTTTGATCAAGTGCATTGTGGGCTGTCGATCTCATCATGATCATCACGATCATCAGCTTCTGATCTGGACCGTCCGATTGCCTTGGTGATCTTGATCATCATCAAGATCTTGATTTCCAGATCTGATCTTCATCTTCCTTATCTTCGATCTTGGCCGTCGATTGGTTGATCAACTTGATCTCGGCCCTTGATCGCCTCGTTCATTTTCTACTTGGTGAGTTAAATATTTGTTCCACTTTTTGTTCTCATTCATCAAATTGTCAATCATGGTATATTTACTCCTTTGGTACCCTTCTAATTCTTATATGTTTTATATTCGATCTCGACTGTTGGATTTTCTTGATCTTCATCTTGATCACCATCTTGATCAACGAGATCCGTGCCCGATCGTGATCATCGTGATCGTTTGCTCGTCGCCGTGTCGCTGGGATTCCAATCCCGTTATTCTCAAATTATCGGATTTAATCGTCATCTAAAGGCAAGTCATCTTACTCGAATTGTATTGTATCATATTCGAGATCATTTATTGAATTACGCAAGTAGATCCATGTTGAATATTGTATAATGTTATTGCTATCTATCGTTAGGATACCACAGATTTACACGAGCGAATCTAAGTGGTAGTCTTGACTTCGTGCCGTCTTTTTGCCTCTAATGTATAGAGATCTTACATGCACTCGTGTAGTTAGTTATTGAATATAAGAATAGAAAATTAATGTTACATTTTATTTCATGACATTATACACAACTATTGTAAATTGTATATTAGGGTCGATTTTTCATGTGATTGATAATGATAAATCAGTGGATTTTAATTAGTAGAGTTATGGACATTATATATCTTAATACCATGTTCACATAGGAATGGCTTGCTATGATTTATGATTGTGAAACCCCAATTCATCATTCTTAACATTTTAATCATTTTATTCAAAAAGAATATGTTGACACCCTGAAAAATTTATGCCAACCGGAACTTTATCGTGCTGTTTCAACCTAGATGATGTCATTAAAATCAGTCACTTCTGAATATGAAACATAGCCCTAAGTGTCTAGTTGTCAATAACATCCAGATTTTTCGAATTCCGACTATTATTGCATGAGTTATGACCCTTTTGCTACTGTTGCGCTGTAATTTCTGATTCATGTACATACCATGTTAGGCTGATGAATTAAGTGAACTAATGATCAAATATCGCCATGATAAATTCCAGATTGGTAGATAACATACTTAGGGTGATAAAAATTATTTTTACTGATTTTTACAATGAATATTTACTGCCCTTACAACTGAAATTAGTCAACATCGATAACCACCCAGATACTAAAATCTGTAAAGAACACTGAAATTTACCTAGCTACCGTTGTCGGAATATAGACTTTAAATATGCATTGGAACTGGGCAAGAGTCTAGCTTCAAAAACTTCTGATGGATCCGCTTTGCTATCCTGTACCAATGAGAATTCTGATTTTGGTGCAGCAACCTACTGCTGTCCAGAATTGGGTTGGGTTTCTATGTTTAAATATATACAATTGAATTTATAATGTTATATTTGGTGCATTTAATTGTATAGAGTATATTGCATGATCTTAGGGTTGTTTTGTCATCTTTCTAGTGTCCCTTATTAATCGTATGATTGTATGTTAAGTGAATAAAGTATGTTAATCAAGCCGGGGTTAAGGGTTGACTAGGGTAGTTGACAATATAGTGAGTGTACTCAGATGATGGCCAGTGATTATTATCGTTATCGGCATCGTGTAAGAAATTACACATGTCCAGTGTTTTTATTGTTATCGGCATCGTGTAAGAAATTACACATGTCCAGTGTTTTTATCGTTATCGGTATCGTGTAAGAAATTACACATGTCCTTTGTTATTACCGTTATCGTTATCATACCCAGTACATGAACTATAGAATCTACCACCTTAGTCTAAACGAAATTGATTGTATACATCGAACCTGTGGTACGACACACATGGGACACAGTAGTACGTGCATTAGCTAGGATTATAAATGAATAATAGACTTAAGACTTTCATCACATTGTCATTGCATAATGTTATCTTTATTGAACAGTGTTATCGTTATTGTTACCATTATTATTATTATTTATCGTTATCGTGATAAATCATCGTTATTTCTTGTATTGTTATCGCTTTGTCACTGTTCAGCACAATTGATCATTCATTGAATTCATTGTTATACCGCCAATGTCATTGTTTCCCTGTTTCTCTACTTGCATGTCCACGACTTGCTCTAAGGACATTTTTCCTCTCTTTAGATGAGCAGCTTACTGGTAATCAAGGAGACTTACCTGACGGACTAGGGAAGCAACAATGGTGAAGGAGATGTTTTTTCTACGTCGCTTAAATAAATGTTGCTTTATTTGATAACCGTAATAAATTGAACAAATGTTGTTTCTTTGTATTGTGGGCTTTGACCCGAATGTTGTTTGTTAAATTTCAGATGTTGGGTTATTTTGATGTTGGTTATTTTTATGCTTAAATTTCAATGTTGTTATTTATGTGATTATCATTTCATTGTATGCGTGGTTGTTTTACTTCTTGTTCATATTGTTGAGTTGGATCGATAACAGTCTATGGATGATGTAAGTCATTCACTGGGCCGTGTCACGCGCTTGCATTCCGTATTTTTGGAAAGCTGGGCGTGACAACTTTTACAATCAGTTTTATTACCAGCAAAATCAGCATCACTATACGACAAAAGTTGAAAGTTATTGGTGTGTGGATAGAACAAACCACATTCAAATGTGCCTTTAATGTATCTTAAAATACGTTTCACTACTTTTAAGTGAGATTCGTTTAGATTAGACTGATATCTAGCACACAAACATACTCTAAACATAATATCTGGTCTAATAGCAGTTATATATAAAAGTGAGCCAATCATACCTCGATAGATCTTTTGATCGACACTCTTACCTAATTCATCTTTGTCAAGTGTAGTAGTAGCAGCCATAGGTGTGGTCTTACTACTAGTGCTATCCATGCCAATTCGTTTGAGTAATTCCTTAGCATATTTTCCTTGATTAATAAATATGCCATTTTGAGACTATTTTATTTGTAGTCTAAGAAAATAATTGAGTTCACCCATGTGACTCAGCTCAAACTCATTTTTCATGGTATTAGGAAACTCTTGACATAGATTACTATTAGTAAATCCAAATTTATGTCATCTACATATATTTGTATGATTAAAATATCAGTCTTTATTTTCCTAATAAACAAGGTAGTATCTACTTTACCAATTTCAAAACCAGTTTCTATGAGAAATTTTTTTAAGCGATCATACCAAGCACGAGGTGCTTGTGTAAGACCATATAAAGACTGTTTCAATTTAAAAACATGGTTTGGGAATTGTTCATGTTTGAAACCGAGTGGTTGCTTAACATAAACATCTTCCTTAATAAAACCATTCAAAAAAGCATTTTTAACATCCATTTGGAAGAGTGTGAAATTCATAAAATATGCAAAAGATAATAAAATCCTAATTGATTCTAGTCTAGCAACAGGAGCATATATTTCATCAAAATCAATTCCTTCTTCTTGATTATATCCTTGAGCAACTAATCTAGCCTTGTTCCTAACAACTTGTCCTGATTCATCTAACTTATTTTTAAATACCCATTTGGTACCAATTATAGTATGAACAGGAGGTCGTGGAACTAAATTCCATACATCATTTCTTATAAATTAGTTAAGTTCATGATGCATGACATTCAACCAAAATTCATTCTCACATGCCTCTTATATATTTTTCGGTTCAAAATCCGACAAGAAAGCAGTATGAGAAATCATATTAAAATGAGATCTTTTTTGAATACCATGTGAAATGTCACCAATATTAAGTCATGAGGATGATCTCGAACTTCAACAAATGACTTTGGTAAAGTTCGAGTTATCACAACAGGATCAGTCGACTTAACAAGTCCATCAGCCGACAGATTCACATCAGTCGACTTAGGAATCCTATCAGTCAAATTGTCTAGGGTAATTTGCTCTAGTGATTTAATAACGTTATCTAGTGGTGATGATTCAATTTCATCATCTTCAATAACGTTAGACGAAGGTAAAGATCCATCAAATGAAATATCCATTGATTCTTCAATAGTCAAAGTTGACTTATTGAACATTCTATATGCCTTACTCCTATTTGAGCATCCAATGAAGATACCTTCATTAGATCTAGCATCAAACTTATCTAGATTATCTTTTGTGTTTAATAAGAAACACTTACAACCAAATACTTCAAAATTTGATACTTTAGGAATTCATTCATAGAAAAGTTCATAACAAGTTTTCTTAAGCTTTGGCCTAATCAATATTCTATTTAAAATATAGCATGCTGTAGAAACAGCTTCAGCCTAGAAGTATTTAGGCAAATTGCTTTCAACAAGTATAGTACGTGCACATTCTTGCAAGATCCTATTCTTTCTTTCAACCACTCCATTTTGGAGTGAAGCTCCAGGAAATACAAATGAATGTGTTATACCATTCTTGTTGTAATATTCTAAAAACGTTTCATTCTCAAATTCTCCACCGTGATCACTTCTAATTGTAACTATGGTTAGAGATTTTTTATTTTGAATACGTTTGCAAAAATTTGCAAATTCTTCAAAGGCTTCTTTTTTAGGTTTTAAAAAAAAATACCCTGTAAATTTTGAAAATTCATCTACTAAAACAAATACATATCTACTTTTATTTAAAGAAGCGACTCTAGTAGGAACAAATAAATCCATATGGATTAATTCGAGAGGCCTACTAGTAGAAATCATTTCTTTTGTTTTAAAAGTAGATTTTACTTGTTTTCCTAGTTGACATGCATCACACATCTTATCTTTCTTAAAATATAATTTTGGCAATCCTTTAACTATGTTATTCTTAGTTAATTTAGCAATGTTTTTCATATTTATATGGCCAAATCTCTTATGTCGAAGCCAAGAATCATTGTTAGAAGCAACTAAGCAAAAATTATTTGAAAACTCATTTGATTTTAAACATAATTCATATATATTATTTTTTCTAAAACCTTGAAAGATCATATTTTGCATAGATGAATCATAAATTAAGCATGCATCCTCTTCAAAGACAATTTTATAACCCTTATCACAAAGTTGACTGATACTTAACAGATTATGCTTTAAACCACTAACTAGAAATACCTTTTCAATAGTAGGGGTAGTGTTCTTACCGACCATGCCTATTCTAATGACCTTTCCTTCGTTATTGTCACCGAATGTAACAGTTCCTCCATCTATCTCTTGTATGAAAGAAAGTAGGTTTGCATTGCCAGTCATGTGCTTAGAGCATCCACTGTCAAGCATCCAACGTTCCCTTTTAGGTATCTATAAAATAAGAATTGTGAATATGGTACCATTTTTATTAGGTCCGAAAGAGATTAATGTTTGGGAAACCAAACCCAAAGTGAGTTTGATTTACCACCAAAAGCAGGTATATAATTTATAAAATTACACACATTATAAATAAAAGAATTTATATAAGTAATTCTGTCATTTAGACTCAGGTTGACTGGAACCCAAATTTTTTTAGTCTGTCCAGTCGACTTTATTGTACCCTTTAGTCGACTGTATTGTGAAGTCAGTCGACTGGGAGGTGAAACAAGTCGACCTATATGAGGTTGTCGTCTTTTTGAATAAGACTCACAACCACTGGGCAGACGACTGAATTTTTGGGTCAGTCGACTGTTCTGAACATAAGGGTTACTCTTTTCATGATCAAAAAAAATTTTTGGTTTTTCAAAAAAATCATATAACTTCTTTTTCATACTAGAAATAGAATCAATATTATTACTACTAGTATTATTAGAAGAATGATGTTTTTCAAGAGTTTTTTGAAAACCTAGTCCAAACTTTTTATTAGATTGAACTTGGTTTTGGAGAACTTCATTTAAATTCTATTTTCCTATGTTGAACTTAGATACATTCTTAAATATCTCTTCATAATTTTTTTTAAGAGATACAAGATCTATATCCAAGTTTGAAAGACGAGAATTTAAAGACCTGACTTCAACATTTAAGTCAAGATTTTCTTGAGAAAATGTTTGATTAACTTTCTCTAGATTTTTAACTCTTATCTTCTTCTTTTTTTAGTTCATGAAAAACCTCATTAAATGCTTCTAATAAATCATTTGAATCAAAATTGTCACTTACATCATTTTGAGTAGCCATGAAGCACACATTTGCGACTTCATTTGATTCTTCATTCTCTTCTTCGGATGATGAGTCGATATCTTCCCAAGTTGCTTAATATGCCTTCTTGTTCTTCATGTACTTGTTCTTTGTGTACTTTTCTTCCTTGAAGTTAGGAACTTTCCCTTTTGATTTTGCATTTTCTAACGGACAGTCCTTCTTCATGTGACCTGTCTTGTTATACTTGAAACAAGTGGGAAGATCATTAGTATCTTTACACTTAGAATTGAATTTACCCTTTCAAAGAAATTTCTTAAATTTTATAGTGAACATGGCTATTTCTTCTTCATCTTTTGAATCGGACATGGCCTTGAAAGCAAGAGTCTTCTTCTTGGCTTGTTGAGGTTCTAGATCCTTCTTGTGTTCTTCTAGTTGTACTTCATATGCCATTAGATTTCCCACAAGATTCTCAAAAGAGAGTTGTGTTAAATCGTTGGCTTCTTCTATAGCGGTGGTCATCTTCTCCCATTCGGGGGTTAGGGCACTTAGGACCTTCCTCACCATCTCTGCTTGCGAATATATCTTTCCAAGAGCCACAAGAGAGTTTGTGATGTCCGTGAACCTTGTTATCATGTCCGACACAATTTCGTTCTCCTTCATACGGAACATCTCGAACCTGTGAACAAGAACAGAGATTTTAGATTCTTTGACCATATTTTTACCTTTCATGTGTTACCTCAAGAGTGTGCCATATTTGATGAGCCGTTGTTGCATTTGACACACGATTAAACTCTTCTTTGGTAAGTGCACAAAAGAGAGCATTCGTCGCCTTTGCATTGTTCATGGTGTTATTCTTCATGTCATCGTTCCATTGTGCACAGAGAATTGTAGGTACGGTATATTCTATCTCGGTCATGTTCCAAATCTCATAGTTGATCGACTGTAGGTAGATCTTCATTCTATACTTCCAATAGTTGTAGTTTGTTCCATCAAAGAGATGTGGCCTTTGTGTGGATTGGCCTTCATGGTATTGACTTGTATTTGAAATAGATGTCATTGCACTCAACCAAGCTTTGATACCAAGTATTGGATCCTGTATGCAAGGCAAATAACACTAGGGGGTGAATAGTGTCGTATAAAAATTAAACAGTAAATTGAAATTTTCGCACTGTTAAGTCGACTAAAAATAGAAGGCAATCGACTAAAGCATTAGATTAGAAGAGTAATTTGACTAAAGAGTTACAAGTCTGTTAAGTCGACTTAGAGAGTAACACAGTCGACTGACCAGACTTGATTTACACAAGAAACTCAGAGAAACTGAAAATGCAAGATTAGAGAATACAACCACAGAGAGTCAACACTGCAAACACCACGATGTATCCTGGTTCTGTCCTCCTGACCTACATCCAGTCCCCAAGCAACACACTTTAGATTTTCCACTATTCTTGAAAAAAATACAAGAATACTCTACGACCTTTGACAACAACTATGATAAATCCGTAGACCTTTCTCACCACTACAGAGAGCAAAACCCACTCTACACCCTAGAGTGAAACCGACTCTAAACCAAGAGTCCTACTCTCCAACCGAGAGGACCAATCTCACAACCCGAGAGTGAAACAACAACAAAAAGAGATTTACAACAACCTAAAGCCCTGTATGTGGATGTGCTTTTTGTATATAGGCTATAGGTCGACTTGACTTCAGTCTAGAAGGAATTCAATGTTATACTAAACTGAAAATTAGAGAACCAAGTCTTAAAGAAAGTATATGCTTGTTCTTCTTCTTCTCAAAAGCAAAAGACTTGAAAATGAAAGTTAGGAGTTAGAGAGCCTCTCCCAATTGAAAATTATACTTTATTTATAGATTTAGAAACTCTTGAACGTTGAGAAATCGTATCTCAACTGCCATACAACAGCAGTAAATAGGTTTGAATTTGAAAAATAAGTTTTAAATTCAGAAAACTGTCAAAAACAGCTTGAACAGTCGACTGGGTTGCCATAAGAGTCGACTGGTCAGAGCTTGAGTGAGTTCAGTCAGTTTCGTACTCTAACAGTCGACTGCCTCCAAGAGTAAGTCGACTGGGACTCAATCAGCTGAACTTATACAAGCTTTTTTTTAACATTTTGATTTTGTAAAACATTTTCTTTATTTAGGGAATGTGTGAGTGTGTGAGTGTTTGTGTGACAAGGCTTTTACAAGATTCTAAGACTCACAAATAATATAAACAATATTATAAGACATTTGTTCAAATGTAGCTTAATCACTTGAAGCTCTTGAAAGTCTTGAACTTGAAACTTGAAAGCTCTTGAAAGTCTTGAACTTGAAACTTGAAAGCTCTTGAAAGTCTTGAACTTGAACCTGAGTCTTTGTGACTTGATCTTGCCTTTGTGGTTTCAGCAAATACTTTTGAAAGCTTCATCACATTGTATTGGCCTTGAACACTTTTGATACACACTGTAAAAAATATGAAATATAGAACAATTGTGTATTGTGTTGTAGTCATTAAAATCACGAATCTACATTACCGAGGCATGGGCTAATACTCACAGTTTATCTATATCTCGTAGTAGTCATCGTAGTAAGCTTAATTGCATAGCGGGGGATTAAACCCTATCAAGTGGAGAACGATAAGGGCTTGCACCGGACCTATGCAGAGTGGGATGCATAGAATCTGACAAGTATGCATTAGAGAGTCAGCATATAGCATTGGTATTTTCTTGACTTGGTTTTATGCATACCGTTTTTCTGTTTTTCTACACCTGACACTTACTCTAGTTTCACTTGATGTTTTCATCTTTTATTTATTATTATTTCTTATTTCATTTATTCTTGCTTTTGATACATGTTGGTTATGACTCTATGCTTTATATTTTATTTATGTTGCACTTATTTTTATGTCACTTACACCGTTATGGCTGACTTGGGGGTTAGGATTATCTCTAGCCTCATGTTTTATAGGTAGGTACCTATAGCTTGAGATTCGGATGCATGAGATAGAATGATGTTGTGGCTTATGTAAATTGTAAAAAAATGTGTTGTAAAAGAAAGAATTTGTAATTCAAGGTGTTTGTTTTCCACTGTGCTTTGTAAAGAATTAATATAATAAAAGTTGAAAAAAATTTATCTGTGTTTTGGCTATATTTACTTTTACAATTGAGGTTGATACTGGAAATTGTGTCACATATTTCTGAGATATTATATTGAAAATTCGGGGCACTACAGAGATTGGTATCAGAGCATGCTTTAATAGTAATCATAAACATGGTATGAAAATAAACCTAGGTGTGGGCACTAGAGCATGAGTGCCTAGGTGTGGACATTAGAGTGTGAGTATCACATAAAGTTAGAACATGATGTTTTGATTTGGGGTATGGTTGAGGTTTTGCTATAAGGTATTGATGTGAATATGAATTGTGTTGTGATGCTCTAACTTTACCCTCATTTTGCAGTATTCAGTAATGGAAGGATCCAGGATCAGGAATGGTGGTATTGGTGATGGGGCCGGAAGTTCCCATGGAACTGGACTTGATCTTGAGACTGAGATTATCAGGGTAGACTGAGATTATCAGGGTGTATCAGACCTTGAATGCATTCATGGCAACTAATATGGCACAAAATCAGAATCAGAATCAGGGGGCTGGACCAGTGTTTGTTAATGCTGATCCGATCAAGCAGGTTGAATCCTTCAAGTGGATGAAGCTGCCAGCGTTTGAGGGGCAGTCTGATCCAAACGAGGCTGATGATTGGATTAGACAGATGGAGATGGTCTTCGAAGTCTTGGAGACCCCAGCAGTCAATAAGGTGAAATTAGATACTATGCAGTTAGAGAAGGATGTTGGCGTCTAGTGGCAGTCAGTGAAAAGGACTTTTGGAGATCAGCAAGTAACTTGGGAAGCTTTTATGGATGAATTCAATGTTCGTTTCTTTCCTCTGGATATTCAGGAGAAGAAGGCAATAGAATTTTCGAATCTGTAGCAAGGCAATATGACAGTGTGTGAATATGAGACTAAGTTCGCTTAGCTGTCAAGGTATGCACCGGAGCTGATTATTGATGAAGCGAAGAAGGCCAAGAAATTCGAGCAGGGCTTGAGGCCGAATTTGAGGTCGAGGATGATTCCTTTGGGCATAAGGAGGTTTGATAAGCTGGTCAGGAGAGCAGTTATGACAGAAGAGGATATGGACTAGTTCCAAAAGCAGCAAGAGACCTGGAACAGTACAAGAGGCCAACAACTAGTCAGAGTGGGAAGAAGCTCCCAGTGAAGAAGGGCAAGTTCAGTAGGCCAGAGTAGAGGGCACCTGCAACTCAGGAGGTGACTTGTTAATACTATAAGGAAGCATGTCACTTTAGTTCAGCATGTCCTAAACTGGCGAAGCAGACTTGTTTTCAGTGTGAGCAAGTGGGGCATACTAAGCTTTTCTGTCCACGATTAAAGAAGGAGGGTTTAGGCGGAGGCAAATTTCAGAGGCAAGGGCGAGTGTTTGCATTGGCTGCGGAGGATGAAGGTAACTCAGAGGATGTGATCCAGGGTATGCAAGAATTTTGAATTTTTATTTATTCAATGTATTAAGTAAAACTTTGTTTGAGAATAAATTGGAGATTTGAGAATCATTCTTCATGTAACAGGATAAAACTTTGTTTTGGTTAATAGAATAAAAGCAAAAGTTTTATTTGATACTGGTTCTTCGCATACATTTGTATTGCCCAATTTTGCAAAAGTCTTAGGTGTGGAACCTAAGTTGTTTCCAGGTAGAGTCTTGTTAGTGGCAACGCCGTCAGGAGAAGAACTGGTTGTTGATCGATATTACGAGGGTTGTGATGTCGAGATTGGTGGGAGATTATTTGACATTGATCTCATTGAGCTGCAAGTTCTGGGTGTGGATGTGATTGTGGGCATTGATTGGATGACAATATATGATGCCACAATTGAATGCAAAAAGGAAGAGGTGTTGGTGAAGGCACCAGGTGGTCCCGCAGTGACTTTTCAGGGGAAGATGAAGGGCCCGAAGGTTGCTGCAGTGATATCTAAGTTGATGATTCCAGATGAAATCAGAGGCATTCCAGTTGTCTGGGATTTTCCTACAGTGTTTTTGGAAGATTTACCAGGATTGCTGCCACAGCGAGATGTGGAGTTTTGCATTAATGTTCAGCCGCGGAGTGCTTCGATTTCTAAGGCTCCATACAGGATGGCACCTGTAGAGCAGGATAAAGTTAAGAAGCAAATTGAGAAATTGTTGAGCAAGGGTTTCATCCGGCCGAGTTCTTCACCGTGGGGTGTGCCAGTGTTGTTGGTCTAGAAGAATGATGGGTCAATGAGGATGTGCATTGACTATCAGGAGTTGAATAAGGTGACTATTCAGAACAAGTAGCCGCTTCCACGGATTGATGATCTGTTCTATAGGCTTCGGGGAGCAGCTGTGTTTTCGAAGATTGATTTGAGATAATTTTTTCATCAAGTTCG